>PITA01001133.1:196453-212944 GCA_004023965.1 Spilogale gracilis
CCTTTGTCTGTAGTGTCATTTGCAAATATCTTCTCCCATTCTGTGGGTTGCCTCTTTGTTTTGTTGACCGTTTCCTTTGTTGTGCAGAAGCTTTTTATTTTGATGAAGTCCCAAAAGTTCATTTTCACTTTTGTCTCCTTTGCCTTTGGAGATGTGTCTTGAAAGAAGTTGTGGCCGATGTCAAAGAGGTTACTGCCTATGTTCTCTTCCAGGATTTTCATGGATTCCTGCCTTATGTTGAGGTCTTTCATCCATTTCGAGTTTGTCTTTATGTGTGGTGTAAGAGAATGGTCTAGTTTCATTCTTCTATATGTAGCTGTCCAATTTTCCCAGCACCATTTATTGAAGAGACTCTTTTTTCCACTGGATAATTTTTTCCTGATTTGTGGAAGATGATTCGACCATAGATTTGTGGGTCCATATCTGGACTCTCTACTCTGTTCCATTGGTCTATTTGTCTGTTTTTGTGCCAGTACCATGCTGTCTTGGTGATCACAGCTTTGTAATAAAGCCTGAAGTCGGGTAACGTGATGCCCCCAGCTTTGTTTTTCTTCTTCAACAATGCAAGATTCACTTCTGTCTCTCCCTTGGCTGTTTGCTGCATATTGGATTCTTTCCTCAGACTGGGCCTCCTCTGCTCTGAACAGAATACTGGGATACTTGAGATTTCCTAACTCAGACAGAATAGGACTCCTGATTTTTATTTCCAAGTTCAAAAGTCATAGGGAAGGGTTGATTGGCTGAGACTGCATCCGGTGCGTATCCCTGAAGCAGTCAAGTCTTGCCAGGGAGATGGGTTCTGTTACTGGGCCAGAGGCCTGTCCCTAGATGGCTTGAGGTGGCCAGTTTTAGATTGCAGTTTCCAAGCAAAAGACATGGTTAAAGATGGGAAAAATATATGGCCCAGTAGAAGGGAGTATAGCCCTGAGGAGACAAACTAGTAGGTATTTACTGCTTTCAGTTAACATTTGCTGAGCACGTTCTTTGAAACGAATAGACTTAATTTTGATGCAGGCTTTATCCCCCTTACGCGCAAAGCTCTTTTTCTATGGAAGAATGTTGTTCAGTGGTTATATATTTTTTAAAAATAAAGAACCCAAGACATGGAAAGAATTAAGAAAAGACCGCACTACAGTCTCAGAATTAAAGTAAAAAAAACTATTAAGGAATATAAACCAATTATGAGTAGGACATAAATAGTCAAATAACAATTTTGAACTCCCTCCTCTCACAATACCTCCATGTCTGGGCTTCATTTGCCCTAGGACAATTTTGGAGTATTAAATGCCTTATTAGCAGCATGGGGGAGCTGTTATTTATAGTTGGCTTGGAGCTTTCCACTGTTGTCTTGTTTCTGGTCCTGATAGCCTGGAATTGTTTGAAGCATATGACCAACAGTGAATAGTTATGGCTGTTTGGGAGTCAGAAAAGATGGGACAGGTCCTAGGATATCTCAGAATGGTGTTATTCATACATTTGCAGTGGTAGGAAAAATAGAAGTTGATTGTTTATTGAAACATGTTTGACAAAGCAGAACATGCTACACTTCTGTAGTCAAGAATGATCATGATCATGCCACTTCTTCATAGAGAATGGAAAAGTTGTTCCAATGTTTTCTTAAGTGTGGACTTAAAACAAAAAACTAAAGAGGCATTCTTTTGAAAAAAGTCTTATGGGTTTTTTTTTTTTTGACCTCAAATAAGCATCCTTTGGATAAATTCTTATTTTTTTCATTAGATGTATGGTTAACTCCATCACAGACTATCGAATACTCACCAAACACAATTATGTTGACCTTTCAATGGTGATACAATTCTTGAGTAAAGGGATTTTATCTGAATCAACTGGTCAGAGAGAAATTGAAAAATTATCAGAAGAATGCATTTCCATGTTGGATATACATTTACTTAACCAGTAAATACTGAGCAGACACTTACGAAGTGTGAGATTCTAGGTTAATGCTGTCTACTAGGATGGGGAGTCTCTGGAGGTAAGGAATTCCTACCTCAGTGACACACATGTAGTCCCAGGACGCTGGCCCTGAAGACCAAGTCTGTAACCAAGTTTGCAGAATGTACTGTGGGGGATACAGAAAAGAGAGCAAAATAGTCACTGCAGGACATTTTTGTGCTGCTCAAAGAACAAATATTTACAAAGATATGTATACCTTCAAGTCAAGATACTGAAAATTGTGGGAAATTTTGAACCGTGGGCCAAACAGTAAGTCCACATAATTCAGTGATAGAATCAAGTAGAAGTCTCCCTGAGCACTAGTCAAGGACAGAATGGAGCTTAGAAACTTTTAAACTTTGACTTTCTTCAAGGTTTTAAATGTTTCTCCTTGTTCTTAGAAAGTGAATTATCACTCTGTGCCCAAAGCTTAATTAGATATTTAATAATTGCTGGCTCTTTCTTAAGTATTTCTAATACAGATGCTGCACAGATAATGTCAGTGCAGCCAGAGCTTTCTTGTGGTTTTAAGTTTAAATAAATGATTTCAACCAACCACGTGAAGTTGAGGCCAAGCTGTAACAGAGACATACCTCATTTTATCTGGCCAGTGTTGAAGGCGTATCAATTAACTGTTAAGATTTATTTATTTGGAAAAGATTTCTTTCTAATTAAGGATAAAGAGGGAAGGCATGCATCTCAAAATTATTTTTATTTTATTTGTTCAGTCTTTTCTTTATACATCTTCCATTTAGGAGAGGAGATCAATCCCGGGACCAGGTATTTAGAATCATATTTGCACTACAATAACATATAAAAGGTAAATCAAAGCTGGTGAAAAAAATAAGGCCTTTTTAGGCCTTTAATAAATTCCTTGGAAAGGGAGAAAAAAGGAAATCCCCCAGGAAAAGTGCTCCTTGAGATCCCGAACCACTGGCAGGTGCATATTCGTTCAGGACATTCCCATTTCAAATTAAGTGTAGATAGTGATGGTGTTAGGATCTCCAGGGCTTTATTTTTAAAATATTTTTTGTCTTTAAAATTTCTTAGTGATTGAAGGTGTAATAATGCACATCACAATTGACAGGGTCAAAAAAAAGTGAAAAATCATAAAGTAATTGCACAGAGAAGGATTTATGACAACACCCATCGAGAAGTTGGTGGTGGTTGAATTAATCCTGCAGGGGTTGGGTTGTGTTTTGTGTTGTGCTATGATACACATCAGAGAACAGGGCACTGGGCTTCCTCAGTTAAAGTGGAACCATTAGTGAGATGTGATTCCTTCCTCCTTGGGCTGGCCTCACAATGGAAGAGAGGCTCAGAACCACATTGTTCTGGTCGTCATCTGTTTAGACACTAAGATATGTGTTGACTTCTTTTTCTTTTTCACAGTAAAAGAAGATAGTCCATTTTTAGGTGTAGTGAACAGAAAATTGTTAAAAAGCTTGATTGGAGAGAGAGAAATGAAGAGGTAATGATAGTGGGAGGAGGCAAGGGTTCCCCAGAAGAGAACTCAAGATAGTCCAGGGAAAACATAGCAGAGCTCACAAGGTGTGAGGATTAGTTTCTTGTGTCCACCTCACATACACACCCAGAATCACAGGTGCACAAGATTCTGGGTGTGTATGTGAGGGTTTTCTGGATGACATTACCTGTTTAATCAGTCACCTGAGTAAAGCAGGCTGCCCTCTCTGCTGCAGTTGGCCCTCATCCAATCTGGGACCTGAATAGAAGAAAATATGGGGAAGGAGGAAGGTGTTCTCTGCCTGAGCACTTGAACTAAGACATTCGTCTTCTCCTGCACTTGGACTGGGACGCACATCAGCTTCCCTGCTCCTCAGGGCTTCAGACTTGGACTGGAGACACACCATTGGATCTCCTAGGTCTCCAGCTTGCAGACAGCAGATCACGGGACAGCTCAGCCCTCATAATCATGTGAACCAATTCCCTATAATATGATATTGGTCTCTTGTTGGTTCTGTTTCTCTAGCAAGCTTTGACCAATGTGCATGGCAAATTCTAAGGGGAAGGAGGTGAAGGATGAGAGGTGTTTTCAGCACTACCTGTGACATTCCTTTGCCCTTCCTCTTCTGGCTCCCTGTACTTCCTTGGATTGTCTACTCTCATACAAGCCTGAACAAGGGAGCTAAATTTCTTCTGAATCCAGGAGATACCTACTTCCTGGAGCTAGGTGTGTGTGTCATTGCGGAGGTCATTGCAATAGGCAAAAGTTTTAATTTTACTCTTTGACCTTCAAATATAACCCCAAATGTAACTAAACTATCTTAAAAAATGTGAATAAATTCAACAATGAAAGAAGAGCCTTTTATTGTCTAATAATTTAGCTTTTCCTTTTAGATTTCAATAGCCTGTCACAAAGACCTAGTTGCAGTCATTACCCAATGGTTATTCTGGTGTCTCCCTTTATATCTGGGTCAGATTTAATACATGAATTTTTGTGTCATTTCCTTAATTTTATGTTTTAGAGCCACCACCTTTTTTTTTTTTTTTTGGATACTCAATGACTACTTTTAATCCAGAATCTTAGGATCCATCTAGATATTTATGTGATAGGGTGATTATGGTTCATTTGTCTTGCTGGACTAGAGCTAGAGTGCACATCTATTCTATGTGAGACACAGAAGACGGGACAGTTTGAATTAGACTTTCTCTCTCATCTGTGGGGAAGGCTTGCTTTTGGCATATGTTCTGACCAATACTTTACCATTGCAATTCTGATCAAAGTGCCACATAATTTTTATTTCAATTCAACCTTTGTGACTAAGGCAAGATTTAGGTTGAAGCAGATATGTCCTCAATAGCAAGAACACACATGAATTTTCCTTCTGATTCCAGAGATCAATTTTTGTGACCAAAAATGGTAGAACTTGTAACAACTTTTTGCTTTGGAGATTTTACATTTTTTACTATTAATAAGTTGAGCTATGAGGCAATAAATATGTTTAAACGTGTGTGAAAAACTAAAATACCTACAGTGAAAAATATTTTGAAAACAATTTAATTGACTTCTTTTTTCCTACTGAAACAAAGACAGACCAATTAGAGAGTCAACTTTGCTTAGGAAATTATTTCCTGTACAACTTCAGGGAAAATATCCATGACATCTCATGAAAAGGAAGGTGGTTTCAATGGTCTCCACTCGGTTTGTTGTTTAGTCCAAGTAGGCATCCAAAATGAGAAATATTAATTTATTTTCATTATTTTAAACAGAAAGTTACACTTTGCTTCAAGGTCAAATGCTGTGAAGTATTGTTCTTGAGAAACTGATTTTTAATCCAGCTGAACAGGGACAGGCTAACCACTTCCACAAAGCTCAGCCCAGCTCACTCTCTCTTCAATCTGTTTTTTTGTAAATAAGGCACTTGGTCAAGGGAAGGGGATAAAAGATGGGTAAGAAGTATCCACACTCAAGAGGTGAAGTGTTATGCAGGAAAATGGAACAAGTCATAGTCATGTCTCCTGTGTGTGGAACCATGTGGTATGAGTGCTAAGGTGCCAGGTAGGACAGGATGGTGGGTGGGAGGTGGTGGGCTTTGAGGAATATCCGGAGAGGGATGGAGGGTCCTGTGGAGCAGGAATGCTGAACTGTAGAGAAAGGGAGCACATGACAAAGGCTTGGAACCAAGAACCATGGCTGGAGGGAGTGGGTGGACATTGCTTTTAAGAGTTTCCATCCTGAGAGGAGAGTGGCAGATGAGACTGTGCCGGTAGGTGGGGTCAGGCTGGGGCGGTCCCTGTGAGCCCTCCAGGAGCCATCCATGGAGGAGCATGGAAGGATTGGATCTGCATTTTGGAAAAACAGATATTGCTGGTGGCCTATGAAAACTGAATTTCAAAGGGAAAACACTAGAGTTAGGGGTCCGAGTGAAGAAGGATTGGATTTCTGTAGCAGAGTGAGTGAGCAGTAATATATTTTATTTAAAAAAATAGGTGGTAATGTTAACAGTAGACCCTGGTAATTGACTACCTGTTGGGTGAGAGAAATAATACAAATACTAACAAGGACAGCCGATATTCACTGTTGTTTTCTTTAAGCTTCAGCATGAGTGGGATGAATAAGAGGATGCCTTTGTCCCTGTACCCATTCATGTACTTACTTACCTTTTCATTTGTTTTGTCCTTTAAAACTTAAGCAATCCAACAAGATAGAGAGGTGAATCCACAATTATCATATATTTAAAAATCACAATACATTTATACTTAGGGCACCGTCAGATCTCAGAGAAGTGACCCTCACATAGCAGGTGTTTCCGGTCTCTTATATACTATCTCATTTAATAAGAAAACCTTACATTCTTAAGGCACTTGGCATTTTCTTAAGCAAATAGCATCGAAAACTGTCTTGCCTTAAACAGAAAAGAATGGCACTTTAATGATGTTGAAATAAATGTGCTTCTAGAAGTGACCTATATGCGAAAGTTTCGAAGTACTCACTTTTCTCGACTCGTGCAAAAGCCTGCTCGCACACATGCCTATGAGATTTATCTTTGTCACCAATGTCCCATCAGACATTTGAGGATTTTCATCAATGTCAGCCAGGAACCATTTGTAACACTGAATGAGTACAACTTTGAAGCTATACCTCATGTAATTCAGTTTTTGCTGAGCTGGAAATGTGCACAGGATAGATGGCAGGGCTCTATTATGGGATGAACAGGGTATTGCGGACAGGGTGGGAAAGCAATTCCCCAAGGATATCTGGAAGCCGATTGCCTGCAAGGCCGCCTGACTCATCGCTGCTGTGAAACTAACCAGGCAGACAGATCAACTTCAGGCATGGCGGTGGGAGATGGGCTAATCGGGGGTAGCTGGGTTGAAGAAATAAAGCGCGAAGCGTACTCTGGCTGAGACTGATTGCCCGGAGCCCTGGGGAAGAACCAGATTTCTTCTGGACCACAATTACCTCGACATTGCACTATAGTTACAACTGTTTAAATCACGTTTTGAATGTCGCTCACAGTTTCTCACAAATTTTCTGTTTGTGGGATGCAAAGCGTTTCTTTAAGTTTGCAATTAAAACACGATGCAAACCGCTGTAGTTTCTTCGAGGCATTCTGGCTCCAGAGCTAATTTTCAAAAGTACAGTTTTCCAGTATATGCATGATGAAAATAGGACCTGTGCAGAAATGGCAAAGGAAAGAAAGCATTTTATTTTCCCTCTGACATTTTTGGAATTTCTGTTTGGTTAGAATGGGTCAGAAAATTAAAGAAATAAATGAGACAAAGAACATGGCACAGCTATGTATTTGCTGTGGCCCCTGGCAGCATGAGATGAGTTCTTCTCACAATTCCCTCAAGATGCCCTCCAGCAGGAATCAGAGAGCTGTATCCTTGTGAGTTTTGTCAGTGCCCAGCTATGTGCCCCTGGCCATTCACTACAAACTCTAGGCTTCCATTCTTCTGTCTATAAAATGGGGATAGCAAGGGGAGCGTGGGTAGCTCAGTCGTTAAGTGTCTGCCTTTGGCTCAGGTTGTGGTCCCAGAGTCCTGGGATCCAACCTGCCGTGAGGCTCCCTGTTCCGTGGGAAGCCTATTCTCCCTCTCTCACTCCCACTGCTTATGTTCCTTCTCTCGCTGTGTCTCTATCAGAAAAATGAAAATCTTAAAAAAAGTAAAAATAAAATGGGGGTGGCAAAACTACCATCTCATTAGTTTGAGGTGAGGTTTAAATGATTTAACCCATTTGCCTCGCACATCATAAACACTAGATGAGCGTTGGCTATTGTTCCTATGAAATGGAAAGGATAACAATTTTCAGCATTCCATCCAGCTTCAAAGTTGAGTGGCTTTCTACACAGCAAGGTTTTCATTTGTGGTAGTCCCAAAGAGCAGAAAATTCTACAATGTTCTGGAATGACTGTATGTGTTACGATAAGTGAGACACAGAAGATTAAAATCTGATAAACTAATAAATAAAATAGACACTAATACATGTACTATGAAGACTGAGTTTCCCGAGGCTGAAAAGGACCCTTATTTACGTGCTTGCTTTGATGCAAAGTTTCCCTAAGAAAATGCATTGCACTTACGATATGCATTTCAGTGTGAGAGGAAAGAATTTTAGTTTAAGAAAATACATCATAAAGTGATTGGTTTTAAGACAGAGCTAATACTCTCCTCACTGCCTAAAAATGTCTTGGGAGACAAGCAAATGTGCCATTTTACACTGAGCTTTATCATTTGGTATTGAAACTAGGTGTCCTGGTGATACAATCACAGAACATTTTCATAAAATCAAAGGAACACAAAGAGCAGATTAGGTAAGTCACTAATATGTGTCTGTGTCCACTTATTTTTTCCTCCTAAACACAAATAATCCATTTTAGAGCCTGCGGCTACCTGGCCAAAGGGATTTATTATCCCATGATTATTATGAGAATGTGGACAGCTCCATAAATCCAAATACTGAAATGTGTCATAACATGAAAGTGATTTCAGGAACAAGGGATTTGTTTATTTTTTCCTGCACATGGTGTCTGGCTTTTATTTCTAGGACAGGCATTTAAAATGGTCATTTAGGAATGCATATCTTCATCAGCAATGTCCATAAGAAAAATGAAAAAGGATTCTGTTATCACCCCTCTGATGAACAGAGAAACTGTTTTCAGTAAGAGAAATTATTAGAATAGTGTCTGATGTTTTTTACTTTATTTCCCTGTATTCTCCTTTATGATTTCTCATGGAGAGCACCAGACTTGGACAGGCAGGCAAAACACCGAGTTTAGGACTTGCTTCTCTTTTCACTGGAAAACAGTGTCTTTGGATCTGAGGGTGGACATTTGTTAATGGCGAACATCTCCCTTAACCAATTTAGATTTCACATTGTCTTGATAAACCGCAGTTTCAGCTATTGTGAGAGGCGGGGTCTGACTTCTCAGCATTGAGGTAAAAGAATAACTAGGGAGAGGGTAAAGGTTTGTGTGTGTTTCTAAAATGAGATTTCAGAAGCCAAAGGGAATGCTTTTGTTTATTACAATAAAATATTTCACACAATTTTCAACTTTAGATTCTAAATGAAGCTATAATTCTTTCCCATTATTGTTGACATCTTCCCTGGCTTGAGATTTTCACTAACTATAATATTTTCTTCTCTATTCATGTCCAGACAAGAATCCCTACTATCTCCACCTTTCAGACATCTCATAGAATCTGATACATCTTATTTGTAACAATTACCACAGTCATATATTCACTTTTGTTATTATGGCATTAATAGTTATCTTGCTCAGTTTTTTAAAAACATTTTAAAGATTTATTTAAGAGAGAGAAAAGGAGAGAGAGCCCAAGCAGGGGGAGTAGAAGAGGGAGACACAGACTCCCAAGCACGCTTTGCTCTAAGCATGGAGCCTGATGTGGGGCTTGATCTCATGACCCCGAGATCATGACCTGAGCTGAAATTAAGAGTCAGACACTTAACTGACTGAGGTACCCCCCATCTGGAACAATCTGTGAGTACAGAGCTGTGGCCTATTTTGTTAACCATTATGACCCAGAACACACACACACACACACACACACACACAAACACACACTTCTTGAAAGTTACTAATTGATTGGCCAAATAAAATGCATCTTCCATAAAAGTTGATGTAGGTTTTCTTAAAACAAACCAAGAAATAACTGTTAGACATCATATAAAGCACTGCTTCCTACAAAAACTTCTGAGTTGGCTAATAGAGTGACCTAAAGGAATAAAATCCCACTTCCTTAAATGTAGGATGTGTATTAAAAGTATATGAATTAAAAATATGTCTCCAATGATTATATGTAATAGTTATGTACTTGTAAGAAGAAAGAGCTAAAATTCAGCAAGTGATTTCTTCCCCATGGGGAAAATATGATTCCTTAAAACATTACCATCCTATATTGAGAATTACTTCTAGCCTGATACCATGCTACCTTAAAAGCCATCCCCTCCTGAATGGGTCATATGTCACCATCTCACTCGTCCTCTCCTTTCTCAGCTTCCTGTAATAACAGCTTCATGGAAATTAGTGATTTTATGTTTCCAAGTGTGCAAAGATATTGAACATACCACAATGGTGAAGAGGCATGAGTTTAAGGAAGCTGTTAGAAGTTCAAGATATTAAGCAATGATTATGATTCCGATAATACTGCTTTTCTGTACTGTGTCTTATGGCATTGAGCGGCCTTCCTCCTTTTGCCTCCACTTGGATGCTTCTGGAAATTCCTCCAGAGGGCTATATATTTGGAGATCAAAACTGGACTTTTTAAAAAATAATGTAGACTATGACAAGGTCACTGGATTCAGATTTATTTTTACTGTATTAGGGAACAAAAAGAGTGTAGTTTTGTCATCTGAAACTCTTTGTCTAGCATTTGCCTTTGTTTTTCCTATAATTTTATGGAGAAGTATATTACATGTGACCGTTTAAAGAGTGTACATTTTGTTGTTTTAAAGTTTTGAGTTGAGTTGAAAAAATATCAACCAAGATTAGGGTTTGTAAGAGACCAGTTTAAGAATCACTGGTAGAGAGATGCCTGGGTGGCTCAGTTTGTTAAGCATCTGCCTTCGGCTCAGGTCATGATCCCACAGTGCTGAGATTGAGCCCGATTCAGGCTCCTTGCTCAGTGGGGAGGTTGCTTCTCCCTCTCCTGCTCCCCCTGCTTGCACTTTCTCTTTCTCTCTGTCAAATAAATAAACAAAATCTTAAAAAAAAAAAATCACTGGTAGAGATATAGGAGGCAAGATGAACCTGCTGATTGTAGCGACATTCGAAATCCTCAGGGAAAGAGCATGGCAATTGTCAGTCTCTTCAGACTGGCTCTTCCTATAGGTAATCCTATCAGCGAAGGTGGTGTGCAGATGACAGTCTTGTAAAGAGAGGCAAAACCACTCTCAGTGATATTAGTCTGAACTTCCCTCCAAGCATCATGGGTTTGCCAATTTACCCGTAAATAATGCTCAGGTGACTAAGAAAAGGGGTTCAATCCCCCATTCTTCCCAGTATACTTTGATAGCCCTACTCATTTTCACTGCAGAGTGGAGAGCCATCGGTACCATTCAATGACCTCACTAGACTCCATGACAGCCTGTGGATTTCCCAAAGTGGATTAACAGAGGCATTGAACATGTAGTATGTGTTCAGTGTGTTAATTCTCTATCAGACCTTGTGACATCAAGAAGTATAAGGTTGTATCCCTGTCCTGGAGTGTCTTACAGACACCAGTATCAACTCTTGCGTGAATGATACTGGAAATTCAAGTTGCTGTAGTGTTTGTGTTAAATCTCTATTTCCAACCTCAACTTAGTATTTCTAAATAGGAGAACACTGTGTTACTTATGACAACAACTACAAAATGGAAACAGCAATAATAAATAATATGTAGCAAGCACTTAGTATGAAACATTGAGCAAGTGTGTAAATGCTTTGTTAAATTTTTTTATTTGAATATAGTTGACAATAATATTACCTTAGTTTCAGGTGTTCAACATAGTGATTCAACTTCTCTATAAATTATACTATGCTTATCACAAATGTAGCTACCATCTGTCACCATATGCTATTAAAATATTATTGATATTTAATATCTTCCCTTCCCCTCCATCCATTTCCCCATCCTCCCCTGCTCCTTCCTTTGGCACCACTTTGCTCTCTGTATTTATAGGTCTGATTCTGCTTTTTGTTTGTTTATACATTTGGTTTTTTAGATTCCACAGAAAAGTGAAGTCATATGGTACTTGTCTTTCGCAGTCTGACTTACTTCACTTAGCATGATACCCTCTAGATCCATCCATGTTGTTGTAAATGGCAAGATGTCATCCTTTTGTAGGGCTGTGTGATATTCCATTATAAATATATATTACATATCAAACATTCCATTATACATGTCACTATATATATATATAATATCTTACATCTTTCTTATCCATTTTTCGGTTTCTTAATCCTATAAGAGTTCCATATTATCCATTTTACAAGTGAGACAACTGGACTTTAGAGAAGTTAAGTAACTCATCTAAGGCCATACAGGTAGTAGATAGTTGCTGAAATGTAGGCCCTTGAAGATGGGGAAGATCGGGCCACAATAATAGGTCTGGTTTTGTGACTTTGGGAAAATTATTGAACCTTTCTGGACCACTATATCCTCAGGTCTTAAATTGAAATACTTGTAATACCTTGCTCACAGGATTGTTGTGAGGATTTTGGTAGTTGATAACATATGAATTTAAGTGCTTCGTAAATGCTATTATTATCATTATTATTCTCAGGTTACATTGCTTCTCAAACTTATCTATAGATTTTCTGCATAACATGCTTATATTTACAGCCTTTTATTTACATTATCCGCTTCGTGTAACCCCCAGAATCTCTTCAGAGATTCCTCACCAGTTTTTTCAACCTACCATAACAAATTCACTTAACTTCAGGGTCCTGGTATCCTTTGGAATGTCAAGTCAGATACCATCTCCCTTAGGAAAATGGTCCTTTGCTTCTATGTCTCTTGCATTGCGTATGTGTCACCGACACAGCAGTGAATGTGAACCTGTCATCACCACTGGCTGCATATCAGGAAGAGGGCTTTGCCTTCGACTTGTTAATATTTCCCACCCACCCCCGTGCCCCTTGCCCCCACTCACCCCAAACCTAGCATCACCCTGCCTACAAAGCAAGGCTTCCTTAAACAGTGATTAACAGATTAATCTTGGAAATGCAGGAGCTCTTCTGGGTGGTCTTCTCCTGCCTATGAAGGAGAGATAAAGGGAGAAGCAACATGAGAAAGAAAGTAACTGAGGCTTAAAGACAGCCCACGATGAGTCAACAAGAGAGTCAAAGTGAGAAGACTGAGGTCCAATTTTCTGCCTTAAATCTGGGCTGACATTGATTTTGAAAGTTGTGTGTTCATTAGAATGGTCCAGTGATCAGATGGGATAGGTAACTACTGACTTGCAATTTGAGTGTCACTTGCATGCCTTTCTTCTTATGTGCTAGTATCTCCCCCATGCTTTCCACTGGAATAAAAGTGCATTGTTGAAGATTCATTCCTTTGGTTTAAGACACTGCCCTCAAAGAAGACCAATAACCTGACTCAAGAGAGTTGTTAGAGGGGGTTAGTCATATGTTTTATATATGAGATGTCCAGTGTATATGTGAATGTGTGTGTGTGTGTGTGTGTGTGTGTGTGTATCTGAGTGTGTGTCTGGGTGTGTGTGTATGTGTGTTCATTCTTATTTCAGAAAATATTTATAATGGCTTATATGTGACAAAGAAACAGAAACATAAATAGAAAATGAGGCAAAAGAAGACAGAAAAACAAGTTGAAATAAAAACTATTCCTCAAAACCTTTAGAACAATAGAAATAGCTCCTGGGGTTTTTTATCTAAAAAAGTAGTACTAATAAAATATCATGATGTAATTAGCACCATTCTTGAAAACAAATTCCTATTTGACTTATCATTGTGCTTCTCTGGGGTCTTTGAGTGGACCTCAAAACAGACTGATGAAACCACATCAGGGGCAACTCTCTTAAAAGTAATTCTGCAAAGAGCTATTATGGTGTCAGAGAGGCTCCAAGACCTTGGCTGATTCACTGCCATTTTCCTTAAGAAATAACTGGAAGAATGAATAGATCAGAGATCCTCTGAGAAAACTGTTCTGAAAAAATATTTTTCCCACCTGAATTCTGAAAGATCATAGGTCACATTTGTACATTTCTATGGAATCCTGGCAGAGAATGAGGAATGAGCTGAGTGCCTTCATGGAAGCTAAGAAATGTACCAAGGACACAGGCCTAGTCGGAAAATTTTCCCATATTTATTTGAGATGATCTGACGATGAGTCTCCTAAGTAGAAGAAGACTCTGTTTAAATGATTGTTTTAAATGGGATCTGTTGAATAGATAAATAAGTGGCAGATATCCAAACATTTTAGTCCGTGTGGCATGGATAAAACAGTTTTAGCCTGAAGATACTTCAAGGCACGTGTGAGCTGCTATTCCTCATGGTCCCACTAAATATCTCAATGGCACTTTGCAAATGGTTGAAAAGTTAGCACTAAAGTAGTAAAACATTATCTTATTAAATAGGATCATTATTTATGATCTGCTTGAATTGGGGACTATCTACCAAGAATTTTATCATTAAAACATTTGATGCTTAATGATTTTTATTTGTTATTAATTAGGTAGCAGGATTAGTTCTATGTTCCAACTCTTCTGATTGTAAATGATGAAAGCATAATACCTATTTATAAAATATGATATAAATTAGGTTTAGTTTCTTTGTAGCAGAGGCAATTTATATCCATTTGAAAGTAGTATCAAATTAAGAATCAAGTTTAAAAGGAAGAGTCAGAATATTACCCTGAGTTCTTCAACTGGAAATTCTAACTGCCTTAAAAGAAGGTCTTCTTTCCAATTTGGACTCTCAGCAGGGAGTTAAGGAGAACATGATGTTCACTTGTCAGTAATCAAGGTCTAGGCTAAACACACAGAGTGTGATCTATTAATGATTCTTGTCCACAAAGCCAAAGGCTGAGGAAAGGCCAATAAAATCTGCAAATAATCTGGTATTTGTTTCTGATACATTTCATCATATTCAGTCATATATCGATTCAACAAATATTTATTGCATACATATGGTAGACAAGAGCTATTCTCTCACTGAGCATACACTGTGAGCAAAGTAGTAAGAGAGGCAGAAAGCAGGTTTAAAGTCTGATTTTTGCTTAAGTAAACATTGAACTGAACTTTACAAGCTTGGCGTTTGTTCTTTATTCATTGAGCAAACATTTATTAGGCCCTCTGCTAAGCACCAGAACTATTCTAGAGAACAAGACAGACATCCTGTCCACTGGTGGAAGGAAAATAACAGACAAACAAGTGTAAATGCATACCTGATTGCAAAATTATCGAAGTATCAGAAATAGGGTTTTGTAATGGAAATAAAGTGGGAGCAGGTGGGAATGTAAGTCACAGATAAAATGAGGTAGTTGGAAAAATCCTGCCTGAGAGAAGGATATTTAAGCAGGTATTCAAGAATGAGAAGTATACAGTCAAGTGGTCCGCCAGAGGTAAGAATGTCAGGAAGATGGCAAGGCATGTGTGAAGGCAGCCCTGCTGAAAGGTAGTGAGTGAGTAAAGCAGTTCAAGACACGTTGGGAGATGCTGATGGTAGCTACTGACATGGTTGACTTTCTGTTTTCCATTTCTAATATATCATTCTACCTGAAATACAGAAAATGGATCAGAGGAGGGTCACATAGAAAATGCAGGGCAGGATGAAAAGGAGGAGATGTGAGGTTCAGTGGTAATGACACTATTAGTTCAGGTAAGAGAAGGCAGTGATGTGGACTAGGTGGGTGGGGTAGATACACCAAGAAATGTGTTCCAGATATTTGTTAAAGGAGGAATGCATAGGATTACCAGACGGCTGCATGTGGGGTGTGAGGAAAGGAAGCAATCAAGGGTGCCAACAAATTTTTGGCAACCAAGTAGATGGCAGGATAAGTGGTGAAGGGTAGACTATACCTCAGTCATATGCAGGGAAATAGGTTTGGGGCTTATGGTAGTGATTGGGGGTGATCACGAATGTTTGATTTTCTCTCTTCTTCCAGGCATGTTCTAAAGTCACACGTGTCCAGATGACCTGCCCTAATGAATGGGAGTGGGAATGTGAGTGTCACTTTTGAACAGAAGCTTGGGAGCCAGTGACATCTTTTAACACTCTCTTATCTCAGTTAATAATCAGCTGGAAATTGGAAATATAGCTGTGGGAGTCATCGGCCTTCAGATGATAGTTAAAACCAAGGAAAAGCTTGAGATTGCCACAGCAGAGATAAAGAGAGAGAAGACAAATATTTCAGCACAAGAATTCCCATATTAACCCTAGGGTAGATGAACTGGAATTTCAAAAGTTCAGTGAAAGAGGTGGAAGAAAATCTGGAAAGATGATGTCCTAGTCTGCAAGAGCCGCTGTAACAGAAAAAAGAAAGAAAGAAGAAAGAAAGAAAGAAAGAAAGAAAGAAAGAAAGAAAGAAAGAAAGAAAGAAAGAAAGAAAGAAAAGATGGGACCAGGGAGGGAAACAAACCATAAGAGACTCTTACTCTCAGGAAACAAACTGAGGGTTGCTGGGGGCTGGAGGGAGGATAGGGTGGCTGAGTTATGGAAAAAATAAGAAAAAAAAAAGAAAAAAGAAAAAAAGAAGAGCTGCTGTAACAAAGCACCATATGCTGGTAGCCTAAACAAAAACTTATTTTCTATCAGTGCCTGAAGCTATAAGTGCAAAATCAAGGTGTCAGAATGGTTACTTGTTGGTGAGGGTTCTCTTCCTGCTCCCAGATGCTTATTTTGTCTTTACATGGCCTTTCCTCTGAGATCCTGTGGGAAGAGAAAGACTCTGCAAGCGGGAAGGAGTTCTGGTGCATTTTCTTAGAAGAACAGTAATCCCCTCGAATCAGGCCCTCACCCTTATGGCTGCATTTAACCTCAGTTAATTCCTTAGAGACACCATCTCCAAAGAGCAACACTGGGGGTTGAGATTCAACATACTAATTTG
>PITA01001134.1:0-41686 GCA_004023965.1 Spilogale gracilis
CATTTGTTTCATTCCTCAGATTTGGGAAATTTTCATCCATGATTTTTTCAACAATATTTTCTAGGTTTCTGTCTTTCTCAACCCCTTCAGGGATTCCAATAATTCTGATATTGGAGCGTTTCATGGCATCATTCATTTCCCTTATTCTGTTTTCTTGGGATTTTAGTTGTTTGCTCCAAGACTTCTCTTGCTCCTCCTTAGTATTGTTCTCTATAGGTACAGTGTTGAGCATCATATCTCTAGAACTTACTTGTCTTGAAACTTTATACTCACTAATTAGCAACTCCCTGTTTCCTCCTCCTTCCAGCCCCTGGAAACCACCATTTTATGCTTCTATGAGTTTGACTATTTTAGATACCTCATATAAGTGGAATCTTCAATTTGTCCTTCTGTGACTGGCTAATTTCACTCAGCTAGTGTCCTCAAGTTTCATCCATGTCATTACATGTTTCAGGATTGTGTTCTTTTTCTATGGCTGATTAATATCTCATTGTATATCTATACCATATTTTCTTTATTCATCTGTTGATGGGCATTGAGACTGTTTTCATAACTTGGCCATTGTGAAAAGTGCCACAGTGAATATGGGTGTGCTGGTATCTCTTCGGGATACTGATTTGAATTCTTTTGAATAAATACCCAGAAGTGGGATTGATGGGTCATATGGTAGTTCTATTTTTAACTTTTTGAGGAACCTCCATACTTTTTTCCATAGTGCTGCACCATTTTTCCTTTCCACCAATAGTATACAAGAGTTCCAATTTCTCTTCCCTCATCAACACTTATCTTTAAAAATATTTTTTATAGTAACCATCATAACAGGTGTGAAGTGATACCTCACTGTGTTTTTGATTTGCATTGCCCTGATGGTTAGTGACTTTGGACATCTTTTTTTTTTTTTTTAAGATTTTATTTATTTATTTGACAGACAGAGATCACAAGCAGGCAGAGAGGCAGGCAGAGAGAGAGGAGGAAACAGGCTCCCCACCGAGCAGAAGGCAGAGGCTTTAACCCATTAAGCCACCCAGGCGCCCTTTTTAAATTTTTATTTAAATTCTAGTTAGTTAACATGGAGTGAAATATTGGTTTCAGGAGTAGAATTCAGTGATTCATCACTTACCTACAACAACCAGTGCTCATTAATTCAAGTGCCTTCCTTAATACCCATCACCCATCTAGCCCATCACTCACCCACATCCCTCCATCACCCCATAGTTTGTTTTCTATCATTAAAAGTCTCTTACAGTTTGTTTCCCTCTCTCTTTTCCACCCACCATCTTCATCTGTTTCATTTTTTAATTCCACATATGAGTGAGATCATATGGTACTTCTCTGTCTGACTTATTTCACTTAGTATAATACACACTAGCTCCATCCACATTGTTGCAAATGGCAAGATTTCATTCATTCTTTTGATGGCTGACTAATATTCCATTAGACAGACAGACAGATAGATAGATAGATATAGATACAGATATATGTACATACCACATCTTCTTTATCCATTCATCAGTTGATGGAAATTTAGGCTCTTTCCATAGTTTAGCTATTGTTGATAATGCTTCTATAATCTTAGGAGTGCATGTAACCATTCGGATTTGTATTTTCATATCCTTTGAGTAAATACCTAGTAGTGTAATTGCTGGAGCATAGGGTAGTTTTATTTTTAACTTTCTGAGGAAACTCCATACTGTTTTCCAGAGTGGTTGCTGCAGTTTGCATTCCTACCAAATACAGCAAGAGGGTTCCCCTTTCTCCACATCCTTGCCAGTACCTGTTGTTTCTTTTGTTAATTTTAGCCGTTCTGACAGATGTGAAGTGGTATCTCATCATGGTTTTGATTTGTATTTCCCTGATGATGGGTGATGTTGAGTATCTTTTCATGTGTCTGTTAGCCACCTGGATGTCTTCTTTGGAAAAGTGTGTATTCATGTCTTCCGCCCATTTATTACCCAGATTATTTGTTTTTTGGGTGTTGAGTTTAATAAGATCTTTATAGAGCTTGGATACTTCCCCTGTATTGAATATGTCACTTGCAAATATCTTCTCCCATTCCATAAGCTGCCTTTTAGTTTTGCTGACTGTTTCCTTCACTGTGTGAAAGCTTTTTTTTTTTTTAAGATTTTATTTATTTGACAGAGAGAGAGAGAGAGATCACAAGTAGGCAGAAAGGCAGGCAGAGAAAGAGGGGGAAGCAGGCTCCCCGCTGCACAGAGAGCCCAATGTGGGGCTCGATCCCAGGACCCTGAGATTATGACTTGAGCCTAAGGCAGAGGCCTAACCCTCTGAGCCATCCAGGCACCCCTGTGCAAAAGCTTTTTATCTTGATGTAGTCCCAATAGTTCATTTTTGCTTTTGTTTTCCTTGTCTCTGGTGACATGTCTAATTAGTGAGAAGTAGACTTACTAGTCTAGTAAGAAGTTGAAGAAGAGTTAATAACTATTCTTCTCAAACTATTCCAAAAAAATACAAATGGAAGGAAAACTCCTTCTGCAAAGCCAGCATTACTTTGATTATGAAACCAGACAAGGACCCCACTAAAAAGGAGAACCAATATCCCTGGTGAACATGGGTGCAAAAATCGAAGATACTAGCAATTGAATCCAACAATACATTAAAAGAATTATTCACCACAGTCAAGTGGGATTTATTCCTGGACTGCAGGGGTGGTTCAATATTCACAAATCAGTCAACGTAATACACCACATTAATAAAAGATAAGGGCCATATGATCCTCTTGATAGATGCAGAAAAAACATCTGACGAAATACAGCATCCATTCTTGATAAGAACTCTCAACACAGTGTAGAGATAGATGGAACATTTCTGTATCCCAATAATGAAGCAGCAGAAAAGAAATCAAGTCCATTTGTAATTGCACCAAAAACAATAAGATACCTAGGGATAGACCTAACCAAAGAAGTAAAAGATCTGTCCTCTGAAAACTATAGGAACACTGATGAAAGAAATTGAAGAGGACACAAGGAAATGGAAAAACATTCCATGCTCATGGGTTGGAAGAAAAAACATTGCCAAAATGTCTATACCACCAAAAGCAATTTACGCATTTAACGCAATCCTTGTCAAAATGCCACCAGCATTTTTATTTTTTTTGCAGAGCTGGAACAAACAATCCTAAAATTTGTACAGAGCCACAAAGACTCCAAATAGCCAAAGCAATCCTGAAAAAAAAAAGAGAAGAGAAGAGAAAAGGAAAGGAAGGTTGAAAAGAAAAGAAAAAAGAAAAAAGAAAAGAGAGAGAAGAGAGGAGAAGAGAAGAGAAAAAAGAAAAGCAGGAGGCATCATGATTCCAGATTTCAAGCTATATCACAAAGTCGCTGTCATCAAGACAATATAGTACTGGCACAAAAACAGATGTATAGATCAATGGAACAGTATAGAAAACCCAGAAATGGATCAGCAACTATATGGGTAACTAATCTTTTAAAAAGCAGGAAAGAATACCCAATGGAAAAAAGACATTCTCTTCAACAAATGGTGTTGGGAAAACTGGAGAGCAACATGCAGTTGAAACTGGACCACTTTCTTACAGCATACACAAAAATAAATTTAAAAATGGATGAAACCTAAGTGTGAGACAGGAAACCTCGAAATCCTAGAGGAGAATACAGGCGGTAACCTCTTTGACCTTGTCTGGAGCATCTTTTCATATACCTGTTGGCCATTTGTTATGTCTTTGGAGAAGTGTCTGCTCAGGTCCTTAAACCTATTTTTATACCAGGTTATTGGGGGGTTTTGTTTTGTTGTTTTGTTTTTTGCTTTGGAATTATATATTTTGGATATTAACCCCTTGTCAGATATATGATTTGCAAATACTTTTCTCAGCCTACAGGTTTCCTTTTCACTCTATTGATTGTTTTCTTTGCAGTGCAGAAGCTTTTTAGTTTGATGCAGGTTCCACTTGTACATTTTTGCTTTTGTTTCCTGTGCTTTTGGTATCCTACCCATAAAATCATTACAAGACCAGTGTCATGGAGTTTTTCCCCTATGTTTTCTTATAGGAGTTCTACAGTTTTAGGTCTTAGGTTTAAGTCTTTAATCCATTTTGAGTTGATTTTTGTGTACAGTGTAAGATAGGGTTCAGTTTCATTCTTTCACATGTGGATATCTAGTTTTTCCAAGGCTGTTTGTTGAAGAGATTATCCTTCCTCTATTGTGTGGTCCTTGGCATCCTTGTCAAAGATCAGTTGACTGTGTGTATGTTGATTTATTTCTGGATTCTATTCTTCCAGTGGCTTATATGTCTGTTTTTATACCATTATAATAATGTTTGGTTACCTTAGTTCTGTGATATATTTTGAAATAAGCAGGTTTGATGCCTCCAGCTTTGATTTTCTTCCTCAAGACTTTTGGCTATCTGGGGTCCTTTGTGAGTCCCTATGAATTCTTGAATTTTTTTTACTATTCCTGTAAAAAAATGCCATTGGGATTTCAATTGTATTGAATCTATTAATCATTTCTGGTAGTTATCTTGACAAAATTAAGTTTTCTAATTTGTGAACATTGGATGCCTTTCTGTTTGTGTCTAATTTTTCATCAGTGTTTTTTGTATATAATTTGTTCACTCCTTAGTTAAGTTTATTACTAAGTATTTTTTCTTTTTGATGTTGTAAATTGGATTGTTTTCCTGATTTCCTTTTCAGATAGTTTATTGAGTATATAAAAGTGCAAGTGATTTTTTGGTTAGAGTGATCATCCTTGCCTTATTCCTCATCTTAGAGGAAAAACTTTTGATTCTTCACCATTAATTGTGATGTTAACTGTGGGCTTTACGTGCCTTTATTATGTTGAGATAATGTCTCCTTATTCCTAGCTTGTTGAGAACTTTTATCATAAAAGAATGTTGAATTTCATCAAATGCTTTTTCTGCATCCATTGAGATGATCATGTGACTACTTAATCCTTTATCTTAACGTGGTATATCACATTAATTTTTGTGTGTTGAACCATCCTTGCATCCCAAAGATAAGTCCCACTTGGTCATTGTGTGTAACGGTAATATATTTGAGAGAACCCTAAACATTGTATTGTCTTTTGCCGCGTAACTTGCTGTTGAATTTCAAATTTTTTGTGTATTGCTAAATATCTGTGACTGGGACTTGAAAGAACTTATTAAAATATTTAAAAGAAAAAACTTTTACTACCAATTTTAGCTATATTTTTAAAATCCACTTACCTTAAAATCCCAAGAATATGTATTTACATGTTATAAGTGAACTTTCCATATAAGTCTATGTTAGTATTTAATCTGTATGATGAAAAACAAATCAGAAAAAATATTTATCTCTGAAATACTTTTTTTTTGTATTTTGTGTCCTGAATTTGAAACAGCATCTCACTTTCATCAGCACTGTTGAAAGAAGAAGAAAAAATGCCAGTCCTGTCTCCTGAAATCAAATTTGATACTTCTAATGTCACCAGAAATTCCTTTGACAGTTGTTTTCTCTTTGAGAAAGAGAGTTGGAGGAAAGCGGTTTTAGAAACACAAAAGGTGAAGAAAGGTAACTTCATTTTTACAATTATTTTACTGAAGAAAATATAGAAATCATGCCTTAAAATAACACATGTATTTTTTTAAGCAGTCAGGAGACATCTTATAATTTCTTTAACATTTATGGAAAGAGAATATCCTAAGTTTATGGAGAATAAAAATGCAAGCAAATTAAAATTAATTTACTGTAACTCATAATGGAAACAAATTTTAAAGAACTACTTGTCTTGGTATCAGTGCAGTACTACCTCTGTTAGATCATATTAATTTTCACAAATTGTGTTTGTTTTTAAATATCTCAAGTTGGTTTTTATGTTTTAAGAAACACTAATCTTTTTTTTTTAAAGATTTTATTTATTTATTTGACAGAGAGAAACACATCTAAAGAGGGAACACAAGCAGGAGGAGTGAGAGAGGGAGAAGCAGGCCTCCCGCAGAGCAGGGAGCCCAATGTGGGGCTCGATCCGGGGACTCTGGGAGCTAAAGGCAGATGCTTAATGACTGAGCCACCCAGGCGCCCCAAGAAACCCTAATATTTAACAGCATCTTTTTTAATTCATAATTCTGACAAGAACTGTATTTTTTATGTGAATTATGTGGAAAGTATCCTCTATTCTACCCTGGGTCAATAAAGACTAATTTGAAGACTTTTGACATATGTACAAATGTATTAATAGTTTAATTTCAACTTATAGTTCAAATTTCTTATTCTAATTATATTTTTTGTTTATCTTGAATTCTGCCTTCAGCTTTATAAATAGAGATGTAATTCTTCAAAAGAGTAAAATCCAGACTCCTCAACCCATGTCATCATGCCTGGTTTTCAGTGTGTTGCTCGATATTTTCAACTTTTTCACTAGATTTGCATTACAGATACTCTGAAGACATACGTTTATCTGTTCTTTTACCCCCAAATCTAATTGCTGAAAAGATAATTTGTGTTTTTTGATCAGGAGAAACTTTTTTTTTTTCCAGAAGAAGAAAAATCAAAGGTTACAAAATAACATTTGGAGAATTTAATATAACTCCAGTCCCATTTAATACCATTTGTATTGCTGTGGTAGACTTGCTTAGTAGAGAAAGCTTAAAAAACAATTCTCTGTAATTAGTTTAAAGATCACCTGACCCTTTAATTTCTTAATCTGTTTCTGTCCATTTATTGCCTTCATTTTGTTTTGTTTTTAAATAATTTGACAATCTCTTTTATGAGAGGTCAGAGGAGAAGCTACCTTGATGCTTCAGTGTTACTGTTTATAGATTTGCTGTGAAGTTTTACAGAGAGAAAATTATTATTTTAAAAGATTTTATTTATTTATTTATTTTACAGAGAGAGAGAGAGAGAGAGAGAGAGAGAGAGAGAGAGAGAGAGAGAGAACAAGCAGGGAGAGCAACAGGGGGAGAAGGAGAGAGGGAGAGGCAGACTCACCACTGAGCAGGGAGCCCGATGCAGAGCTCTATCCCAGGACCTTGGGATCATGACCTGAGTTGATGGCAGACACTTAACCAACTGAGCCACAGAGGAGCCCCAGAGAAAATTAAAATCAGTGCCTGAAATAAAATTCTTTTATGTCTCGTTGCTAACTAAATAATCATTTATTTATACCTCTTACTTACATAAAAGTAGGAAGGTAGAAAGTTTTAAAATAGCAGATAATACAAGACTCTTAAAAGTGCTTTTAAACTCTATTTCAATGTGAGTATCTCTAATATTACAGGAATTCTAATTATATAAAATAATGAGGGCAGAGGACAGCGACAACTGTGGGAGATCTGTGAACCTGTCCTTTTTCCTTTTTCTACTTCTTAATCAGCCCCCGAATTAACTCTTCCCTACAAAACCTATAGTAGGAACTGAAAGGTATTCTCCTGGGAAAGACACTAGATAAAGTACAGTAGCTTTATTTTCTTTCCTTAATGACTGTTGACTATATTGTACTATGCATTTTAGTATGTAGTAAAAGAAATTATATACATTTCATCAAGAAATAATAACAATTATGATACCATTTTTAATTAGAATACACCACAGCCTTTGGTCTAGAGGAGTTCAAAAAATGTGTCAAGATGCCATATTTACCAGGACTGCAGCATTGCCCAAAAAGTGTAAGTTCAACTCCACTGGAAGTTCATCCAAGACTGCTGCGTGCGGATACAGAGATGCGTCCCGTCAGGTAGACCATTGGTATTCAGTTCTCTTGCATTCGACTTGTATCTGTAGTAACATGGTAAAGGTGGAGGTTTTCCTGCCTAGTGAATGGACGTCTTTCTTGCCCACTGATATTTTTTTTCATAAAGGAGCTCATGTTTTATTTTAGGTAACAAATTTATTCAGTTTGATAAGTAGGCCCTTTTCTCAGTTTTCAAGGGACATTACCAGACTCAAGGATTTCCCTTTAAAAATATTTGTTGCCCTACTGTAGATTGTCCATGAGAATATTGGAGTTTTAGGCAATAAAAATAAATGAACTCTCTGCAACATTAACCGGTTTCTGCATGCTGAATATAGTGTCTTGGGTTTCATTTCTAGTTTGTCTGATGTGGTATGAAGGGAGGTTCTAAATGAGATGCCAGCCTGTGGAAGACCTGCCCTGACGACTGGACAAGGAGTCTGTCAGCCGGGAAAGTCTCACTCACTTTGAATATTGGCATTTAAAACCATTATCACGATTACCTTCCTGTTTATAAATCAGACTGGCTGACATACCGTTTAAAGAAAACCCCTTTCTCCAAAGGGATCTATAAATTAGTAAGACCGTCTCATAGTCTATCTGGTGGCTGCTTTAGTTTGTTTATTTATTCATCAGGTATTTATTGAATGTCCAGGACTTGTCCACTCTGCCAGCCTAAAAAAAAAAAAAGATGATACATTTATGGTAGTCTGAGTTGCTATTTTCCTTAGGGGAAAATTTATATTTTCACATTCCTTGAAAGTCAGCCAGTTATATCACACAAATACAGGAGCTTTGAAATATACTTGTTTTCCCCAGCATTGTTCTTATTACTTGCTCTTGAAATAAGTTTTGGTTATATAAAAATACACTAAAAATGAAAAGCTGTGCATAATTTATGAAATTATGAAAAGAAAAGGACTTTACAGAAAATTTGGAGAAAAAAGATAAACAGTATTTTGATAATTTAATTTACCCACCCTAACACATCCATTTTTCCTGTTGGGTGTTTGTTCTCTTCTTTTCTTCTTCATTTCTGTGGACTTTTATTTTCACTATGATTTTAGTGTACTTACAATTTTCTGTTTTGCCTTTTTAACTTATTATTACACATATTCATTTTTTCATGTCACTGCATAATCTTCCAACAGTCTTTACTGGCTACACTGTATTAATGGATCTATAGTTTATTTAACCATTCCCTATCATTTTTAATATTATCCAAGAACAGACTTCCAAGCTGAAAAATATAAAAAGCAAGATTCTCTTTCTTCCATGAGGTTATAATGAAATAAGGCAGAATCAGCAATGGCGGGAGAGAGCAAGTGAGTTGCTAGTGGAGTAGGTGGTGATAAGTAAAGAGGAAGGATGGCAGGGATGTAGAAAGAACAGAGACAGTTGGAAACATGAGTATAAAACCTACTTAAGGACAGTGACTTTCCATCCTTACTGAGACACCCATGTCCCTAACACTCACCTCACCATTGTCATTCTCAGTGGGAGTCTCAGGGCCTTTTGAGGAGGGTACAGGGCTCAGTCTGGCAGTGGACTTGTCTCAGTACAGAGCAGTCTTGCCACCCTTCTTTCAGTGCATATGCTCATCTTCAAGAAGCCGGAAACCCAGAAAGCTCCCCCTGAATTAGCCCAACTACCTCTTAATCTTAAGTCTTCCTTTTGCTTCCTGCTGTTTTCACTCTGTTTCATTTTGTTGTTGTTGTTGTTTGCAATTTGGCTCCTTGTAAATTGATTCTTTGCCATTTTACATTGACTTGAGTATGAATTTACCTAGCCAGGGAAGGATAATTTGAATATATTAAATTCATGTTATGACAAGTGTTGTTCATATACAAAGTGGAAGAGTGGTGGCTACGAGCCCTAATGTTTATGAAGTGCTTGGCCAACATAAATGTTAGTTCTTTCTCCTGTCTTTGAAACAAGTGTCTTTATTTTAGCCAGTCTAGTGAGAACATGTCGAGCTGCATGCAAGTATTTTATTCTCCTCTGCATAGTGCACAGCGCCCCGTGAACAAACAGCCATGGCGAAGCAGGGAAGTAATGCTTATTTGTTTGTCTTGTGGACAACCCCTTCCCACCTTTTTTCCCTCCATACGTGAATATTTGTTTTGAAAATGCTGATAAAATTTTATTTTTCCAAATTTTTTAAAAAAGATTTTGTATCTATTTATTTGACAGAAAGAGAGCGAATACAAGTGTGGGGAGTGGCAGGCAAAGGGAGAGGAAGAAACAGGCTCCCCACAGAGCAGGGGGAGCCCGATGTGAGGCTCAGTTCCAGAACCCCAGGATCGTGACCTGAGCTGAAGGCAGATGCTTAACCAACTGAGCCACCCAGGCGCCCCTCAAATTTCTTTAATTATAATCATACACTTTCAGTGACTATCAAGGCACACTCTGGTAATGTAACTGATAATAGTAATCCTAGAGGCGAAGGGCATTTAAAAGTTCCAGCTGACTTCTAAAATTAGTAAAGTTATAGTATGGATTATCTCACCTACGGCAGGTTGGGTGGTGACATACTCCCTCTAATAACACACTTGTTATGTAGGCCTGTTCCCAGTAGGAATGAAAGTTAATTAAAATAAAACCCAGATTGTGGTGATTAATAAGTAAAATGTGCACAAATAAGCAATAGTTGGTATTGGCCTATCTAGCTACCTTCTTAATTTAATCTTGATTCCCTTCCTTTTAGCATTCCCTGAATCATCCTTGGAAAAAGTTAAGATAAAGATAAAATAAATATGGGAAAAGTTAGACATACCAGTTACCTACAGGTAAAATTTATTAGCAAAAACTGAGATATTTAGTTGTTCCTATCTGCTTCTGATTGGATTAGTTATGATGGAATGAGTTCACTTTCTTTAATGTTTATTTACTTTCCATGTGATGTCCTACACCAAGTGAGTTTTGCTGAAAGCAGCTTCTTGTCTCTTAGGGTATTTTTTTAATTCATCTGTCCTGGATTTATGTAAAAGTGATTTTATGCTAATATATAATTTTAGGATAAGGAAGACTAAGGAGGCCTGCACTGTGGCACCACTTCAAGAGAAACCAAAGGGTGAGTTGGCTCATTTTCTTCTTTGCTACATGTCTTAATTAGGTTGTTTCATACTTATTCTTTTTAACTTTCTTTCTTTCCACTGATTTAATTGCTTTGTTCTTTTTAATGTTTCTTTTAAGCTTTGTTTATTCTATAAACGTAGTGGATGTTATGTTCACTACATGCACACTTTTATCATCTCAGGACGTTGAGATAGGCCCTCATCATCTCTCATGTGGGCCATTGCATGGCCTGCATACTAATCTTGCTTTGAGTTTCTGACCTTTGAAATTTTTCAAAGCTGTGGCAGCTTGATGCTGAGATAATGAGTGTAGTTCAGGAAGGAGCTTGGTGGTGCCACTCTTACTGTTCAGGGTGCATGCTACCTCTATAATGGCTCACTGCAAAGCAAACACTGGACATTATTTTTAGTTTTTACTGAATTTTTAAAAATCAAAGTAAAAATCTTTATTGGATTTCTTGGCAGTAGCAAAAACAGGTGCTAATGTAGGTCTTTCGTAGAGGTAAAATGGCTTAACATGAACTTTTGAAAAGCTGGGATACCTATATTATATAGCAGTAAAAAAGGAAATCTGTTGTTTTTGACAACATGCTTAAACACACTGGGCATTATGCTTAGTGAAATAAGCCAGGCAGAGAAAAGACAAATGTTGCATGGAGCTTTGTTCCTAATGGAATCAATCACTTATATGTGCAATCTTAAAAAAAAAAAAAAAAAAAAGTCAAACATACAGATAGAATGGTGGTTACCAGGGTTTTGGGTGGGGCAAATAGGGAGATGATGGTACAAAATTACAGTTCTAAGATGAATAAGTTCTGGGGATCCAATGTGCAGCATGGTGACTACAGTTAATAATACTGAATTGTATACTGAAATCCACTAAGAGAGCAGGTCTCAAGTGTTCTCATCTGGGAAGATTACTTTCCCAGAAAAGGTAACTATGTGAGGTGATGGATGTGTTAATTAACTTAATTGTGATAATCATTTCACAATATATACATATATCAGGTCATTGTGTTGTAAACCTTAAATACATATAATTTTTATTTGTGAAATATACTGCAATAAAGTTGGGGGAGAAATGGAAAGCAACAGATGAAAGGATTTGTAAAATGAAAGATCATTAGAAAATACCCAAAGTGAAGGGAGAAAAAAGAAAACAGAAGACAGTGTGCAAGTCATTATGCAACAAGATAATCCTGTTTTACACATGTGTAATTCTAATTCCAGAATAAAAAAAGGTAGGACAGAAACAGTACTTACATACTGACTGATAAGTTCCCAATTTGGGGGCCTATGTGGAGTTAAAGTGTTGCAAGATACTTGCATTATTTGAAGAATGGTAAAGTAATTAATTTAAAGTAGATTGTAATGTGTCAAAGAGACATATGGTAATCTGTATGATAACCACCAAAAGAACAATAAAATAATATAAGTAACAAGCTAATAGAGAAGGGAAATATAAAATGAGAAAATACTTAATCATTTCAAAAGAGGACAAGAAAGGAGGAAAAAAGAAATAAAATATATAGGACAAATAGAAAACAATTAGCAAGATTGAAGATTCAAACATAACAACAATTACATTAGATATAAACAGACTAAATATTTCAATGGAAAAACAAAGCATGAGACTGAGAAAAATATATGTTGCTTGCAAGAGGCATACCTTAAATTTAAGGGCAAGAAAGATAAAAAGTCCAAGGTTGGAAAAATACAAATCATGCAAATATTAATAAAAAGAAAGATTGTGTAGCTACACTAACATCAAACAGAATAGAAAAGCAAGAATTATTACTTTAATATTGATTCCATCATTTTAATTTTAGGATTTTTAAGACACTCTAATTCTTCAATCAACTTTGGTAAGTTATATTTTCTAAACCTTCTTGAATTTTGTCTAAATTTTCAGATATATTGGCATAAAGTTTAGTTTTTCTTTTATTTGTACTTCTATCCCTCTTTTTCTTTCTTGAAGTTTTCTACTTCCATGTAATTAAGTTTATCAGCCTTTTCACTTATTTTTTTAAAGGTTTTGTTTATTTGTCAGAGAGGCAGAGGCAGAGAGAGAGCACAAGCGGGGATAGGGGAAGGAGGAAAGGGAGAAGCAGACACCGTGCTGAGCACAGGGCCTGACATGGGACTCAATCCCAGGACTCCAAGACCATGACCTGAGCGAAAGGCAGATGGTCAACCAACTGAGCCACCGAGGCATCCCTTCTTCTTCCTCCTCCTCCTCCTCCTCCTCCTCCTCTTCTTCTTCTTCTCCTTCTTCTTCTTCTTCAAGATTTTAAGTAATCTCTACACCCATTGTGCGGCTCAAACTCACAACCCTGACATCAAGAGTCATATGCTCTATGTGTCCCTCTCCTTTTAATGTTATTTGTGCCTTCTGCCTTTTTTCTTGATTAATCTCACCAGAGACTTTTTCTTCTTTATTATTCTATTCAATGAGTAAGTCATCTTCTAAAACAATCTTTCTTATTGTAAATTTGTTTTCTACTTCACGGATTTCTTCTCTTTCTTGTATTATCTTTACTTTACTATGTTCTTTGTTTTTTTTTTTTATTTTCCTAATATCTATCTTATGCCTACCTTATTAATTTTCAAACCTTCTTTTCCAACAGGGGTATTTGGGATATAAACCTCTCTATGTATAACTTCTGCTACATCACACAAGTTTTGTAATATTTTCTTTAACATTTAGTTATGAATATTTTAATGTTTATTTTGTTTTATTTTTTGACTGATTAATCTAGAATGTGTTGTTTAAATTTCTAACTATTTGAGAATTTTAAATTTATCTTTCTGTTAACAACTTCCAACTTAATTGCATTGGTTTGTATGAGGTTTTGAAGTTTTTTGACATTTGCTTAATATCTAGAATTCAGTTAATTTGTAGCCAGAGAGTATTTCTAAGTGTCAGGTTCACTGTACCACTAAGAACAGGTATCCTGATCATATTCTTCCCCTCCACCCTCTCTCTTTCTCTGAACTTCCTACTTATGTTATACACTCAACAAAACAAACCAAAAATAACCACACTGGAGAATTTTAGATAGCTTTTTTGACACTTGACCATTTGAATTAAATAATATTTTAAAACAGTTTGAATCGGTATATTATTTTCAAAGTTTTATAAGTTTCAAAACAGAAGTATTTATACATCTTTATATATTTAGAGCACTATGTAGTGATTGTATGGGCAATTTGAATTTGATGAATCTGGATCCAAATCCTTTGCCCTTGGGCAAATTTTTTTACCCTCCTAAATCTTCTTTTAATATCTGTAGTCCAAGGTAGTACTAGTTGTCTACTTCATAGTGTTGTGTGGATGAAATAAATGTAAGTAGTTGGTACAGTGAGACCATATGATATATGTTATCTATTACTATTAATTACTCTATATAGTAATATGCTCTCTACATAAATACAATATACTCTTTCATATATTCTAGGATAAGAATGTGAGTAATGCTCTTCAGTTAGTGAATGATTCATTTTCCTTTACAATTTTACTATTTTACTAAACTTAGCATTTATGAGGAATGGTATATTTGGAAAAGACACTTGATGAGCATGTAAGCTATGAAGCAAGTTAATTATTTATGGAGACTGTGTCTTGCTTTGGAATAAATTCCACGGCCATCCTATGTTTTAAAAAGTACATTATAGACTGAGCTCGAGTTTTATATAATTAAATACAAACAATATAGGTTTTTTTTAGTTACATTTTTAAAAAAGACTTATTTATTTATTAGAGACAGAGCATGAGTGGGGGAAGGGCCGGAGAGAGAGAGAGAGAGAATCTCAAGCACAGCCCCCCTGCCCTCTGCTGAGTGGAGCCCTACACAGGGTTCAGTCCCTTGACCCTGAGATCATGATCTGAACCAAATCAAGAGTCAGATGCCCAACTGACTGAGCCACACAGGAACCCTTAGTTAAATAGTTTTGAGATAACTTGACATCACATTACTTTAGAAAGTAAATACTTTCTATTTTTACTTCAACAAATGTGATATATGAAGAACTAGCAGAGTTTAATGGTCATTTAAGGAAGAGAGATATTGTTTGCCCTGTATTTTAGAGAATATTATGTGCTTAATTTTAATAGCTGATTTCTTTTTCTTCACAGGTTCCAGCTTCAGTGATCCTCTTGCTGGGGCATCATCTCAATACTTACAGAGACTTTCCAGAATGGCCATACTGGAGTACGATACCATTCGTCAAGAAACTACTAGAAAATCCAAAAAGAGCAAAAAACGAGACCTGCGAGACTGCTGATAAGAATCACATCGCATGTGATGCTTTCTTCACTGATGTCTAAGGTTTATATATTTTTTCCTTTCTTTTTCTTTTTTTGATATGTGATATGATGTGCAATGATTTACATAAAAATGGAAATGTAAATAGGAAATAAATATTTTATGTAATATACAGAAGCATTTGTATTTCCTTAACATCTACAAAAAGACATTCAGGTTATGGTTTATGGGGACATGACATAGGAGAAATTACATTCCATGAATATTATGCACATTGATTATATCCTTTGATTCAATTTGATACATGTGTTTTGAGGTCCTGTTTGTACAGTGAATGACTTTGTTAGTTGCTGCAGAAGATTCAAGACAGAGTGAATCATTATTAAGATTAGAGATATCCAATCAGAACACCTCCTTTTCCCTGCTTGAGTTGGAAAACAGTTGTGAGATAAGTATGCAAGCAGATGAAAATATTAGCTTTGTTTGCTGGTAAAACCTGGAAGGAAAATCCTGTCTTAGATGTGTGGCAACAGTGGGCCTCCTAATCCTGAGCTTCAGAATTGGACAAATATGCAGTTCAGGCATTGCTGACAAGCTCACCCACCACATCAGGGCCCTTCCTGCCATGTAAAGCAAGGCATTTCCACTCTGTGGATAGGATGATCCCCAAGGGAAGAGATGGAGACTTGCTCCATATCTATAAGGAAGAGGAGGGAAGGTCTAGGTCAAAAGGAAAACCCTACCTTCAGAAAGCCTTAAGGAATGAGGGCCACATATCCATCAATACACCTCCCTGAGATATGAGAAGATATCAAGGGTACCAATGATTGATCCAGTGAAGAGTGGGATACAGGCCATAAGACAACCACAAAGTGTTACAGAGGTTCAAAATCAGGGCAGTAGAATCCAGCGGGGTTGTCAGAGAAAGCTTCACAGAAGGTTACAGTGTTTGCAATGAACCTTAAAGACAGCAAAGATGGAGGGATAAGGCATTTCTAGAAAGATGGAATAAGATAAGCAAAGACATGCTCTGTATTTGGGAATGATGCATTTGGCTGGAGCACTAGGTAGTATAGGGCAAGTGTCATAAATTCACATTGTTATAGGTACCCAGCCAGAACCAGATCACATGGTAGAGCACCAATCAGATGACGGCTGTGGTGAACTGGGGCATGTTTCTCCATTTAAGAGGCCATTCCCTGCCTAGCTTTGTGTCATGTGGCAATGTGGAAATGTGAGCAACTAAGTGAAATAAGCAACTAATTCCAAATGCATAAAACCATGTGGGGGTCAAAGGAAATTACACGTGCAAACTAGATCTGCCTTTGTGGGGTTATTCATGTGTGCATCCTCAGGGTCAAAAGAATTGAGGGTGATAGGGCTCAAAAGATAACCTGATGACACCTGGTAGGGAAACTCAGTTGCCAAGCCTGAGTTTATATTTTCTCTGTTTCACAATGGCAGATTTTTGAGAATGAAAGTAAACTAACTATTGCATTTGTGATTTAGGAAGGTTCATCCAAGTATAGTGTGTAGGCCAGATATAATGGGAAGGGGCTGGAGGAGCATTTAGGATGTTGTTATAAAACTTGAGGTGGGAATCTCTCAATAGAAAGTTAAAAATGAGAATGGGAAGGAGAGACTAGATAATTAAGATGTCGTGGCAAGGGACTTCAAATTAAGTGGTTAGCATAAGGTATCAGGAGAGGAAGAGTCAAAACCAGCTCATTTCTAATTTTAAACATAAGTTTCTCTGAAGGAGGTGCTATTTGTGGGGGAAGATGATGAGTGCAACTTTGGGTATAGTCAGTTTAGGATGGAAATGCCAAATAAGTAGCTGGAAGCAGGTGTGTAGCTCCAGAAAAAGATGCTGACAAGAAATAGAACTTGGAGAAACATTTGCCTAGCAAAGCCCATGGTTCCCCTGATTAAAAAAAAAAAAAAAAAAAAAAAAAAAAAAGGTAGAGAGCCCAAATTCCTAAGGAACGGAAGGAAATAGGAAGGAGGCAAAAACAGATGTGGGAGAATGAACATGTTCCATGTCCTTGAATGCTTTATATTAATGTGCAAAATACATTAAGAATATGTATATGCTTATATGCATTATCACAATGCATTAGTTCCTGGAAGATAACCAAGTAAATATAGGTGGATATGCTTGTGCTTACCTCTGAATTTCAATTGAGAATAACTTAGATATTACCTGTACTTTTTCTATCTTCTGACCAATTACTCCAAATGTGGTCAGTGATTTGAGAAATGGGAAACAGGAAAAAAGCTACTCTTAAAAATTTGATGAACTCTTATTTGGATGAGCACTTCTAAACATCTTTGATTATCAAACAGATTTTGTTTATTGAGCTCCTGCTATGTACTCTCAACATTTTATATTACTTTGCAATCATTAGGAAAACCCTAAAAAGTAGGTAGGTGATGTTTTTGCTGTTTTATAAATTAAGAAAATAATTTTATTTTGGGGGCCTGGGTGGCTCATTTGGTTAGGTGACTACCTTCAGCTCAGGTCATGATCCTGGAGTCCCAGGATCAAGTCCCGCATCAGGGTCCCTGCTTGGTGGGGAGTCTACTTCTCCCTCTGACCCTTCCCCCTCTTCCCTTTCCCCTCCTGTGCTCTCTGCTTCTCTCTCTCTCTCTCTCTCTCTCTCTCAAATTAAGTAAATAAATAAATAAATCTTTAAAGGGTTTTTTATTTTACACTGGGTCTCTAACTAGAAAACAGGAGAGCCAGAATTCTATGCTACTGGAATTCAAAGCCCATATACATAAACTTAATGGAATAATAATTTTTAAAAACTTCAATTTGTTTGAGACATCATGATTTAGTTACTTAAAATTTAAAGGGAGATAGTCCTTGACCAGAGAAAAATATCTCCTGAGCTTGAGTTGAGTTTCTAAGTTATGACACTAGCACATCCTGCAGCATTTATATTAGTGGAGTGGAAAATCTCTGCCTCCACTTCCCCATGAAAGAGTTCAAACCAAGTCAGTGCAAAAAAGGAGTGGAATGTTTATTTTTTTTCATAAAGAAAGGCATGAGATATGCGGACAATAATTAATCACTTTTTAAGTCTTGGATCGAATTTAATTTAACTTATGGTTTTCATTAAATTTTTAAAAAGAGAAAAAGGCCCCCAGGCTCTTCTTCCTTACATTGCATGTACTCCTTTTGTTCCTCATGAACAAGATGTATTCAGTACACAGAAGTCTCAACCCCCTGGTGAGATAAATACAGGGTTGCAGAGATAAGTGTGAGATGTCAATTTCTGATGTCATAGCTACCATGGATGTTAAATTTATGTTTGAGCTGAAGATGATCTTGCCAGAATTGACCTTTTTGCATTTCTGATTTAGAAAGTCCTCCTGTGCAAGCAATATTAATCATAGTCTTGGGAAAGTGTACCTTATAGTAAATATTTAGGATGGGGATATGGAGTCTTGATTTTGGAGTGAGAAAACAGTTCTCTACAAAGAATAATTGCTTTGGTGAAGGACAAATCATTAGCCAATGATAATTTCAAGGAAATTCCCTAAGACTAAACCTACTGCCTTTTCTCTAATTCTATGCTCTTCTATTAAGCAACTCTCTAATATGTAGTCTAAAATTCTGAGTAAATATAGTCCCCCCAAAGTAGGTGTCTTTTCTGGATGATGTATCTTAAATCTAGGAATGGGTATGTTAATAATGTATTGCAATTCTGACTCACAGTCTCTGTAAATCTGGTTGGTGTGAGCTAGTACACAGATCCTGATTATCCTGGTCAAATTAATGAATTGAGAATCTCAGTTTTGTTTTGTTTTGTTTTACTAAAAAAATCAGTTCAGTATTTCTGGAAGAATAACTTACATTTTCAGGAATTTCAACAGCATAGAAGAAGAAAATTGAAAAATACCTCAAATCTCACCAGTCATAAATAACATCAGGTATATATCTTTCTCTGTATATTTGCAGATAGATACAGAACTGCTTTTATTTAACATACTCATTCCTAGATTTAAGATACTCATTCCTAGATTTATTTAATGGGATCATTCTATGCATGCTATATCAAAGTTAGCCAACTTAATTTTACTCAGAAATAAGAGAAATAAACTTAAATGTGAGTGGAGATATTGATAAAATCCAAATGTTATTAATTTTAAAATATTTTATTAATCTATATTTAGATCCATCTTTAGATTTATCTCTGAATCAAGATCTAAATCTTTTTTCCTATGTGCCCAACACATAGTGTGAACTGAGAACCATCTTCATTATTTTATGAGAAGGAGCATAAGTATTAGAGGTCAGTTGATGATGAGATGGTTCAAACCAGAGACACTGGACCCTCTAGTCACAGAGGGAGAGAGGACCAATTAATCAAATTTCTGAGGAGTGGGGAACAAGTGGGGGATCCATACAGGTGAGTAGCAAACTGTGGTTAGGACTTGACAGAAGCAAATTTGGTCTAGTCTGGCAAGCACTGTCATCAAAGACAAGCATCATGGAGTGGAGGGACCACTTCTTGGTCTCAGGACAGGTTCTTAGGAAACAGACAGGTTCTTAGGAAACAGACACTGTGATGGAGATATGTGCCCAAGAAGTTTACTGTCAGGAACAGCACTAATGAGGGAGAGCAGGCAGAATGAAGGACAGAGGAGTTGAACAACAATGCAGCGTCATGGAAATCTTCAGCCGATCTTACATGGAGTGCTGGAACTGGAAAGGCCCTTCAGTGTTACACAACCCTTAAGCAGGAAGATTTCACTTCGTAAACCTCACCCATCTCTTCACTGATCAGTCAGTCATTGGATCACTGGAGGTGAACCATGTTTAATGGAGGGTGTGACTCTGGGCAAGGTGGCTCTCTTCTGCTGAGGAAGATTCCTGAAGAAGGACATAGCTATGAACACCACCAATGCCCCACTCCCCCAACAGGGGAGTGAGTACCACAGTTCTTAAAGAGAGATCTGGGTGGCAGAGTCTAGTATCCACTACCCCTTTCCCCAGAGACAACCAAAATGTCAGGTAGGGAATGAAGATGAGCACCTAAGGAGAAAGGAGAAGATGAATTGACCACACACTGGTAAGACTCCTGTTAGGAGAATGAATGAAGAGACTTTATGGTCAATGTCAAGGAAACAGATAAGATCATGAAGTACCCAAAGATAACCAACACTGGAAGGCTGTTACCACCCTCATGGCTGAAGGGCTCTGGGAGGAAAGTAGTATACCTGAGCCCAGTGGGAACTGAGCTGCAGAAGAACAATTGTCTGGCAGGAACCATAGTCATGAGGGATGCCAGAAAGTTTGTGAAGGGAGCACGTAAGTCCCCAACTTCTCTTTACATCCAATATATCTACCTCCTGCCAGGGCCTCCCATCAGTCAAAGCCAGCTGAAAGTCATTTGGTAATGGAGCCTAGGGGAGGCATTCCACAGGAGCCAGCTTCTTGGTATAAGCTGGGTGACAGAGAGTGGATTTGGGATAAACAAATGGGCAACAACCAGCAAAGACTATAAGTTAAAAACAGTCCAGGGATTACAACCAGGGACAAATGATGAGATGTTGTTCCACCCTGTCTTCCAGACTTTTCTATTAACCAAAACTGAGGCTGACCTACAGTCTGGGAGTGGGACTGGGGTTTGGCTGGGTTCTCTGATGTGAGGATTGTACCTAAAGCATGGGAGCAGGGTTGAACAAAGGATGGTGGAAGGATAGAGGGACAGAGGGAAAGAAGGTGTGGAGAGTAATGTAAAACCCAAGAACTCAACTAACCCCACAGAATTCAGAGGCCATTTGACCTTGCCTCCACTTCCACCAAGCCCTGTTGTTTTTGTTTGTTCTCCAACTAAGGTCTCCAATACAGGAATCAGATGGAGGACCTTCCAGTTGCATTTGAACAAGTGAAATTGGGAAGGGAAGCTTGAAAATACCATGTAGCCTAAAAAAATCTGAGATGTAGGGGGGTGCCTGGGTGGCTCAGTCAGTTAATCATCTGCCTTTGGCTCAGATCATGATCCCAGGATCCTGGGGTTGAGCCCCACATCGGGCTCCCTGCTCAGTGGGAGGCCTGCTTCTCCCTCTCCCATTCCCCTGCTTGTGTTGCCTCTCTCGCTGTTTCTCTCTCTGTCAAATAAATAAATAAATATATTTAAATTTTAAAAAATCTGAGATGTAGGGAGGGGAAGAGGAGACTAGAAAGCTTGTAAGTGAAGGGGCTCTGGTGTGCAGCTATAGTCCATCATTGTAAAAATACTTACCAGCATCTCATAATGAACACATATAAAGTACAAATGATGGTAGCAAACATTTGTTCCTTTTCCTGCACAGTCAGCTTGAATCAGTCATCTGGGGATTCCCCCCCTTGGTCTCCTCCCTCTTTGTTTTTAGCCCCTGTACCCTACTGCTTCCCATTCCCAACTTTGCTCCCTCTCGGTAGCTTGGTAGTGGGAGGTCAAGGCTCTGGAGATGACTTTTCCTGAGAAAATGAGAAGATGGTGGCTTATAAACAGTCTTCTTTAGAGGTAGACTTAGTCTATTAAATTTGTCATAGTGGAACACCTACAAGACAAACACACGTCCCTCCTGGTAAATATGGCCACTCCCATAACACTGCTTTTATGTGTTATTCAGGTTAGTCTCTCTTCCCACCAGGAGTGAGGCTAGGAAAGAAGGAAGGATGGGGTGAGGGTGATGAAAGCCCTGTTCTTCCACGCTGAGAATAATAATAATAACTATTATTCTAGCTGCTAATTATTGAGCAGAGGCTTATATATTGAGTGGCTATTCTATGCTGGGTACATATTAGATGCTGTGGTGGATTAAATGGTGTCTTCCCCCTCCCTCCTAAAGGTAGTCCATGTTCTAATATCTAGAAGCTGTGAATATGACCTTATTTGGGAAAAGGGTCTTTGCAGATGCCATTAAGTTAAGGATTTCGAGATGAGATTATCCTGGATTATCCAGCTGGACCCTAAATCTAATGACAAGTGTCATTATAAAAAACACAAAGAGAGACACAGGAAAAGGAGGTGAGATCATGTAAAGATAGGAACAAAGACTGGAATTGTCTGCCCACAAAGCGAGAATGCCTGGAACTCCTGGAAGCTGTAAGAGGCAAGGAGGGACTCTCCCCTAGGGCCTTGGGAGGGAGGGTGTACCTCCAACACCTTGATTTTAATTTTCTGGCCTCTGAACTCTGAAAGCATAAATTCTTGCTGTTTTAAGTCACCCAGTTTGTGGTAATTTGTTTCAGTGGCCCTAGGAGTCTGAACAAATGCTTTACATGCATCATTTCTAATCCCCACTATGACTGGCAAAGTGAAGGTATTATTTTCTCATTTGATAGACAAAGAAATAGTGAGTTAATAACTTACTACTGCTCATACGTTCCCACTGCTCATAAATTGTGGATCTAGGGTTTAAACATAGGCTCACCTGACTCCCAAGTCCCTGCTCTCTCCATCATATTGCATTCTCTTTAAATATCACTGTTAATGTCTCTCCAATTCAAAAAGTGCTCTTCTGTATTCCTGGCTCATGGGCAGGTCCTTGCTTCCTTCACTCAGACTCACTCATGAACAACATGTAATTGATGGGCCATTCATGTTGACCACGGATTAGAGCCATGGATGCAAATTTGATTATCACTAATTCCTCCTTCTTCACCCCATTTAGGGCCTAAAACTTCAAGGGAGGAAAATCTAGCTTCCGCATCTTGGAAAATAAATAGATATATTGTAGACTTGTAAGTAATAAGTTAAAATTTTAATAAAAACTGACTTCTATACAGTGACTTATGGATTACAAAGCCCTTTCACTCACACAGTTCCATTAGAGCTTTGGGAGATACAGTTACACAGGAACATTACATATGGATGATTTTAATGAATGAGGACAATGGAGGATTTCCCAAGCCAGTGGCTCCCTGACTGCCACACAGTTACTGAGAGGCAACCCCCTCCTCCAGTACACTGTCATCAGGAACGCCTTATAAATCTCCTTTAAGTCCATCATAGATTCATATAATGAGCCATCTAATCTTCAGTGTTTGACATTTATTTAGCTTTCTATTGGAATTTTTCTCTTTTAAATATAAAAAGGGAGGTGTTGCCTGGCTGTCTCAGTCAGTAGAGCATGTGACTCTAGATCTCAGGGTGTTAAATTTAAGCTCCACATTGGGTGTAGAGACTACTTACAAATAAAATCTTACTACACTGTGGGAGGAGGGGAACTAAGATAACAGCATCACTGGAGGACCCTTGGCTCATCTAGTCCCACAAACACAATTAGATAACTATTAAATCATTTTAAACACACCAGAAATCAACCTGAAGACTAATGGAACAAACTCCACAACTAAAGGGAGAGAAGAGGCCACATTGAAGAAGGTAGAAAGTGCAGAGATGTGGTTTGGGGAAGAAATGGATTATGGGTGCTGTGGAGGGGAGGGAGCCCTGGTTATGGAGAAAGGCAAGAGAGAGGAATGCACAGGGATATGCACAAGGAGAACACTTCCACAAAGCCATTAGCTAGGAAAATGAAAGGGGCTGATTTTCATGAGTTTTTACAACCAGCAGGGCTTAAAGACTGGAGATTTAAAGGTCAGTGGGCATGACTGGGACAGAGACCTGGGGCCACCGCCTTACTCCTGGAGAGAAGGTAGGCAGGCAAGCAACCCTGGGGTGTAGAGACAGTGATCTGAAGAATGCTTGGGGAACACAGCAGGGAAATTATTCTCTTCTTGGAGCATGTCCCTGAGAGGTAGTGTTTATAGAGATGCCTCTTCAGGGACAAAGGAGCTGGAAGATGCTATTTCCCTCCCCTGCCCCTCAGCATACAAATAGAGCACCTGTGGGAAGTAGCACAGTGTGACATCAGCTGCCTTAACTGCTCACACCAAGTCCTGCAGCCCCGTGCTCTGGTGGGACTGCCCTTCTCAGTCAACTTTGCCTCAGTCCCAGCATGTCAGGTCTCTTTCTCAGAAGACCAGCAGAAACTGCCCACACCACGTCTCCTGACCAGAAAAGCCTCATATCTTGTAGGAGTAGTATCAGGTCCCATTTAACAAGGGGACTGGAGCACACCTAATTAAAACTTGCCACTTTCTGGCCAGGACTGAACATTGCCCACTGCAGGCAAGGAGAACCTTTGCAGATGCCCAGCCTGAAGGATAGAGCAGTCAAAGCACAACAGCAGAGTGCACACTACGCACACCAGAGACATTGCCTGAGGGCCAGGCTCTGGACACATGACCTCTTTCATAAAGCTTTGACTTTCAGGAGCAGGAAACAGAATGGCAGAAGAAGACAGAGACTTAGACATACTGCTGAGATAGAGGAATTCACCCCAAATGAAAGAACAAAATAAGGTCACAGACAGAGATCTAAGTGAAACAGATACGAGTAATGTGCCAGATGGAGAATTTAAAGCAACAATCATAAGGATACTTGCTGGGCTTGAGAAAAGAATGGAAAACTTCAGGGAAGCCCTTACTGCAGAGATAAAAGAGTTAAAAAACAGTCAGTCAGAAATGAAAAGTACAGTAACTGAGATTCAAAACAGGCTTGATGCAATGAACACAAGAATGGAAGAAGCAAAGGAACAAACAAGTGATATAGAAGAGAAAACAATGAAGCTGAACAAAAGATAGAAAAAAGAATTATGCCACACAAGAATAGACTTAGTGAATGCAGTGACTCCATCAAACATAATAACATTCATATTATAGAAGTCCTAGAAGAAGAGAGAGAAAAAGGGGCAGAAAATTTATTTGAGGAAATTAAAAGGGAAAATTTCCCTAATCTGAGGAAAGAAACAGGCAGATCCAGGAGGCACAGAGAGCTCCCATCAAAATCAGAAAAAGCAGGCCAACACCAAAGCATATTGTAATTTAATTTGCAAAATATAGCAATAAAGAAAAAAAATTGTAGAAGCAGCAAGACAAAAGAAGTCATTAACTGACAAGGAAAGACCCATTAGTTTAGCATCAGATCTCTCCACAGAAACTTGGCAAGCCAGAAGAGAGTGACATAATATATTCAACTTGCTGAATATTAAAAATCTGTAGCCAAGAATACTCTATCCAGCAACACTATCACTAAGAGTAGAAGTAGACAGGAGAAGTAGAAAGAGAGATAAAGAGTTCCCCAGACAAACAAAAAGTGAAGGAGTTTGTGACCACTAAACCAGCCCTGCCAGAAATATTAAAGGGGACCCTGAGTGAAAGGAAAAGACCAAAAATGACAAAGACTAGAAAGGAACAGAGAAAATCTCTGGGAACAATGACAAAACAAGTAATAAAATGGCACTAAATACATATCTATCAATAATTATTCTGAAGGTAAATGGACTAAACGCTTCAATTAAAAGATGGATGGTGTCAGAATGTGTGTGTGTGTGTGTGTGTGTGTGTATGTGTGTGTGTGTGTGTAAAGACCCATCTATACACTGCCTACAGGAGACTCATTTTAGAGCTAAAGACACCTACAGATTGAAAATGAGGGGATGGAGAAACATTTATCATGGTAATGGATGACAAAAGAAAGCTGGAGTAGCACTACTTGTATCGGACAAACTAGATTTTAAGCCAAAGACTGTAAGGAGAGAGGAAGCAGGGCACTATATCATAATAAAGCAGACAACCCAACAAGAAGATCTAATAATTGTGAATATTCATGCCCTCAACATGGGAGAACACAAATACATAAAACAATAACAAACATAAAGGAACTCATTGATAATAACACAATAAGAGTAGAGGACTTTAATATCACACTTAAATCAATGGACAAATCATCTAAGCAGAAAATCAACAAGGAAGCAGTGACTTTTAATGACACACTGGACCAGATTGGCTTCACAGCCATATTCAGAACATTCTCCTGGGGCACCTGACTGGTTCAGTCAGTAAAGTGGGCTCAGGTGATGATCTCAGGGTCCTCCCTCTCCCTCTGCTGCTCCCTCTGCTTTTGCGCACGCTCTCTCTCTCTTTCTCAAATAAATAAATAAAATCTTTTTTTTTAAAGTCCCTAAAGCAGCAGAATACACATTCTTTTCAAGTGCTCATGGGACATTCTCCAGAATAGATCACATACTAGGTCATAAATCAGGCCTCAACAAGTACAAAAGAATTGAGATCGTACCATGCATATTTGCTGACCACAACAATATGCAGCTTGAAGTCAACCACAAGAAGAAATTTGGAAAGATCACAAATACATGGAAATTAAACAACATCCTACTACACAAGGAATGGGTCAACTAGGAAATCAGAGAAGAGATTTTTAAAAAGACATGAAAGCAAATGCAAATGAAAACACAATGGTCTTAAACCTTTGGGATGCAGCAAAAGAAAGAAGGATATAACAATACAGGCTTACCTCAAGAAGCAAGAAAAATCTCAAATAAACAACCTAACTTTACACCTAAAGGGGGTAGAAAAAGAAAAAATGAAACCTAAAGCCCACAGACAGAAGAAGGGAAATAATAAAGTTTAGAGCAGAAATAAATGATATAGAAACTAAAAAAATCAATAGAACAGATCAATGAAATCAGGAGCCAGTTCTTCAAAAACAATTAATAAAATGAATAAACCCCTTGCCAGACTTATCCAAAAGAAACAAAAAGGACTCAAATAAATAAAATCACAAATGAGAGAGGTGAAATAACAACCAACACCACAGGTATACAATTCTAAGTGAATATTATGAAAAACTATACACTAACAAATTGGACAATCTGGAAGAAATGGATAAATATAAATATATAAACTACCCAAATAGGAAGAATTAGAGAACATGAATAGACCAATAACTGGCAAAGAAATTAAATCAGTAATCAAAAATCTCCAAAAAAACAAAAGTCCAGAGCCAGATGGCTTCACAAGTGAATTCTACTAAATAGCTCAAGAATTAACACCTATTCTTTTCAAACTATTCCAAAAAAAAATTGAAATGAAAGGAAAACTTCCAAATTCATTCTATGAGGAACTATGGACCAATATCCCTGATAAACATGAATGCAAAATTCTCAATTCAGCAAACTGAATCCAACAACACATTAAAAAAATCATTCGCCATGAACAAGGAGGATTTATCCTGGGCTCTAAGAATGGTTCAATATTTGCAAATCAATCAACATGATACAAAACACTAATAAAAGAAAGGATAGGGCACCTGGGTGGCTCAGTTGGTTAAGCGACTGCCTTTGGCTCAGGTCATGATCCTGGAGACCCGGGATCGAGCCCCACATCGGGCTCCCTGCTCAGCGGGAAGCCTGCTTCTCCCTCTCTTACTCCCCTTGCTTGTGTTCCCTCTCTGGCTGTGTTTCTTTCTGTCAAAAAATAAATAAAATCTTTAAAAAAAAAAAAAAAGAAAGGATAAAAACCATAGGCTCCTTTCAATAGATGCAGAAAAGCATTTGACAAAACACATTCATTAATGCTAAAAACCTTCAACAAAGTAGGGTTAGAGAGAACATATCCAAACATCATAAAGACCTTTTATGAAAAGCCCACAGCTAGTATCATCTTCAAGGGGAAAAAAACTGAGAAATTTTTCTTTATAGTGAGGAACTAGTCAAGGATCACCACTCTCTGTTAATTAACAGTACTAGAAGCCCTAGTCGCAGCAATCAGACAACAAAAGGAAATAAGAGACATCCAAATTAGCAAGGAAGAAATTGAACTTTCATTATTTGCAGATGACATGATACCTAGAAGACTCTACCAAACCAAAATAATGCTACAATTGATATATGACTTCAATAAAGTCGCAGAATACAAAATCAACACCGAGAAATATGCTGAATTTCTATACACCAATAATGAAGAAACAGAAAGAGAAATCAAGGAATCAAACCCATTTACAATTGTACCCAAAGCCACAAGATAGACACTTAGGAATAAACCGAACCAAAGATATAAAAGATCTATACTCTGAAAACTATAAAACACTGAGGAAGAAATTGAAGATAACATAAATAAATGAAAAAACTTCCACGCTCATGGACTGGAAGAATAAACACTGTTAAAATGTCCATACTATCCAAAGCAATCTACGTATTTAATGCAATCCCTATCAAAATACTGCTGGTGTTTTTCACAGAGCTAGAACAAACAATCCTAAAAATTTGTATGGAACCACAAAAGACCTGAATAGCCAAAGCAACCTTGAAAAAGAAATGCAAAAACTGCAAGGGCACCTGGGTAGCTCAGGCATTAAATATCAGCCTTCGGCTCAGGTCATGATCCTGGAGTCCCTGGATGGAGCCCCGCATTGGGCTCCCTGCTTGGTGGGAAGCCTGCTTCTCTCTCTCTTATTCCCTCTGCTTGTGTTCCCCCTCTAGTTGTGTTTCTCTCTGTCAAATAAATAAATAAAATCTTTAAAAAAGAAAGAGAGAAAGAAAGAAAGAAAGAAAGAAAGAAAGAAAGAAAGAAAGAAAGAAAGAAAGAAGAAATGTAAAAGCTGGAGACAGAACAGTTTTGGACTTCAAGTTATATTACAAAGCTGTAGTGATCCATGGAACAGAGTAGAAAACCCAGAAATGAACCCAAGCTACCTTTAACAAATCAGGAAGGAATATCCGTTGGAAAAAGGACTGTCTCTTCAACAAATGGTGTTGGGAAAGCTGGAGAGCAACATGCAGAAGAATGAAACTGGACTGCTTTCTTAGAGCACACACACAAATAAATTTAAAATGGATGAAAGATCTAAATGTGAGACAGTAAATCATTAAAATTCTAGAGAAGAACACAGGCAGAAACCTATTTGACATCAGTCATAGCTTCTTCTTACTAGATATGTCACCTGAGGCAAGGGAAACAAAACCAAAAATGAACTATTGGGATTTCATCAAAATAAAAAGCTTCTGCTCAACTGGGTGTGGGGCATAAACAATGAATCTTGGAACACTGAAAAAATAAAATAAAGAGAAAGAAAAAAAAGCTTCTGCTCAGCAAAGGAAGCAATAAACAAAACTAAAAAGCAGCCTATGGAATGGGAGAAAATATTTGCAAATGATATCCTATAAAGGGTTAGTATCCAAAATATTTAAAAACTTACAAAACTCCACACCCAAAAACCAAATAATCCAGTAAAAAAGGGTCAAAAGACATGAATAGTAGACGACATATAGATGGTCAATGGACACATGAAAAGATGCTCAATGTCACTCATCATTTAGGAAATGCAAATCAAAACCACAGTGAGGTATCACCTCACTCCAGTCAGAATGGCTAGAATTAACAATACAAGAAACCACAGGTGTTGGTGAGGATGTGGAGAAGGGAACTCTGTTTCAAAGTTGGTGGGAACACAAACTGGTGCAGCCACTCTGGAAAATAGTATGGACGTTCCTCAAAAAGTTAAAAATAGAGCTACCCTACAAGCCAGCAATTGAGCTATTAGGTGTTTACCCAAAGGAAACAAAAATACAGATTCAAAGGGGTACATGCCCCTGATGTTTGTAGCAGCATTATCAACAACAGCCAAACTATGGAAAGAGCCCAAATGTCCATCAACTGATGAATGGATAAAGAAGATGTGGTGTATACATATATAGATACATGATGGAATATTAGTCAGCCATAAAAAAGAATGAAATCTTGCCATTTGCAATGATGTGGATGGAGCTAGAGAATATTATGCTAAGTGAAAAAAGTCAGTCAGACAAGGACAAATACCATATGATTTCACTCATGTGGAATTTAAGAAACAAAACAGATGAACATAGGGGAAGAGGAGGAAAGATACAATAAGACAAAAACAGAGAGGGAGGCAAATCATAAGCGACTCAACTATAGGAACAAACTGAGTATGGCTAGAGGGAAGGCAGGTGGGGGATGGGATAATGGGGTTATGGGCATTAAGGAGGGCGCATGAGCACTGGGCGGTGTATGGAAGTGTTGAGTCCTATGTTGTACACCCGAAATGAACATTACACTGTAGATTAACTGACTGGAATTTATTTATTTTTTTTAAATATTTTATTTATTTGACAGAGAGAAACACAGCCAGAGAGGGAACACAAGCAGGGGAAGTGAGAGAGGGGGAAGCAGGCTTCCCGCTGAGCAGGGAGCCCAATGTGGGGCTCAACCCCGGGTCTCCGGGATCATGACCTGAGCCGAAGGCAGTCGCTTAACCAACTGAGCCACCCAGGCGCCCCACTAACTGGAATTTAAATAAAAACCAAAATTAAACTAAATTAAAATCTTGAAAAGAGGGGACTGCCAACTGGAATTAGGAAGAGCTGGTTCCTGTTTGAATCGGTTTGGGATGTTGAATAAATGGCTGATCTTAACAGACAGCCGGAGGCAAAAGAAAACTAAACTAAGACCTGCTTTAGAATAAATATTTGTGATTCCTTGAGCAGCTCTTTTCTCTTAGTGTATGCCTTTTTCAAAGTGCGTATACTCTGTACCCTGACTGGTGCCTGTGTCTAAAGAAATAGGGAGATTGCCTCTGGACCCTGGTGATTTAACCAAGGTATCTGGGCAAACACAGAGAACGTATGCGTGCCCAGTCATGGGCACAGTTCCTTCCTGAGAATGCAAGTTGATATCCACACAAAACAGACAGTATGGAGAGACATTAAGAGTGTTTTGCTGGTGCCATATTTCTATCTGAAACTAAAGAGATACCAGTGTGTAGTTTTTCAACAACACTGTAAGTGTGGGTGTAATCTGAGACAACGTGCACAACGAACACAGATCAAAAACCTATCTTCCAAAAATTGGATCTGGTGAAATCTTGCCTCAGGGACCTCATCTTAAAAGTGATGATTTCTGAGGTAGATGACAGGCTTAAAGTCTATATTTATGGGGTGTGGTTTTGACACCAACAACAAAAAGAAGAAAAGGTAAGAAACCTCTGGCTTATGACAAGTCAATTTCACTTAATGTCAATGTATTTTAACAGATTAAATATATTCACAAGTTGATTTATACATTAGAAGGTTTGCTTGAAACATGCTTGAAACAATTTCTGACAACTATTGCTTCCCCCCACTGCAGGTTTTGTTTGTATAATCCCTTTGTGTGTTTGGTGAAATACACATAACAGAACATTTACCACCTTAATCATTTTTATGTGAACAATTTGGTGGCATTAAGTACACTCTCACTGACAGTCTTAGATTTTCTTATTTTGTTCAGGACTAACCTCCTTCCTTCCCTCCTACCTTACTTTTCTCTTCTTGGCTTGACTCCTGCCATCCCAACACAGAGCAAAAAATTCTGAGGCTCTGTACAAAAGGGGAAAAAGAATGATCCACATGGTATCCATTGCATGATAGCACAGCAAAAACAAGTCATGGAGTGAGCTTACTTATGTATTATTTTCCACTGCCATGGTAAGAAGCCCCCTCTTCTGGGCTGGAGGACAGTGATGGGCTGACCAGTAGAGGGAAAGAGGGAAGATACTAACGAAATGCCCAGATTTAGAGATCCCCAAAGACCACCAGGGAGCCGAGTCCCAATGCAAAAGCAAAGAGCCTTTATTCAAGCTAGCTCGGGCTCAGTCTCCCATGCCTCCACCAACGGAATGGCGAGATGCAGAGAAAGAGCGTGATTTTTTCAGAAGCACAATAGTTTTATAGGGGGCGGGTGGCAATAGGCGGGGTGATATCGGTGGCTTATACTGATTGGCCAAGCATCAGTTGCGTAAGGCGGGCTAGGCCAGGGTTGGGCAATATTCGCAAGCAGTTCTTCTGGGGAGGGGTCAAGCTGGGGGTTTACACAGGATGCAGTGTGCAGCACCCAAGATGGAGTCAGTTTTTATTCTGCCCTTTCAGTTAACTTCCCAGGACAGAATGGAAGACATTTGTGTTTCTAAGGTCAGGTCTTCCTTGATCCTAGGGAGGCCAACAGAACCTTTTTTATGCTTCAGGATCCACCTGTTGCCGAACTCAAGCTGATGGACTGTCAGTTTCTGTGGTGGCAGAGGAGGAGTGAGTTCTTTTGTGTTGTGGAGGATTCTGATCCAAACTGGTGGGAAGGAATTATAAAAAGTTCTCTGTGTCCTGAGGATCAGATGCTTGAGAACTCACGTGATACCTGAGTGTACGCATAGGTCCCAAGACATTTGGGGCTGATGGACGCTGGTGCTGGAGAGTGGTTTCCAGAAGATCCATCTGTCTCAACTCCTCAGTTGTGGAAAGAGTTGAATTATCATGACATCAACAACAACGGAAATTGATCTTAGAGAAGGAGTTGCACGCTCTCAGGGAAATGTAGGGACTCTGGTGTTCCTTGTAGAGACTAGATAAGGCTAAGGACAAAGAGAGTTCCAGTCATATACTGAGATGAAAATTCAACACATTAGTGGTCAGGTGTGGCAAGCTGGGGCCCCCTAAGTGGGGAACAAAAGATATTCCTGTTACAATGTAGTTGAATCCTGTGAATTCCTGTGAAAGCCATAATAGCTCAAGGAGTCTTTCTTATAATTTGGCAAACTTAGAGAGAAGCCTACTCCTGAATTCTTTTTTTTTTTTGAAAGATTTTATTTATTTGAGAGAGAGCAAGAGCAAGAGACATCACAGATGGAGAGGGAGAAGAGGACTTGCTGCTGAGCGGAAAGCCTGACACAGGGGCTGGATCCCAGGACCCCGGGATCATGACCTGCGCTGCAGGCAGATGCTTAACCAACTGAGCCACCCAGGGGCCCCTCCTGAATTCTTCAGTAGAAGTTGTAGATGGCCTTGGATGAGTATCTCCATCTAAGTGTATAGTTTCTGCTTATAGAGAGTTTAAATTAACTCAACAACAACTGAGCCAACGATGTGTGAGGCATTGCAGGGGACGTTTAAAGGTAAGTAGGATACACTTCTTGCCTGTGGGCAAGCTGCCTGGGGTCAAATCCCCATTCTGAAACTTGCTAGCTTTTTAACTGTGATCTGGTTTCTTTGCTTCCCCAGTATCATCTAGAAACTGGAGTTGTAAAAACACCAAAGTATTAACAACACCTACCACTTTGTGGGTATGGAGAGAGTTGAGTAAAATAACGTATGTAAAGTTTTTAACACAGTGGTCACCACATGGTGTTGAATTGTGTTATTTTAATCCTTCAGGATGGTTTGCACCTCCCTGGGGTTGAGCGAAACCCTTGCAGTGCCGGGGTGGTGTGGGAAATGGAAGGCCTGCGTGAATGGCGCGGTAACACGAGCAGGATGGACCAGCTATTTCCCCCTTCTATGCCCTTGTCATGGAAGGGGTTGACTGGGATACAATTACCAATTCCTGGTTTTCTTTTCTATCTTAGCAGAAAGGGTATAATTTTAATAAGATGAAAGAAGGCTTGCAGGCTCCTGACAACAAAGAAAATCACAAGCCGCCGCTGTGTGCCTGCACTTTCTCTTCATCTTTTTAAGGAGCAGATTAAGAAATCTGAGGTGAAGGGATGACACTGATGCGCTCCACTGAGACTTGGTCTTTCCCTCCAGGGGCAGGGAACCTGGCTCAGGTCCTCTTTCCAGAATTGGCGGTCTTAAGGTGGAGGTGGGAGAGTGAGTGTGTTTAGCTACCCTTTTCTGAGCATTCCTGTACGCTGTCCCACCAGGATGAAAGCTCTGATTCCTTAAATTCTCTGGTGACGGTTTACAATTCTGACTTAGGGAAAAATGAGTTTGTTTTTTTTTTTTTTTTTTTTTTAAGATTTTATTTATTTGACAGAGAGAAACACAGCGAGAGAGGGAACACAAGCAGGGGGAGTGAGAGAGGGAGAAGCAGGCTTCCCGCCGAGCAGGGAGCCCGACGTGGGACTCGATCCCGGGTCTCCGGGATCATGACCTGAGCCGAAGGCAGTCGCTTAACCAACTGAGCCACCCAGGCACCCCAATGAGTTTGTTTTTGAAAGAGAATAAGTACATGCTCATATCAGAGTTTAAATGTCGATGCATATTCTCTTAAATGAACCTTTACACTGGCCCCTTGTTTTCCCCCTTTACTTTCCAAGTGAAGGACACTTAGAATGTCCAATATGTGATTCAAGAAAAGAGCACACAGTCTAGAATTCTCTTCCACATACACACCCTTGCCAGCCCTGTAGTGGTTTTCTCCTCCCTCCCAGTGGTTTTGTCTTTATCCACAGCCCTATTGGCCAATGCCCAATGCTGGCGCAGGAAAAAAATATATGAATATGCACTTGAAGTCATGTGTGAGTGAGTGACTTACTGTATCATGCCTCCGTCTTGAAAACAGCAACTTTCATTCTCCCCTCCCTGCCTCTGCCCTCTGGTTGTCAAGGAAGTAGTACCCAAAGTCAGAACACTAAACTGTAAGAGTTGTTAGGTTGCAAAGAGGGAGTATGACATCCCCATGGAGACCCGTGAGACAAGGATAGACCAAAGCAGGAAATATCTAGAGAGTGTTCAGATTAGTGCCCATCATGTTGTCTGTCCAGGCTATGTCAGGTACTGTCCAAGTCATCAGCAAAAATTATTTGATTTCATTGATTCTTTGTAATGGTCCAAGGATCCAGGTATTTTCATTATTGTTCTATCTATGTTTTGGTGAAGCCCACAAGGTTAGGTAACTTTCTTGAGGTCCCAGAGCTCATTCAAGGCAGAACTAAGATTTTTGAGCCCATGTCTGTCCTGTGCCAAAGGCTATGTTCTCAGCCACTCTGCTGCCTTCCAGGACATGGGACCCTCTGTGAGATGATAGAAAAGACGAGCTGCTCTTCTCAAGCAGCAGATAGCCTAGAATGAGCTGGAATATGTGCAATTATATCTTGAGGTGGTACCTGAACTTATCTTCGCTATTTGTTTCTCTAAAAGAACAAATGGAGGGATGCCCAGATGACTCAGTTGGTTAAGCGTTTGCCTTCGCCTTAGGTCATGATCCCAGGGTCCTGGGATCGAGTTCTGCATCGGGCTCCATGCTCATTGAGGAACCTGCTTCTCCCTCTGCCTGCTGCTCCCTCTACTTGTGCTTGCTCTCATTCTCTCTCTCTTTCTCTATCTCTGACAAATAAATAAATTAAATCTTTAAAAAAAAGAACAAATGGGGCATCTGATTTTGCCATGTGAGAGGAGTCACACTGATAGATTCGCATCCCAGTGTGTGGTTTAGACCCTCTTTCTCCAACATCAATCATATAGAGATGTGAATATTCACTCTGTAGGCACAAATGGCAAGTTCAGAGCAGTCCCCCTAGGTGAGGAGGAGGCCTGGGGACTGGAGTGGGCTGAGTATGACAGAATGATTTGTGAATGATTATGAAGTGTTGCAGACAAATCCCAGTGTTTTTATTGAATGAAAAGTACAGTCTTCTCCAAGAGTGTCAAAGTTTGGGCCCAAAGCATGACAGAAAGATGGGTTATCACTGATTTACTTCTGTTAGGAAATGATTTATCACTAGCTATGTTGTAGAAGGGGAAAGGATAGGCAGTGGCATAAAAATTAGGAATACAGAGATAATTGCTCCCTTTGATTCTTCACTGAGGAAAATACAGACCAATATTCTACCAAGTCTAACACTGAGGTTCAAGTGCAGAAATGGAAGCATATATACAGTTCGGTGTGAGCACAGAAGTTAGAGGGGTTAACTCTGCTTGTGAGCCTACAGGAGATTCGCAACATTGGGAAGAGGATTTGCAAAGCAGAGAAGAGAAAAGGTCAAATCAAGGAGGTGGTCTATTTAATGGCTTGGAGGTATGAGCATGTACGCTGTTATTGTGGGGGAATAAGGAACTTGTGACAAAGGCATGAGATGTGTATGGGGAGGTGAGGAAGATAGGACCCCCATAAATAGGGTTTCTGACAAAGATATGCAGCAAATCTCTTCCTGTTATATTTTAGGGCCAGCTTCATATATATAAAAGGGGGAGAAGAAAGCTTTGCCATAAAATTTTCATGACCACCCTTTATAGAAAAAAATGCACATTTCCACATATTCAACAGCATAATAATTCCTTTGGATCATGGCCAATGTTTGGCCACTGGGGGTTTCCCATGCAAGTAGAACTCTAGAAAGTACAGCTACTCCTCTTACAGTTATAGAAGACAGGACTGAGGATAACTTATTATGACTTAAAAGATGTGTCTGGCAGATTGGGGTAGGACTTTTACATATTTTCTTGATCTTGCAAGGAAAGAAATTTAATAAAACACTTCAAGATAAAATAAGACAGAGTAAACCCACAGGAGTTTTCTTCTTAACTCTTATCATCCAAGTATAAATTTATGCTGTGAAAAGAATCCACTGGAGAATTATTTGTAGCTATTTACAAGATTGCTCTATTTCATAGTTGTAAGCTTTCACATGCACATTGGCAATGAACTCCAAATACCAAATAAAAGAACTTGATGCATGTCATGATTCACAGAGCTTCCAGGACATTCCAGTCTTTCTATCTGCTGCACAATTAATAGTGACACTTAAGCCAGTTAAAAACTGCAGTGAAAGGGGATTTACTTTAAGAATGCTCTTTGAGATAATGCTGAGGCAGTCAAAACTCCCTAGGTGGAATTCCTGAAAGCCCTAGGACACCTTTTCACAGAATATGAGTGATTTGGGTTTTTTTTAACTTTCAGGTTTGGTTCTCTGAGCCTGAGGATGAGTTCCAAGCAGTCCTGGCCCCTGACCCACTCAGAAAAGTCTTTAGAGAGAAAAGACATATCTGAAACACGAGAAAGACTATTGCAACTTAATCTTTCTTCTTCAGTTATCCAAAGAGAGGTAGAACACAATAATCACAACAGAATTTTCAATGATAAATTTTAAATTATTAAAGGAGAGAGTGAACAATAAATATAAAAGAAAAATTCAGATTCCATGGGAGGAAGAAAACAAGCAGCAATTTCCCACTTCCATCCTTTGTGTGATGGAGTCTATAGGGCCCATGGCATCACAGGGCTGCCCATTATTTTAGAAAAGGAATTTGTTATTAGCATATCGATGAGTCTTCCCAAGCATTTTGTGGATTTTATTTTTCAATGCCCTTCTTTCATGTTTGTCAGTGCTTCTGGGACAAGATCGCTCCATCATGCAGGATTACACATGGCCAAATTCATTTTATATTGGATGACAAATTGCATTTGAATTTGTAGGGTTGAAGGTCAGGGCTGTTCTCTATTAGTCAGCCAGGCTCCCTCAAAGTGTCTCAGTCATGAGAATGTGTTGGAATCCCCTCTATGTTACTGCCCACTCAAATCCTCACGAATACTGAATTCTGCTCTGACCTAGATGCCTAATAACTGAGTGCATCCAAAGGAAGAGAACACTCCAGGGGACTGAAAAAATGAACAGCGTTGCACCTAGCACCATATTATTCCTCCTGGGAGTGTCCATAGTTAACGAGAACACAGAATTTTGAAAAAGACCCATTTTCTGAGCCCTTAAAGAAGACATTTCTTGAGGGCTTGGCCCCAACCTGTCAACCAGGGAAATGCTCTGTGCCAGAGGTATGCCCAGAATTGTCAGGAGGGGGAACAACATCGTTCTGCGCTCCTAAAATGTTAACTGACAAGCGTTTTAGGAAAACCGACAAACTTTAGAAGTTGCCAGTCGTCAAATGGACGAAGGATGCTTCTAATCTGAGCAGCCCACCGGCCCACCAGCCTTTCACACATGCCTTTACCTAGTGGAGAAGGTTTTTCTTGCACTAAGTTTACATTAATTTGATTGAAAGTGACTGACCCCAGACGTCTGGCTCTTTGTGAGCACCCTTGGTCATGTCTCTGCGTGTGCTATAAATAAACGTCAGGCTGCACACTTACAAACACACGTAAGGAGAAAACCCCACATTAGTTCCGACTGCTCATTTTCAATTTGGCACCATCCACACAGATACTAGTTAGAATTTAATTGGGTACTCTCTTTAATAAAAAGAGTTTTCATAAACCTTTAGTAGCACTATACTTATGTATAAGTAAAAGATCGTTTTACTCAGGAAAATATTTTTTTCCATACTCATAAGCTCTAGCTGGCACACAAACAATTAAAAGGCTAATTCAAGTCATTTTTACGTAGTCATTTAAGAACATCCTTTCAAGACCTTTACTAGGTTATATTAAGACCTATTCCTGCAACTAAATAATTATTTTTCCTCTTCCTTTCTCTATCCCAGAGCCCTGAGTGTCCTGAACTAAATAAGTTTTCAGAAATGTCTTTTGAGGGGTGCCTGGGTGGCCCAGTCCGTTGAATGCCTGACTCTTGATTTCAGCTTAGGTCTTGATTTTGGAGTCGTGGGATCATGCCCTACATCAGGCTCCATGCTCAGTGGCGGAGTCTCTCTTCTCCTTCTGCCCTTCCCCTGCTCTCTCTCTCTCATTCTCTCTCTCTCTCAAATAAATAAATCTTTTTAAAAAGTCTGTAATTATGTCAAAAATTACGATAATTAGACATTGTACTTTAGTTACTAAATGCATATTTTTTTAAAAGATTATTTATTTATTAGAGAGAGAAAGAGGAAGCACGAGCAGTGCAGAGGGGCGGAGGAGGAGGGAGAAGCAAACTCCCCACGGAGCCAGGAGCCTGATGTGGGGCTCAATCCCAGGACCCTGAGATCATGAGCTGAGCCGAAGGCAGATGCTTAACTGACTGAGCCACCCAGGCACCCTATTACTAAATATATATTAAAATAATAAATCTGGGGCACCTGGGTGGCTCGTTAAGAGCCTGCCTTCAGTTCAGGTCATGATCCCAGCGTCCTAGGATTGAGCCCCATATGGGGCTCCCTTGCTCAGCGGGGAGCCTGTTTCTGCCTCTCCAGCTCCTTGTGTTCCCTTTCTCACTGTTTTCTCTCTTGCTGTCATGAATAAATAAACTATTTTTTAAAATTTTAAAAATAAAGTAATAAATCTATAATAAAAATTTCATAATTCAAACTTTTCCCTCCATGATATATTTAATAATAGCTATCATTTATTAAACCCTTATTTAAGTAGAATGCTAAATGCTTTATATTAATTACCTTATTTAATTTTTGTGCAGCCCTATAAAGCAAGTATAAATATGATATTTACATTACAGATGAGAATCAGAGAGGTTAAGCGACTTACCCCAACTCACACAACAGGTGAGTAGCAGAACTGGGATTCAAATTCAAATCCTTCTGATTCTAAACCCAAAACATTTAGCCACTATGATGTACTGTATCCATGGCATGGTTTTACTCATTTCTCATGTGTCTGAATTGGGTGTGATTTTTACTCGCCATCTCTATGGCAAGGCTTGGCCTTCATGTAGTCATTTAGCGAGCATTTGTCCTGCTCTTATGGACACATTAGAATGAATGAAGAGTCAAGGTCAAAGACAAAACAATAGGTAATATCTCCGACAGGAAAGATGGTTAGCAATATTATGAATTTGGATATTCTTGTATAAAACAAAAACTCCGATCCTGCTTGGTTTTTTTAAAAACATGAATAGAGTTTGTTATTCATACATTTGTAAAAAGCAAAGATTTTAATTAAATGATCCCTGATGATAAAACAGAAGTGCATACATCTTATTTATTCATTCATTTAAACGTATACTTTAGTTCTTTCTAAGTGAAAGAACCTAAATCTTCCCTAAAAGGGTTTCAAGTGACAGAAGCTAATAAATGCATTTTTATTGATTATAATTTGTTCATTAGTCTTTAGATCCATTCCATATTTAAAGATATTGGAAATATGGTTCAATTCTCCACATATTTATTGATAGCCTCCATATGGCATTCTCTCAGTTGGATGTTGGAAACACTTTTCTTTAGGGACGCATAGATAGCAAGTCAGACAAATGTATGTGCCACAAATATGGAACTGAAATTTTAAAATGATGGTTAGGAATATTACAAATCATATAAAAGTACTGGCTTTAGCACTGTCTCACCAATATTTAGTAGGAGCAATAAGAGAGTTGTGATAAAATCATGAAGCAATTTCAAGAGAGAAGCAGAAGCATGGTTCAGACACCACCAGTCTGCTTGAAATGTAATCAAAGTCTTCTCAGCTAACCCCTTCACGTTTGTCTAAACTAGAAATTAGATTTTCTCCACATCTTAACTGACCAATTTAATCTTTCTTGCAAAGGAACAGGCTGATTTTACCTGGGGAAACAGTTGCCAAATAAAATAGCCTGATGCTTTACGTTCAAAATTGGTTACATTGATACATTGAAATTTTTAAGTTTCTGGTGGACATGAGCTTTAGATTTCACCAAATCAGGAGTGACATTTTGCTTTACAAATTAGATTATCAGTCAAAAATACCAGTGGACTACTCAGCCCGATGCATATGCAAAACGTTGATTGGGAGATTAGATGGGCTGCTGTTCACAGGGCTTCCTCCCAGGTCAAAGATGGACCCCGAGATCCCTAGTTTTCTGTCAATAGTCCATTATACATGTGAAGAGGTATGGTATGCGGCCTCTGAATCAGACGGATCAGACAGACTTGGGGTTGGCCCCTGATTTTGCTACTTTGTGTTTATTTGTTATGGGCTGAATTGGCCCCTCCCCCAAATTTATATGTTGGAGTCCTAACCCCCATGCCTCAGAATGTACCCTTATCGGGAAATAGAATCATGCATATATAATTATTTAAGAGGACATTATACTGCAATAGGTTGAGCCCCTACACACACACCCAGAGAGCACCCCGTGAATGAAGGTGAAGGCAGAAATCAGGGGGATGTTTCTATAAACCAACGCTTGCATAGATTGCCAGCCAACCAGAAGCTCAGAGAGAGACATGGAGCAGATTCCCTCTTACATCCCTCAGAAGGAACCAACCCTGGTGACACCTTGACCTTGGACTTCTGGTCTTCAAAATTGTGAGACATTGGGTTTCTGTTGTTTATGCCACCTAGTATAAGGGACCTTGTTATGGGAGCCCTGGCAAACTAGTCTGCTATATACTTCTGAGCTAACTCCTTAATTGCAATAAATTGCGGCTCATTCATCTATAGAAGAGTGATAATATCACCTACCCCATTGGGTTATGGTAAATTTAATCGTGCTTATCATGTTGTGTTAGAATGACTTCTTCTGTGTGCACTTATTTGCTCACTGCAAACTCCTTGAGGGCAGGGAGCGATGCTGTTGTCCTTTGTTCTGTTCCCAGTGGCTGCACAATAGATGTGGAATATTTATTAGTGATGAAGTGAGCTATTAAATGAGGAAAGGTATGCAAAGTACGAAGCACACGATAATAATAGTGCATGTTTATTCGGCACCAGACATGCAATCTTTTCTTCCCTGTCCACACAGTTTTTCAATTTAGTCCCCCAGCATCTCTATGAGTTAGGTGCTATTTAACCTCTTTCATCTTACCAAAGAAGAAACTTTCCAAGAATAATATTACCTGCAAGCTGAGCTTTGAACCCAGGCAACCTGGTTTCAAGTGCTGGTATTTTAACAACGCCACTGGGCTGCCTTCTGGTGGTTGCTGTGGTGTGGCTGTAAATATTAGTTTCTTCCATAATGTTTTCTTAGTCACTGAGATGGCTCCATGGTGTGTGAGACCGGCTGGGCTAAACTACAGTCTTATCCAGAATTCCTTCTCTAGAATGCTTCTAGTAGAGTATGTTATAAGAGAGATTCTCTCATGAGAGCTGGAAAATAGAAGGGAAACTTCTGTAACACACACACACACACACACACTTTTCCCAGTTAGTAAATCAAACCTAATCAAGATGGTACTGTGAAGAGGTTTTAAAGATGTAATTAATCTTGGAACACTGAA
>PITA01001134.1:41786-212848 GCA_004023965.1 Spilogale gracilis
CGGGAGAGAGAGAGAGAGAGAGAGAGGGAGAGAGAGAGAGAGATCAGAGGGAGTGAGAGGGAGACAGAAGTCTGGTGTAGTGATTCTGAGATGGTTACTCCCATCACATGGGTGCACAGGTGAGATCCATGATTTCTTTCAAGGATAACTATGTGTTTTGTGTTTGGTTTCCTAATGTTCACTTTAGTTTGGTTCAATACCATTTATAAAGTGCTTGTTATACATCTGTACTGAGATGGATCTGAAATCATACAAATCCTCAAGAAGATAAATATGTAAAATTGGAAGGAATTTTAACCAGCACCTTGCCTGATTATTTTGTTCTGTATATCGGTGAGTGATTTTCTCAAGGTCATACAGTTTGTTAATTTTGGAGCCAAATCTAAAACCCAAGTCTTCTGATTCCTAATGTGTTAACAAACTACCTTTCAGTTGTCATTAATGTTTAAAGATAGTCTTTTAGACTTTAATAACTTTATTAGATATGACGAGGTCTTCCTTTTCAGATCATCTCATCCTTTATACTTATTAGAGTTCACAAATCCTGGTTAGAAATGGCATCAGTTCACTGTTGCCCATTGTCTTGTGGGTACACACATCAGGAGGTAAAGTTTAGATGAGTTAAGTCTGTATTTTATGAAAGGGCCACAGCACATTTATGATCAACATTATTGAAGCATTAGGATCAAATTCAACTGTGAATCAAAGACCAAGAGGAAAGTAATGTGATTCTTGCTCTCCCCAGACAGTGCTCCCTCCCTTGGCTTGAGTTTTCTCTGAGTTCACAGGGACACAGGAACAAAGCTTCTCACATACCACTCTGATAAAGACTTCTGGTCATCTTAAGAGCTTTCTCAGAAGCCCTGATGGAATTTCTCCTTCTTCTCTCCAGTTCCTCAGCCTCTTGTCCCTTATACCCCTTGCAAATGGCTAACCTGGAGTTAATCCCACCCTCTCCTATCGTATTCTTTGGGAAATATAGGGTGTACAATGTGATCAGTTTGATGAGTGTACATATGTCAGGATTATATCACCACAACCAAGAGATACAATATTTAATTGCTACAAAAAATTCCCTTGGGACTCTTTGTAGTCAACTCCCTCTCCCCAATCTCACCCCTCGCAACCACTGTTTTTTGTTTTTTTTTTAAAGATTGTATTTGAAAGAGAGATAGCACACAGCAGGAGGAGCAGCAGAGGGAGAGGGAGAAGCAGGCTCTCCACTGAGCAGGGAGCCCCATCTGGGGCTCAGTCCCAGGACCCTGAGATCATGACCTGAGTCAAAGGCAGACACTTAACTGACTGAGCCACCCAGGCACCAACCCCCGACCCCTACCACACAACCATTGTAATCTGGCTTTTCAGTTTTGCCTTTTCCAGAACGTCATATAAATGGAATCCTACAGTATGTCACCCTTTGTGTCTGACTTCTTTGACTTAGCAAAATGGTTTTTACCTGTGTTGGTGTGTGTTTTCTCCTTTTGATTGCCGAGTGGTATTTCATTGTATGGATAGGGCACAATTTGTTTATCCATTCGCCAATTGATGGACATTTCTGTTACTTTCAGTTTTTGTTGATTATGACTACAGCTGCTGTAACATAACTCAGATTTTTGTGTGAACATGTGCTCTCCTTTCTCTAGGATAACTACGTAGGACTGGGATTGCATGGGCATATTGTAAGAGTTTAACTTTATAAGAAACTACCAAACTTTTCCAAAGTGGCTGTACCATTTTTCAGACCCACCAGCAAATAAGAAAATTTCAGGTGTTCACCTTCTCACTAGCAGTTAATAATCACAACATTTTAGAAGCACTTGGTAAGATTTTTTTGTGTAAGATTTTTAATTTTAACCATTCTGAAAGGTATATAGTGGTATCTAATTGTGTTTTTAATTTGCATTTCTCTAATGACTAATGTTACTGAGCACATTTTCATGTGCTTCTAAGATGTCCATATTTGTTCTTTGGCAAACTGGGTCTTCAACTCTCTTACCCATTTTTTTTTAAACTGAGTTGTTTCCTTTTTATAGGATATTAAGAATTCTTTATATATTCTGCATATAATTTTTTATCATGTGTATATTTTTCCTTGTCCATGGTTTATATTTTATTTTTATTACCAGTGTCTTTCTTAATTTTGATAATATTCAACATGTCATTTTTTTTTCTTGTATGAATTGAGATTTTCATATCATATCTAAGAATTCTTTACCTAATTCAAGGCTGTAGAGATTTTCCCCTATGTTTTCTTCCAGCAGTATTACAGTCTTCGGTTTTATATTTTGATCCGTAATCCATTTTGAGTTAATTTTTGTATATGATATGAGGTGTGAATCTAAGTTCATTTTGCATATGGATATCCATTTGTTGAAGAGACTTATCTTTTCTCCACTGAATTGCCTTTGCATATATATATTCAAGTGATTTTTGACAAAGGTGCAAAGGCAATTTATATATATATGTGCACATATATATGTGTGTGTGTATATATATATATACACACACATACATGCCTATATCTGGACCTTGTATTCAGTTTCATTGATCTGTCTATGTTGACACTGATACCACACTGTCTTGATTACTATAGCTTTATAATAAGTCTTGAGGTCAGATAGTGTTAGTCCTCCAACTTTGTTCTTTTCAAAGTTGTCATGAGAGACTTTGGACTCCAAAACAAACTGAGGGTCTTGGAGGGGAGGATGAGTGAGCCTAGTGGTGGGTATTGAGGGCACCTATTGCATGGAGCACTGGGTGTGGGGCATAAGCAATGAATCTTGGAACACTGAAAAAATTTTTTAAAAGTTGTTTTGGCTATTCTAAGTACTTCAAATCTCCATATATATTTTAGAATCAGCTTGTCAATGTCTACAAAGGAAGTCTGCTGGGATTTTGAACAAGATTGCATCAAATCTATAGATACATTTGAGATGAATTCCTATCCATTTTTTAAATCCATAGACATATCTCTCTCCATTGGTTTATATCTTTTAAAGTTTCAGCAAAACTTTGTAATTTTGAGGCTACAAGTTTTACACCTTAAATATTTCATTTGGGGAGCTGCGACTGTGAATTATTTTGTTCTTTATAATTCCAATTTCTGATTCTTCATTGCTAGAATATAGAAATGCAATTGACTTTTGCATATTGAACTTGCATCTGCAACATTGCTACAATCACTTATTCTAATAACTTTTGCAAAAGGACTTTCATTCCTTCTTTTCCAATCTTTTATCTTCTGTCTTGTTTTATTGAACTGGCTACAGTGTAATGGTAAGAGAAGACACTCTTGCCCTGTTCCTGACCTTATGGGGATAACATTCAGTCTTTCATCATCAATTTTGGTGTTAGGGGTAGGTCTTCCATTGATACCCTTTATCAGAATGTGGAATTTCCCTTCTATTCTGGGATTGTTGAGATCTTTTTTCAGGAATGATTACTGCATTTTGTCAAAAGCTCTTTCCATTTTTGAGGTGCATCTATTAAGATAATCATAGATTTGCCTTATTTTATTTTTTAAGATTTTATTTATTTATTTGACAGAGAGAAACACAACTAGAGAGGGAACACAAGCAGAGAGAGTGAGAGAGGGAGAAGCAGGCTTCCTGCAGAGCAGGGAGCCTGATGCAATGCGGGGCTCAATCCTGGGATTCCAGGATCATAACATGAGCATTTCGAAAGTAGGCGCTAACGACTGAGCCACCCAGGCGCCCCTCATAGATTTATTTTGGTTTCAGTTTTCTTTTTAATATTGCATTAAGTAGATGGATTTTATTGTTGGGACCACCCCTTTACTTAGGGAATAAACCTCAGTTGATCATAATATATTATCCCTTTTATATATTTTTGGATTTGATTTGCTAAAATTTTGAAATTATTATTTGTGAGGGATACTGGTCTATAGCTTTCTTTTCCTGTAATATTTTTGTCTAGGTTAGTATCAGGGTAATTCTGGGTTCATAAAATTGTTTGGGAAATATTCTTCTCATTTCCATTTTTTAAAAGTTTTTATTTATTTATTTGAAGGAGAGCACAAGGGGAGAGGGAGAAGCAGACTCCGCAAAGAGCAGGGAGCCTGATATGGGACTTGATCCCAGGACCCCAGAATCATGACCTGAGCCCAAGGCAGAGGCATAACAACTGAGCCACCCAGGGCCCCCTCCACATTCCACTTTCTCTCCAAGAGTCATATGTAGTTGGTATTATTTCTTTCTTCAGTGTTTAGTAGAATTTATCAATAAAGCACCTGGGCCTAGAGTTTCCTTTGAGAGCAGGTTTTTTTTTTTTTTACTACAGATTTCTACTTTTTTGTAGGTACAGGACTACTCTAGCCATCAATTTCTTCTTGAATGATCTTCATAGTTTGTGATTTCAAGGACTTTACTTTTTGGTAAGATTTTATTTATTTTTTGGGGCGCCTGGGTGGCTCAGTTGGTTAAGCGACTGCCTTCAGCTCAGGTCATGATCCTGGAGACCCAGGATCGAGCCCCACATCGGGCTCTCTGCTCAGCCGGAAGCCTGCTTCTCCCTCTCTCACTCCCCTTGCTTGTGTTCCCTCTCTGGCTGTGTTTCTCTCTGTCAAATAAATAAATAAAAAATCTTAAAAAAAAAAGATTTTATTTATTTTTTATTTGTCAGAAAGAAAGAGCACACAAGCAGGGGCAGCAGCAGGCAGAGGGAGAAGCAGGCTTCCCATTGAGCAAGATCAATGCACAACTTGAAGCCAGAACGCTAGGATCGTGACCTGAGCCGAAAGCAGACACTTAGCAACTGAGCCACCCAGGTGCCCCTCAAGGATCTCTCCTTTCTTGCTGATATTAGCAGTTTGTGTCTTCTTCCAAAATTTCTCTTTTTTCTTAATTGGACTGACTCAAAATTTATCAGTTTTATTGATCTTCTAAAAAAGCCAGCAGTTGGTTTCATTGATGATTTCTATTGATTTTCATTTTACTTAATATATGTTCTTATTCTTATTGTTTCCTTTGTTTTGCTTGTTTGAGCTTGATCTGCTCTCCTTTCTTTAGTTTCTCAAGGTCAAACCTTACATTATTGATTTGAGATCTTTTCTCTTTTTTAACCTTTTTTTTTTTTATTAGAGAGAGAGTGTGTGCACCTGTGGGCGGGGCGGGGAAGGAGGGTCAGGAGAGAGAGGGAGAGAGAGTGTGTGCACCTGTGGGCGGGGAGGGGAAGGAGGGTCAGGAGAGAGAGGGAGGGACAGAATCTTGAGCAGGGCCCACATTCAGTGTGGAGCTGACAGGGGCTCAACACTGAGATCATGACTTGAGCCAAAATCAAGTGTCAGATGCTTGACAGACTGAGGCACCCAGGCACCCCTCTTTTTTATTTCCTAATATAAGCGTTGAATGTTACAAATCCCCCTCTAAGAACGACTTTAACTGCATCCCTTAAATTTTGGAATGTTTTCATTTTATCTTATTAGAGTATTTTCTAACATTTCTTGTGACTTCCTCTTTTAACGTGGAATTATTTAGAAGGATATTGTTGAATATTGTGTTTTGTGATTTTTCTAGATATGTTTCTGTAATTGATTTCTACTTTTAATTCACCGTGGTCAGAGAACAGACAGTTACATGATTCTAATTTTTAAAAATGTTGAGGTTTTTCTATTACTTCAAGTATGGTCTGTCTTGGTGAATATTTTCTAGCACATCACGTGAATATGTATTCAGATGTTGTTAGTTAAAGTGTTCTCTAAATGTAATTAGACCAATTTTTTAATAGCATTGGTCATTATAGCCTGACTGATTTTTCTGTCTACTTTTTCTATCACTTATTGAGAGAAGAATGTCAAAATCTCCAATTATAATTGTATATTTCCATATTTTTTTCTTTTTGTTCAATCAGCTTATGTATTTTGAAGCTCTGTTAGGTGTATGCACATGTGGGTTTAGTATATCTTTTTTTTTTAAGATTTTATTTATTTATTTGACAGAGAGATAGAGAGAGAACACAATCGCAAGCAGGGGAGTGGCAGGCGGAGGGAGTGGGAGAAGCAGGCTCCCCATAGAGCAGGGAGCCCAATGTGGGATCCATCCCAGGACCCTGGGATCGTGACCTGAGCCTAAGGCAGATGTTTAACTGACTGAGCCACCAGGTGCCCCTCTTTTTGATGAAATGACCACTTTGACATTATGCCATGTGTTTCCTTATTCCAGGTAAGTTTCTTTTGTTTCTAAAATACTAATATTCTTCTAGCAATGTAACCAGTGCTAATTATTTTGAGTAGTAACTTTATGGTACATCTTTTTTTCCATCCTTTCACTTTAAATCACTTTGTATTTCCCTATTTTTTTTAAAGATTTTATTTATTTGACAGAGAGAAACATAGCCAGAGAGGGAACACAAGCAGGGGGAGTGAGAGAGGGAGAAGCAGGCTTCCTGCTGAGCAGGGAGCCTGATGTGGGACTCGATCCCAGGTCTCTGGGATCATGACCCAAGCCGAAGGCAGTCGCTTAACCAACTGAGCCACCCAGGCGCCCCAGTATTTCCCTATTTTTAAAGTAGGTTTCTTGTAGACAGCATATAGTTGTGTCTCATTTTTTCTAATCCAGTCTGACAATCTTATCCTTTCCGTTCGCACTTCAGCTATACTCATACCTCAAAGAGGATGTTTCTGGTCCCTTGCTCTTTCCCCAATTTTCCTCATGAACCCCACGTGGAAACCAGTGGTAAGGAGCTTGTGAGTGAATGCCAATTTTCCTTATTTCTGGTGATCCTACTTATTCCAAGCAGACATGCTAGCCCACACTGGCTACTGGCTTTTAAGAATATGTCAACATTTTAGATCATTTTATTTGTACCTACTTATAAGGCAGCCCCCTCCTCCATTCTTGTTCTGTCAGAGGTGAAACAATACTTGTGTCCCATCTTTCCTCACAGGGCTTGTCCCTCTTTAGGATTTCATTTCTTTGATTGCCTTGTGACCTCAGCTCCTTGATGGGTTCGAGAAAATTATGGTTGTGTAGATTATCTGCTGTGTGGGCATTGTTAGGGGAGCTCTGTTCTTTTGTGGTTTTCTACATCCTTAGTAGAAGGAGCTTCCCTGGAGAGTTGCAAAAAACAGAGCGTATTATCTGATTTACATGTTTTAAAACTCCCTCCGACTGCTTTGTGGAGAATGCATTTTAGGACTTTAGGGGGATAAGAGTGGAAGTGGGGAGATCATTGAGGAGGTTAGCAAGGCAGCTTAGTCAGGAAAGCATGCTGGTCTGGCCCCAGGTGGCACCAGAAGGAAAAGAGGGATTTGGGACACATTTTAGAAGTGAACTGAGAGGACCTGATGATGGGCTAGATGAAGAAAGGGAAGGAATGGGAGGACTCAAGGATGCCTCCAGCTTAGTTTGAGCAATGGAATGAATGCAGAGGCCACTTCTTGATAGGAAAACAGATCTGGAGGGAAAGTCAAGAGTACTTAGTTGGACGTGTGAAGTTCTAAATTGAGTGGAGGTATCAAGTCAGAAGTTGGATACTTACATCCAGAGTCAGAGGACAGTCCTGGTCTGACTATTTACCTGTGGGAATTAACAGTGTAAAAATGATATTTAAAGTCTCAGGACTGGATGGCGTTTCCTAGGGGAAGGATGGGGCGATAGACGAGGTCACCCATCTGATATAAGATTAGGGAGGAGGAGGGAGCATAAAGAAGACAGAGAAGCAGTGTCCAGGAACACAGAGGAAAGACTTTTATGATCCCTTGGAGGAAGATTTTAATCTAGATTTGGTAAGAATCCATAAGTCACAAAAACACTGTATTTCGTTCCACAGAAACTTGAGATAATAAAACTGTATTAACTCTTTTGGTTATTAGGCAAATGACTGCCAATTGCTTCAGGATTCTCGGGCCCAGGATTTTTCATGGTAACATCATTGAGAGGAGGGCCGGAACCTCTCTCTTTCCAAGACCACTGTAGACAAAGTCTAATAGGCTCTTGAACGAAACCCTGCGTCAAATCCCACAGGATCAGAATGAGTCCTTGTCCTTCATTTGGAGCTCAGCACAAGCTGTCCTGTAGGTACATGTAAGGGTACCTTGTTGAAACTTTATTAAGCTTGGCAGGTGTGTGCACATGTTAGAAGAGGCTTGAAGCTGCTTTTAAAACATTTGCCTCTCCTTCTCTCTCTGAAGCGGAGGCTCCCGGGACTGATGGGTCCTGGCTACCTCACAGAGATTCCTCCGGTCTTCCCATGTGTTATTGTGAAATCCACTTCTTCAGAGGAGACATGCTCTACTGAGTAAGAGAAATGTGGCTAAAGGAACATACTAATGAGACTGATTAGATGCTTTTATTGCTTGTGACCTTTCTACTTAACCCTGAGAATGTGCTGTTTTGGGTTTTAAAAATAAATCATAAATCTCACATTTCTTTCATTTGGCCTCTGAGTCACATACAGACTTACTCTGTGTAACAAGGTTTAGAGAGAAAAAAATATTGTGTGAGTTTAGGTTTAATTTCAGGCAGTTTAAGAACAATGTCACGCCCCTGTCAAATTCCCGGATGAAGAGAATGACACGAGGAACTCTATGGAGGAGGGCGAGTTTTCATCTGAAAGCACCGAACACCATCATTTTCTTGGTTTCCTAGCAACCAGAAAAGGCCACCGTTGTGGCAAACACCTAGAATACTGCCAACTTGTCCAAGCACCTGTCAAGCAACACTTGAGAAAAGAATTCTGTCAGACTAGAGAGCACTGCTCAGTCCTTACGTGACTGTTTCTTCCTCCCTTAAAATACATACATCTGAGGTTCATCCTGATCCGTATCCTTCCCCTGGACGCCTACAATGTCATTTTTTTCCATATAATTATTTTTAGTTAATTTGGACTTCTCTGTCATCTCATACCATCTTAAGGACCTTGGTTCTCTCTGCTAACCCCAGGGAGTGGGCCTCTGTGCTAGCCCAATGGTGCATATCTCCCATCCAGCAATATCCAAGATGCCTCCTCTTCTCCTCCCATCCCTTCCTGGGCCAGGGGGCCACTCATGTGCCCAGCAGGGATCTTGGCGGTGGAGCGCCCAGGACCAGAGTGGGAGGCATTTTTCATTTTCCTCTTTTACAGAATCAAGATGCTTTACTTATTCTTTTTTGCACATTACCTTTCTTTGTGTTTTATTTTACTTGTTTGATTTATCTGGTGTGTTTCCCCTTTAATCTCAGAAGTATGAATAATCAGAAGCAAGCTGTGGTCACTAGCAATGTTTTATCCCCTAGCTCTGCTTCTTAGCATGTTCGCTATAGATGATTATTAATATGAAGGTAGTCTGAATTTAAAAGCAAAAAATGTTCTGGTTTCTATGGAACGCAGATGTCCAGATTGGTGGTTGGTGGGGGTAGGGGCAGGGGGAGGGGCAATTCCCTACCTTAATTTTTTTTAAGAGTTTATTTATTTATTTGATAGAAACACAGCTAGAGAAGGAACATAAGCAGGGGGAATGAGAGAGCGAGAAGCAGGTTTCCCATCAAGCAGGGAGCCTGATATGGTTCTCGATCCTGGGACTCCTGTGCCCAAGGCAAACGCTTAATGACTGAGCCACCGAGCCACCCAGGCACCCCTCTTGCCCCACCTTTTAAGAGCTCCTTCAGTTTGGCTGAACATTGTGGACCTATTGCTCTCCCTGAAGGTACACAAATTCCTGGGGAGACAAAAGAAAGGTCCTTTCTCATGGAGTCTTCTGCCTTCACATTCTTGCTTTTCCTGAACTAGTTCAGGCTGAGTGTCCTCTGGCCATCTGTCAGGTGTTATTTTTGTTCTGTGCTATGATGACCCAGACACAGAACTTAGCTCACTCCTTTGGGACACACACACACACACACACACACACACACACACACAGAGAAAATCGCTTGACCAAGGCATGCAGGTGGGTTGCAGACAGAATGAGTTTGAGAAAATGGAGTGGAGATAGACTTCACAGCAGCACAACTTCACATTTAATATCATACATCTGGTGGTATTATTAGGGTTCTTCAGAGAAACAAAACTAGTAGGATCGATCGATCGATCAATTCTATCGAGAGAAATCTATTTTAAGGAATTGGCTCCTATGATTACAGAGATTGGCAAGCCCAAAATCTGCAGTTCAAGTCCAAAGGCCACCTGCTGGCAAACTCTCTCTGGCTGAGGTGGGGGTGGGGCGGTCAGTCTTTTGTTCCATTCAGATCATCAACTGATAAAAAGAGAGCCACCCACGTTATGGTGGGCAGCGTGTTTTACTCAAAGCCCATTGATTTTAACGTTAATCTATCTAAAACACCATCACAGAAACATCCAGAGTAATGTTTGACCATCTATCTGGGAACCCAATTGCCCAGGCAAGTTGACACAGAAAATTAACTATCACCCCTACTACACTGAGTTCTTCAGTAAACCCAGGGTCTGTGCTCTTATCCTACCTCCAAATGCCTGCTTGTTGTTTGTTTTGAGAGTGAGGAAGAGAGATCACACACAGGAGCAGTGGGAGAGGCAGAGGGAGAGGGAGAGAGAATCTCAAACAGGATCCACACCCAGCACAGAGCCCAACAAGGGGCTCGATCTCACCACCCTGAGAACATGACCTGAGCCGAAATCAAGAGTTGGACGCTTTACTGACTGAGCCCCCTGGGACCCCCTTATGCCTGCTTACTGCCAACACTGTAAAATTTGGCCACTTCTTTTGGTTGAAACTTCTGAGTCTCATTTTGTGTCCTAAAGTAGCTTATCAACGTGTTTTCCTGAGCAAAAATGTTCCCTCCCTAGGAGTACTGGGTCCCAATGTGAAGATGATCATTTTCTCCACTCAGTCACATCTATAAAAATGCTATGGAGGGACGACTGGGTGGCTCAGTTGGTTGAGCGACTGCCTTCGGCTTGGGTCATGATCCCGGAGACCCGGGATCGAGTCCCACATTGGGCTCCCTGTTTGGCAGGAAGCCTGCTTCTCCCTCTCTCACTCCCCCTGCTTGTGTTCCCTCTCCGCCTGTGTTTCTCTCTGTCAAATAAATAAATTTTTTAAAAAAATGCTATGGATGTACTGGTAATTTAAAAAAATCTTTCAGGATGCCCTCTTTTAAAAGAAACTGAATAATCATTTGCATTTAATAAACTTATAATTTATATTATAAAAAACTAATTGGAAAGAGTTTCTTAAAAATGGCAAATTCCCTTGTAAGTTTAAACTATGGTTGTGTATAAAATTTACTTTCCCTGAAATCTCTCAGGACACATCATCGATAATGAAAAGGCAGGCACAACTCACATTTGTTTGGATCTTTTTTGTTTTTGTTTTTGTTTTTTAAGATTTTATTTATTTATTTGACAGAGAGAAACACAGTGAGAGAGGGAACACAAGCAGGGGGAGTGAGAGAGGGAGAAGCAGGCTTCCCACTGAGCAGGGAGCCCGATACAGGGCTCAATCCTGGGTCTCCGGGATCATGACCTGAGCTGAAGGCAGTCACTTAACCAACTGAGCCACCCAGGCGCCCCTCATGTTTGTTTTTTATCCAGCAAGAGTTTATCATGAGCAGCCTAGAAATCTAGCTAGACCCTGTGGTTCTTTCCTTCTGCCGTGGCTCAGTCCTGCCTCCTGCCCACCTCTGACCAATCCTAGAGTGGCCAAGGACAGTAATAGAGGCTGAGAACTTTTTTCTATGGCTTTGCTCTTGTCGTCATTATCAGCATGTGTTTGTTAAGACAGCAACAGGTAGCTAACGTTTTCGAGGGTCTGCTATGTGCCCGCACCCTGTATCAAGCCCAGTATGTGCTTATCTCCCTTGACTTGTACAAATCTCTCACTGGGTACTCTTATCAGCTTCTTTTTGAGGCTGAGAAATTGGAGATTTGAGTGCTGCTCACAAGGTCACACAGCTGTCCGATCTTGAGGCGGCGATTTTCCTCCAAGAGTAGCTGACTCCAAACCTGGCCAATATGCCAGGCTCTCTCTGAGCAGGTGCGGGATGAGATGCCTCTGGCAGGAAGCCCCTTGGTTTTGTAAAATCTTAGCGATTCAATCACGTGATGTACTTAGCACTTTGTGGTGAAATCGAGAACCCCCTTTCTTTTTCTCAATCTTTTTTTGCAAATCAAGTTTTAGTGGGTGGAGAGGGGCCCTGCAGGGGCAAGGGAAGAACTCAGCCTCTTAAGGCTCTGACCTGCAGTGTCTCCGGACAGAAACAGCGGCTTGTTTTGCAGCCATAGGGCCCGGTGTTGGCGTTAACACGGCATTGTTACATGGCAAAGGCCGAAGCATCATCCTGCAAGACCGCCAGCTGCCCTGACGTCTCCGAGGGTGTCATCTGTCTTGTTCTGAGTGACTTTTAGTAAAGAGGATTCTTGGACAATTCCCTAAGAACTTATTCCGAAACCTGAGAACCATCCAAGTCAGAAAGAATAGAAAAATGTTAAGATAGAACAGTAACAAGAACATTCTGAATGTCACACCAGGAGGGACTGAAGATCCTATCCACAGTATCAGTGCAGAAGAGGAAAATGAGAATTGTCATTTGCTGTCACTCTGGTCCCTCCCCCAGTCAGGGGCAGGCAGTGATCCCACTGGCCTGTCACAGAGCTCCTCCTGAGCTCTTGGAGACCAAGAGGAGGTGTCTGTTTAATAAGTTGCACAGAAAGAATCTAAGCTGGAAGTGAATGATCCCACTGAAAGCGGTTGAGAGCCTTCCTGCACTGCCCTTCCCTGCCCTGGTGCCCGAGCCCTGGCCACCACGGGGGTGGGGCCCTGGACACACAGCACCAAGAAATGCAGCAGCTAGAGTACTATCTCCTTCTCTACCAAGCAGCACAGGCAACTGGAGAAGCATAGGACACATGGAAGGAGGAGAGAAGAACTTCAACTCAGCAACTGAGCAAGTGCAAGCCAGCCTGAGGACGCTGCTGCTGACCCCAGCCCCAGGGTGGAGGGAAGCCCTGGGAGCCCAGCCCGGCCCATGTGTGGTTGACGTGGTTGACATTGCTCTTGATCATTTCTTTCCCTTGTTTTGCAGGTGATATGTGGTGACTGTAAAGGAGAGAAAGGAGGGAGGAAGGCAGGTGGGCAGGGAGGGAGGGGCAGAAAAGAGAAGGGAAGAAAATTTGAAGGTAAGCAAAGAGAAAGGGGTACCGTTGAGGGAAAGCTAGTGAAGGGTACACGGGACATCTCTATGCCATTTTTGCAACTTCCTATACATTTATACTATACATCTATAGTCATTTCCAAATACAAGTAAAAGAAAGAAGAAATCCCATAATTCCACCTTACAGAAATCCCACCACTGATAGTGCAGCATGTGCCTTTGGTTGTGTGTGTGTGTGTGTGTGTGTGTGTGTGTGTGTGTGTGTGTAATTCATTGAAATTACAAACGCATGGGAAATTAAATGAGAGCTAATTATAGAGCAGGACAAAGTCATTCTCATCCAATGTGTTGCATCTTAATAAAGTTCCCACAATTCTTCCCCTAAGGCTATATGTAGCTCTAAATTGCAAAGGTCTTACCTGACATTAGAGTAAGAATTCTGTTGCTTCAAGTTGGCAGAACTCCTATACACAGCCGCCTCGTGGAGTTCTGCCTTAAATATATGTATTTGTCTCTGGGTATACCATCCGTCTCAGTTTCCCCGAGAAAATACTCCTTCCCTGAGGGCTCGAAATCCTGCCATTTAGGTAGGAAACAATTCTCATACAAAAGTGATCAATACAGTTAATGAAGAATGACATTGCACAAGTAACAGGATATAGAAAGAGATTTCAGAGAAATCCGTATCCTAAACACCGAAGATGGAAAAAGAGGAGATGTGGTGAAGGGTGCGTGTTATGGGCCTCAAAGTCAGTCCGGTACTATGGCTGTCTAGACATCTGAAACCAGAAGGGCCTTGAATGGCCTAACCACAAGCTCCCCTCCCCATTCTGTTCTTGTGGCTAAGCTGCCTTAGCCCCACAAGCCTGCTTAGCCTTGAGTATCAGGCTTTATATTCCCTGCCAGCCCACGGAATTAGGCGAATAAGCCAAGGGCATCCTTCCTTGGGAACCGGGGGCACCCACCCTCTTGATAGTCCAAACCCGCCTCCACGCCCCTCTCTCCTTCACTGGTTCACCCTGCTGGAGGGCAACCTCTGCGAGGCTCTCTGTGGCAGTGGATTCCTCCTCCCCAGCGCAGAGAACACGTGGCCAAGAAGCTGCTGTCAGTCTCAGAGGTCCACTGTGGCCGGCTAGCCTTTGGCCATCTCCCAAGCTCCAGGTGGGGACTCCCTCACTCACCCACAGAGGAAGGAGGAGGAGACCACAACAGGGTGGGGTGCTCCATCAGCCATGGGGGCCTGCCTTTCCTCCCTTTGTAAATGTCAACAAAGCCAGGGCTTGCCTTTCAGGGCTGGCTCTGCGGGCGTGGGAAGAACTACCCTCGCAGGGTAGGTGCGGGGCCCCAGGGCTGGGCACCCCCAGGCAGCTGCGGAACAGCTGGGCGGCAGAGCTGGGAGTGACAGGCGCATACCCCACTCTGCTCGCAGGAGGAAGGAAGCTCATTCTCTCTGCACGGTCCTATTTTCTTGTTAGTGAGGTTTTTCCACATTAAATGTGTAAAAGGGCATAATCAGAAGCATGCTTCTGAGTTCTGGGCATATTTGAGTAATTCATAACAGGTGTCTGCTATCCAAAGGGGCAAATAAAAGGAAAGGCTAGGAAAACAATCCCCTGCGATTATCTTTCCTTCAAGAAACAAAGGAATGAGAGTAAATAACTTCATTAAAGAAGAAAGGGTCCTCGGCTGGGTTTGGGGATCATTAGTCATATCTGTCCTTTTGAAGACCTTCATACTTTGGGGGGGCAGTTCTCCCTTTAATGGTTCAGAATAATCCCACGAGGTATAGCAGGAACTTAATATTTACTGAAGAGCTCGGGAGGAGACAGTGTAGACGGTTTGATTCTCAGTCACCAAAGAAGCCTCTTGTTTAGACAAAGCTGATTGCTGCCACCCACAGAGTCCACAGACGCAATGTCAGTGGGAGAAAGGCCGGCCGGTGCTCAGGCCTGGTGGTGTCCTGGGGTTCCGTGCTCCACGAGCAGCAGGTGTGCGATCCCAGAGCCTGTCGGGCCACTGCCCATGTGCTTGGCTCTTCCCAGCTGCAGAGGGGCCACAAGAGGGGGGCCTAGTGTTTCCACACCTACAGGTTGACTTCTAGCCCCTTGTACCAGACTCCATGTTTTCTTAACTTTGCTCAAGGTGCTTCTGTGACACCTTCCATAGACTTGTCACCCCCAGATGAGGACTCATGGACCCTGTTCTGTCTTCCTTGAGACAGGACCCAGAGATGCACAGTGGGAGATTAAATAACAGTCACTGAACTGCTCATGAGTCTGATTTTGCCTCAACAAATTTCAGCCTGGGTCTGGCTTCCTTGATACCGATCTGTTCGCTGTCCTTGAGTTACCAGGAGCAGAGGCATGCTGGCTTGGTTAACAGGGCACTGTTGTCAGAATACCATAGAAACAAGGACAAAGGAATCTCCGCCATAGAGCCCAGGCTTAGAGAGCTGGGGCTAACCCAGAATGGAAGTGGTTTGGAATGTAAATGTCTAGTGGCTAGGTTATTCCGGGGCGCCCTCAGGAGCACGAGAGCCCTCTGACCTCGGTCAGATAGTCTTGGTCTTGGTTTTTATAAATTTGTTCAACTTCTGCTCCTTCAGCCACTGTTCAACCCACTTTCTATGTCTCCTGTCAAACCCCTCAGAATAGGGGTTTGGGCCCCCAACCACACCACATGGACACCTTCGGTTCTGGATAGGCTGCCTTAGATCGGGTGTCTCCCCTCTCTGGTCCCAGAAAGCTGTGGCCAGGGTGGATGGGTCCCAGGCCGTGGTAAGGCACCTACAAGGAAAAACCCTTCGGCACCCCTGAGGGGGTGTGTGTCTCAGGAGAGGGTGCTGGCTCAGTATACCTTGTTTCTTCTTCTTCCTATAAAGAATGCCTAATGATAATCAATATTTATGAAAACTATTTTAATTAGAGAAATAGGCTATTTCTTTTTTGAAGTCATTATTAATTGTACTCCTTCCCCTTTCAATTCAAGCTCCAAACTACTGCAAAAGTTATCCTTAAATAGATACTAAATCACATCAAGATAAAACCTTTCCATTACCTTCAGGCAGAAATGTTAACTCCTTGCTTAGCATGACCTTCAAAACCCTTATGATGTGGCTGCAAACATCTCATCTCCTCTTCCATTCCACATTGCTTCCTTCCCCAGACAGACCCACCTACACACAACACATAATGCACATACAGCACCCTATGCTCTAACCATGTCCAAACTTTTCAATCTTCCGCATTTATCACATTCTCCCATATTGGAGGCCTTTCTAGAACACCGTTCCCTCTCTCTTCTGATTGACTCCTATTCACCCTTTGGGATTCAGAGTCAAGAATGTTAATGAAACCTTTCCCCACCCTAGCGAGCAGACTTGGATGACCTCTGTCCTGTACCCACAATGTATGACCCACCTTGAGCGGCTCACCACACTACTTTGTAACTGTTGGTTTGTTTATTTCTCTACTGGATGACACATTCACTGTAAGCAGGGGTGATATTTTATGCACTGTGGTATCTTTACATTTTGTGGAAGCTCAAAAATTTTTTGAATGAATGAAGACTACATGAATGAATGAACCTCCTCCAAGATGGGTTGCTGTTGTGGGAGCAATGAACATGAACCTCAAGATCTTGAATCCCAGCTCTGCCACTCAGTAGCTGAGTGAGCCTGATTTCTCTGGGGTCTGCATTTTTTGTTGGGGAGGCTGAAAGATAAGGGATTAGAAGGTCTGCTTTCTTAGCTCTAGACTCTCAAGGACCTGCATCCACACGGGGCCATCAGAGGACCTAAACAGGACTTTCTGGCCCAGGATGGCTAGTCACCAAAGAGATGGGGCAAAGTGTTTCTCCCACCTGTAAACCTTTGCACTATAAACAGGACTGCTTAGCAGCATATTTATGCTCCTTCAGCATTTTTACAAAATGGTACTTTGACTCAGTTTATTTTCTCTCATCAATCTTTAAAAAGAACAATACTTTGGGGCACCTGACTGGCTCAGTCAGAAAAGCATGCCTCGCTTGAATTCGGGGTCATGAGTTTGAGCCCCATGTGGGTGTAGAGATTACTTAAATAAATTTTTAAAAACTTTAAAATTAAATCAAATAAATTTAATGGGGACGGTGCTTTGATTCTATAAATTTGGAACTAACCAAAAGAAAATGTAATTAGAATCTACCTACGTGTCTAGACTTTCTCCCTGCGCTGTAACTCCCACTCCATACTCCTTTTTTTTTTTAAACTTTATTTTAAAATATTTAAAAATCTTCCCTACTTTGTCTTGATTTGAACTTTTTCTGTTCATCAAAATGAAGTGTTCTGGGACAAAAAGTGTCCTGGAGACTTTCTTCTAACAATGGTATATATAAAATTTTTGAAGAACCATGAAACAAATAGATTACCAAAAGAACTTGCACGCTGGAAGGATGCAGCTATGCTCACTCATTGCCAACTTACTGGTTAATATGTCTGTTGCCGGAATGTGCCGAATGTGCCCAAGCAAGTGATTTCAGTTAGTTGTTGATTCCAAACCCATTGTCTTTCAAGTTTAATATCGGTCCGCCTCGTCACTGTGGCCAAGAACTTTGAATGGAAAATAAAGACGAGGTGGATTATTGGCCCCCAAGCACCCCCAAAGGCAAACCTTGCCTTTGATTGGGTTTTTATGTGGATACTCTCTCCCCCGTTAGGGTGTTCAATACCCCTTGCTCTGCATGCCAGAGCTGAGTTATTGGCGGGGGAGTGTTTACTTGCCTTTGGGGATAAGCTTTTAATCACCTACAAAGAGCAGTTGGCCTCCCCTAAAAACATTTCAATAAAGTGGGATTCAGCCCTCAGTCGGTTCAGCTCCTGTCAGCCCCAGATTGCCTCATGCACTGAAGCCAGAAACGGAGGTCAAAAAGTTACTTAGTGTTGGCACATCTTGACGGCTGGCTTGCTTGGTAGATCCTTATTAAAACATAGGTGAGTGTTGGCTAGCTTTTTTCTTACTTCTATAAATACTATCGTGTCCATTTTCATCCCTTTCTTCTCGCCCCGCTTTTTGCAAAGATGGCTGTCATGGCTGATGGGCAAACTGAATTCATCGGGAGAGCTGTCAGCTCATAGGAGATGCTCGGGGTCTCCCAGATGATTAGTGACGATGAAGGACATCGGGGTGGGTGGGGGTGTTGGTTATGTGATGAGATTACCTGGGAGCTGGCCAGGTGGACCTCACCAGTTATGGCTAAACCCTTCCCTGGGATCCAGCTCCTCTTAGAGGGTTTCAAAGGGCGGCTGAGTCCACGTCCACTAGATGGCACAGTGACACTGGGCTCACACATCATGGTGCGCCTCTGGCTCTCCTGCCCTCGCTCTTCCTGGCTTGATCTTCCCTAAATGAAAGCGGGAAGATAGTAAAGGCGGGGAGCTGGGATCAACTCCCTGAAGTTCTATATCTTGGATTTATTTCTCTAAATCTTCATGCACACGTTGTGAAAATTGTGTGGATTTTGTAAAACTCTGGGCAATAACTAATGACAATGAACCGTAGAAATAAAAATTGCTTGATTATGTAGGAGGCATGCTTTTTCAAGTGCATCCAATCATCTCTGATATTTAGAAATGTATCCTGTTATTTTGAGAAATATATGTGACTTCCTTAGCTCTTATTTTATGCCACATTGTCTTATATGCTTTATATGCATTGATTCATTTAATCCTCATAATAACTTATGAGATAGGTACTATTAACATACTAATTTTGAAGACAGGGAAACTGAGGCACAGAAAGGAAAGCTTACGGTCCCAGAGCTATTAAGTGCTAGGGCTGAGACTGAAACTTTGAGAGTTTGGTCCCCCAAGTTCATGCTCTTAGTGACTATGCAATCCATGAAAGAAAAGTCTGGGGAACAATGCAAGATAAGTTTTCTATGCTTCCTCAATACAAAGGAAAAACCTTAAGTTTTAAACATCTTCATCTTTAATATCCCCCCTTAACACTACTGCATGGGGACATCATGTATCCACTTTCTCATGTTCTGGTTCAACAGCAAATGTCATCGTCCTTAAAGAAATAATACTGGGATATCATAATTTTTTTGTCCTTCTATTTAGAAGAATATTGCTGTAAAAATATCAGCCTGCTGATTCTCGTTCTCATTCTTATTTACAGATAGGGAAAATAATATGCTAAATCATTTATCTATTTAAGGATACTAAGGTCATGGCTACAGAATTTATTCTTCCATTTACTCAATGACGTTACAGAGCACCTGCGAGCGGGCTGATCCTGAGGTTAGAGAGAGAACTCAGGCAGGTTAAGCACCTTCACATCACTCACAGCGTGAGAGAGGAGACAAATGCGTGATCACCCACAGGTAGCAATGCTCCAGACACTTGTGGGGGGGAGGGTTGCCTAGCTCTTCCGGGACTGGGGACAGGAACCCTGGGCTGAATCGTGACTGGTAAGCAGGGGTCCCCTAGGTAAACACAGTGTGCCTGGGGAAAAGGACATTCAGAGTTTGGACACTGAGGGAGATGAATGTGGAAAATTCCCAGAAGCCAGTCACCAAGTTCTTCCTGAGACAGTCAAGTTGGGATTAGTTCTGTAACCCGTGGAAAGCCACAGTGGGCATTCCAGGAAGGGAATAATATCATTTGGCTTGTGTTTTGAGAAGTGGACTCTGGTCTGAAGGAAGGACTGTGGGGGCGGAGGTAGGGGAAACAGCAGCTAGATGCGAAGCCCGGTCAGGAGGTTTTTGGCAACAGTTGAGATGATCTGAGACAATTAGGGTGGGGCATGCTGAGAGGGATGGGGGGAGGGAGTTTTAGGGACATTTCAGAGACACTATAAGTAGGACCTTTATTTATACATGTAGGTATGAATAATTTGTAGTGAGCTTTCTCCAGCCAAGGATTTGAGGTCGCACTGCAGGACTTGATGATCAGATGAGTGCAGTGCAGGCGCTGAGGGAGAGGAAAACACCCAACAAGATTCCCAGTCTCTGGGCTAGATGATGGGGTGAACAGAAGGCGATTTATCCACACAGGAAATGAGGGGACAGGAGCCCATGTTCAAGGGCTTGTCCAATGTTTGATTTCAAACAGATGGCATCTGAACTGTTGAGGACCAGCATCAACTGACTACGGGGACCAGCACCTTGTGAGCAGAGCTGAGGTTAGAAATGCAGAATTTGGAATTCTCAGCATATTGGTGGAAGATGTCATTTCAGATTGATAAAAAGAGGAGCTATGAGTTGTTTACAGATGTTTGGCTATGTAGTATCTCACAGATCTCTCTGCAGGTTTTCACCTTTCTTCAAAAGTTTAAATACTGTAGAGTATTCACTGCTTCAGGGGGTAATAATGGAACTGAGCAACAAATACAGTGTCTCCAGAATTTCCCTCAGTCCGCTTTTTTTTGTGCCCAAAGTCCCATGCACATTTTATAGTCAAAGTTCTTCCCAAGATAAATCGAAGATGGATACAGAGGGGGAAGCCCTGGAGATTTCACCCAGATCATCTGTAGATTCTAGACAGCACTTCCCCATCAGACCTTGAGTAACACTCTGGCTTTTTGAAGAATTGGAAAGAACACGCTTCCAGGGCACGTGAAGAAAGGAAGAGGGTTGGAGCTGGCTTCAGGCTTGTATTTATTTTAAAACTGTGTAAATGTTTAAAATATGATATGTAAACTTTCTTTTACAAAGTAGCCTTGATGGTTAACCATTAAGTTTCTCCAGGGGCTGGGAAGGGAGGGGGAGGAAACCATGTGTGCTCTTTTGGAGAAGCAGACACAGAAAGATCACTTGCTAGATGGTACAGGAGGCAAGGTAAATGGGTTTGCCATCTGCTGTCAGCTATGCCAAAAAAGAGAACGCGAAGGAAGCTGTACCAGCACTTAGGTCAAAGTAAATGATACATCTTACTCCTCCAATCTCAGGGCTTTTGCCTTGGTAACAGACAATTCCCAAATCCGAGTGGCTTACACCAGCAAACATTCATTTCTCCATAATGCCACATGAAAGCAGCATACTGAGCGTGGCTCTTCTCAAGACTGTGGGCAGATTCTGGGCTGGCATCTCACATTTCCTTCTGGGGCTCAGACCACAAAAGCAGTTCTCACCTACAACACACAGCCTTGTGGCAGAGTGCAGAAGTACCAGCTGAGCCAAGCCATGCAATTCCACTTCCATTGGCTGTTCAGAAGCGGCTTGTGTCACGCCCACTTGCACTCCATTGGCCAAAGAAGGTCACATGGCCAAGCCCAAAGGGCTGTGCTCTAGGAAAGGAGGAAGTGAATAAAGAGCATAGTAGTATGATCGGATACAGTTATTCACTCTTTTGTCACGTATTTTATTGAGTGTCGGCGTTGTACTGGAAATTGATCTATAGAATTAGATCTGTTCCCTGCCCCCATGGGGTTTATAATCCAGTGTGGGACACAAATGACAAAACCAGCAATTTCAATAAAGCCTGAGCCCCATCTCAGGTTTTAGATCTTTTTCAAGGGCAGTGGAAGCTGCAGAACATAGAATGATTGCCACGAACTCTTGAGGATGAATTATTTCAAAATGTTACCACATCAAGGCCTAAACAATAGTTTTACATGGATGGGGTGGGAAATGGTGGAGTAAGTCTGTTCTCAAAAATTCTACTTAGCTCACTGGGTCTCCTGGGACTAGTTATTGCCTTCTCTATAGGTGAACACTCTCTAAGTGTTAGGCCTAACATGGTACCTATCTGGACATTTTTTTGTCCCACTTGCCACCTACAATCCCAACTCCATCTCACTTCCCTGTCTGGTCATGTTCTGAATCAGTGAAGACTTAAACAGATCCAGCTATGTGTTGGGGGGCTGAGGATGAAGTCGCCCTTGGCTCTTTGTCTCTTGATGACCAGCTGCCCGAACTTGGAAAACTGGATTCCTGCATATTCCTAAGCCTTCTTTATTACATTCAGTGCTCTTCCATACACTCGTGCCCATGCTTTGATCCAACCTTCCAAGGTTCCCACCCAGTGATTCCCTTTATACCTGTTGGACACACCCTCCTCATTTCCAGGGTTCATAGGTCCAAATACTCCTTCAACATCTTCACAGAAAGCTCTCTCTCAGAAGACTCTTTCTTGTGGGTGCCATTTCTCCAGCCCTCTTGAAGTCAGGACCAGGAGAGTTGGGAATGTTCTCCTCACTCCCCAGTATGGTTTCCTATACTCTGCTGTGACATTCTATGTTCCGTGGGATGGTGAAATTATTGGTTATGTGTATGTAGACAGCTCCACTGGGTTCAGGGGAGGTGCTGGCAGAAGGTGACTGCTGCTTTTCTTCATACTCACTGCTTGGTGCAACCAAATTGTTATGCAGGTATCAAGGGGAGGAGGCCATGTCCATGGCAAGTAGGTAATGCCCAGGAAGGGCTTTGAAATATGGCAGACTATGAGTTTCCTTCAATGACTCATTCAAATTTACCTTTTATATGAGTTCTGGCTTCAAGAACAGTGACCCTGAACATTGGGATATAAATACACCCAGAGGTTCTAGAGAGGTTTACACAGGACTAGTTAAGGCTAAAAGCAAGCCAGCCAAGTGGGGAAATAGCTCAAGTGCCCTGTGTGCAAAGCTTTACTGAGATTTATTTGGAAAGTTATGGTGTCTCCCAAAATGAACCGACAGCTTGCCTTGCTCTGATTATAAGAAGAACGTTGAGATCTTTATTAACCATCATCATTGGATTCCTTCCGTCCTTAAGGAGATTAATTAGGTAAATTTCATTACAGTAACACCAACTTTCTTGGAAAGAAACCATGCAACTTCAGAATGACTTTGAGTTTATATCTGAAAATGAAGCAATGTTAATGTTTACAATTGAGAATGTGAAACATTAGGTTTTAACAGATGTTGATGTCATTCTTGGCATCCTGCAATGATATAAACTACTCTGCGAAGAGGTAACACATTGTTAAATGTAATCAAAATGTAAAGAAAGAAGTTGAAATGTACACACACTCACCGTTCAACCATGCCTCCCACTTACCCACCCTGCATTTGCCATCTGAGCTGAACCAGAGAATGGCACTTGACATGACCTCATTTATCACAAATGTTCAGATAGAAAGATGAAGGAATTTCTCCCATTCTATTTAGTGGTTTGATACTGTAGTATTTTCAGAGAAGGTCAAAATGGTCAAGGAAAGAGAGATCAACTTTAGTCCTGGTTTTGTTATTACTTGTTGCTTGACCTTGGACCAATCACCCTGTCTGAAGCTCAGTTTCCCCATACATAACGGAAGTCTAGACTCACTGGCCTCCAACAATCAGCATAAAACTGTTTAGAGAGTACTTTTCTTGTTATTTGAATGGATGGTCTGATATGAAACCATCTGACAACCACCATCCCCTTTCTACCCAGGTGGGGTACGGGGTGTCCTGGAACCTAGGGCCTGATTCTAAATCTGTCAGGTGGCTTATTGGGGTGCTGAACTGGCCTCATGCCAGTTAGGTGCTGGGACAGTTCTAAGACTGCCTCAAACAGGACTCCATGAAAACTTGCTCTTAAAATCCTCTACCTCCAACTCCCTGTGTCCTCTTTCTGTTTTTATGGTTTTTAGAGTGATTGGTTTCACATGTGATAGTATTTTCACATTACTGCAAGGTGGGCAGGGCAAGAGTACTACACAGAACTGCTAAGTGATGCTCAAATGCATTGGGTAAATTGAAATTTTCAGGCACAGTGTAGAATTCCTACTACGCAGGAGAGGGACATCTCTCAGTGATTCCTTAGTGTGCCTAAAATCATTCCACAGAGCAGCCTTAGGTAAGTAGGTTCCTTTGGTAGGAATGTGACAGGCCCCAGATTGACCTATATGCCTGATTTACTGTCACAGTGAGTTTGGTTCTCTAGAGGGCCTTTAGGACCTGGCCAATTTTTCAGTTTTCCTTTAGACCACTGAGGAATCCTAGTAATAAACAGAACCTTCTCACGTATGAAGTTATAGAGTAGGTCTAACTTTCCTCCCATACCACCTTTCACCTAAAATGTTGTATGGATGGAACTTGAATAACCAAAGCTACCTTGAGGACCGCCAGAGTCCCAGAATAGATTTGTTGGGGCCTGGAGAGTCCAGGGATTCCCCCACACATCCTGTAAAGCAGGAATGTTGGGTTTTTTGGCACTGACTGAACACACCCTCAAAATACTGTGCTCCATTCTGGCCTCCACAACTTCAGAGTGATAGGAAAAAACAACAGGAAAGCACAGAGGTGAGCCCTGGTGATGAGTGGATTGGAAAATTACTTTATGCATCAAAATGGAAAAACTGGGTGAGTTCACTTTGAGGAGAGATAGTCCAAAGGAGGATTTGTGATTATCTTCAAACACACAAAGATTATATTGCAAAGACTGAGGCCATTTACTCTCCACATCCGAGTGAACAAGGAGATGTAGACACACAGTCACGGTCAGATGGATTCACTTAGCAAGAGGAAGGCTCTCCTCCCAGTCAGAGCAAGAAAGCCTAGATGATTTTAAGGAAGCTGTAAGCAAAGGAACTCCTCTTGTAAGCAGAGGGACTTCTAGTGAGATCGGAATTCCCTAACGACAGCAGAAGGACTAGATCAGACATACACATTAACACTCACCACGGTAGCTCTAATTTTTTGTGGAAGGACAAATAAAATCCACCTACAGACCTACGGAAAACAATGTTGAGTGAGAACAAGAACTTGAGAGAAAAAGGAAATATTTTAACTGTTGACTACAGGAATTTTAAGTGTGAGAGCTGGAATCTGGGGCTACTGCCTCAGGACATGCAAATGCCCAGCTTTGCTTCCCTCAAGTATTCCTAAAACTATTTACAAGATTGAACTAGCTTTTCTTTCAAGCTTCCAGGATTCCAGGATCATACTTGTATTTTTTTAAAAAAAAGGAGTGTTTTGAGGCGTGCCTGGGTGGCTCAGGTTATGATCCCAGAGTCCCAGATCGAGTCCAACATCAGGCTCCCTGCTTGGCGAGAAGCCTGCTTCTCCCTCTCTCACTCCCTCTGCTTGAGTTCCCTCTTTAGCTGTGTTTCTCTCTGTCTAATAAATAAATGAAATCTTTTTTTTTAAAAAAAGAGTGTTTTGAAGTTATTTATAAACTCTATAGGAACGACTCAATCTGCTCCATTGGGTGCTTGGGAAATTAGAAAAGAAAAAGATGGTTTCAAGGTCAAAATTCTAAGTCAATGGTGAGGGTTGCTTTTGCTATGAGTGCCTAATTTGCAAAATGGCGACCTAGTTTGTGGGGGGGGGGGTGTATGTGTGTAGATAACACATCTATGGTGATAACAACGATGTGTGTTGTGTCTTGAGGTGTGTTTCTTATTGTAGGTTTGGCACTCTTGTGTCTCTAGTCACACAGCAATGGGCTATGGTAGAATGGGCAATAGCCAGGAGAGTTCACAACTCTGTGTTCCTGCCTCATTGTCATCAAGAGGGACGGTGTGATCTCAGATGAGCCACCCACCTTCCAGTGTCTCAAGTTCCCTTCTAGAAAACAAAGCCATTAGAATAAAGCAATGTTTCCTAAACATCAGCCTATTCGTGATTAAATGTCATATATTTACCCTCCAAATGCTACCTACATTTTTATATTCATGTTTTTCTTTACATGAACTCATTTTTAATTATGTAAGTTTATTTTAAAGGGAATTTTATATCTTACCTTATAATTTTAATAATTTTATATCTTTCCTTATAAGGAAAGCTACCCTACTTACCATAAGTAGAAAGTAAATACAATGGGAACAAAATTATGCAATTAAATTCTAGCTAATAGCTGTTGCTTGCCTAAGACTGAGCCTGAAGCTTGCTTTCTTTGTTTTATTTATATATGTATCTGTGTGTGTTTTTAAAGAAGTAAGTAAGCTCCACTCCTAACATGGGGCTTGAACTCAAGACCCTGAGATCAAATGTAACATGCTCTACCTACTGAGCCAGCCAGGCACCCCTGTTCTCTATTTATTAAAGAGGGAGATTAGCAAGTGTTAGAAATATGTTAAAGTTATATGAGTTCCAAACGGGGATATTTTCTCTTCAACATAATCACAAGGGTTGAAAGAAACCTCAAAGACTGGCTAACTCTTCTGTAAGAAACTTTTTATTTTTGAATAATTTCAAACTTACATAAAAGGCATAAGAATAGTGCAAAAGGACTCCAGTACAACTTTTATCTGGATCTGCCAGTTTTGAACATTGGCTACATTTGTTTTATCATTCCCTCTCTTTCCAGCATTATATTCTTGGAATTCTTGCCTGAACCACCAAGTAGGTCGAATACACCATGCCCTTAATGCCCCAGTATGTACTTCTGAAGAACAAGGATACTGTCTTCTATAACAACAGTGTAACGATCAGAGTCAGGAAATTTTAATGTCACTGCAATACTTCTATCTAACTGCAGGCTACGCTTCACTTTTGTCAGTTGACCCAAGCTTGTAATTTACAGTTCTCTCCCCAGTACAGGACTGATTCTGATCATGTGTTGCATGTAGCCGTCGCATCTCTTTGGTCTTCTTTAATATGAGGCCATTCCTCACCATTTTTGTGTTCCATGATGATGGCAGCCTGGAAGTATGCAGGCTAGTTCCTTTATAGACTGACCCTCAGTTCCTGGTTGTCTGATGTTTCCTCTTGATTAGATTCAGGGGAGACTGGCGTGCTTCTGATTCAGCATTATGTAATGCCGCATCCAGGTTTCTATGAAATCGTCTTTTGTGTAACAGAGAGAGTCACCCACACTTGACTGACACTGAGAGAGATTATCTCCATGGTTCCATTTAGGACTTTTAGTTTGTATTTCTAAAGAAACCCAAACACTGGTGTTAACCTAATCACACTATTTATAATAAGCCACATGATCCAAAATATTTCATGTTGTTTCTAGAATTTAAAAAGAAGCTCCTCCTTCATACCTTTCTCTGTTGCTGACAGGATTGGTAATGCCTTTTATTTGAGAGTCAGGCACTGCCAGGGACAGAAGGTAGAGAGAAAGAAGGATTCGTGAATTACATGAAGAGTGAGTGAGTGGTTGTAGCAGTAATTCCTGCTCAATGTGACCTCCATTGGGAACAGAAGTGGAAAATAAATAATAGGAGAGATATAATCCCTTGTGAGGAGCTATTTTAGTCAAAGAAGAAGTTTCCACAAGTAGTTATAGAAGCAGGTAGCAGAGAGTGGCCAAAAAGTGTAATTCAACTCTGCTGTCCCTTCTGCTGTGGAAAGTATCATTGTAGAGTTTTTGTTGTTATTGTTGTTGTTTTAATGTTTAGGGACAGAAAACCAACTCAAAATAGCATAGGTAAAAAGAAGAATTTATTGGATCACTTACAAGCTTCAGGAATGGCTAGATCCAGGGGCTTGAGTGACACCATCAGAATGTGTCTCAACTCAGCTTTAGTCTATGTTAGCTTCTTGTTCCCTTTGGATAAAAAAAAAAAAAAAAAAAAAAAAAAAAAGTGGTCCCAATTAACTTACATGATGATTGTAATCTCCGAAGAAGAGACCCAATTTCCCAGCATGTGTCTCTCCAAGGTGGACTTGGAATGACCTTGTCTGGGTCAAGTATCCACCACTGGACCCCTCATTGTGTTTTGAAAGATGGGATACTCTGATTGGCCTGGGATGTTCATGCACCTTGCATTTACTGGGTAGTTAAGGCATGTGGTTGACAATACCACCAAGTGTAGAAGAGGTAGTTCCTCTTATGGAAAGATGTTATCCAAGGAAAAAATTAGCAGGTATTCAGCACGAAGTTATGATGCAGCATAGAGGATGGGTTCTTGAGCTCTCGGATGCTGTATGAAGAATTGGTGCAGTATGGTGGCTGAGTTCAGGTGTGGGTCTGCTTCCTGTACTGTATCAATCATTAGTTCCATGGACATAAGCAAGTTTTCTCTGAAATCTTGTTTCTTCATCTGTAGTAAGATGAAAATAATCCATTTTGCGAATACTCCAATCTGTAAAATGGGTAATATTACCATATTCTCAGGGTTCTTACTTGCAAACTTGACCTAGTTTAAACATAAAGAGATTTACTGAAGATAGTGGATGGCGCATAGGACCCCAGATTAGAGACTTGGGCTCTGGGGTACAATTCCAGAAATAACCCCCAGAACTATTCTGTCTCACTTGCTTAATCAAGGCCTTGCTGCCTCCATCCACCGCTGGAGTTGCAATGGCATGAGAACTCTGTCTATCCCGGGAACATACTGTTTCCACTGGCCACCACTGTGCAGCAAGACAGAACCTTCCCCCACCCCCACCCCCCCCGCCACACATCGATCTCTCTGCACATCTCACTTCTGAGCGAGACTCTCAGGCATGTGTCTGATACCAGATATGTGTTTACCTGCAGAGCGACTTTGTGACGTGCAACCTGTGCAGCTGAACGGGCATCCTCTCTCAGAAGGGGCCCTGCTTGGCTTACTAGTCTACTGCTGGTGCTGTCTTCAAATTCTAAAAATTTGGTCTTTGAATTTGTGTGTTTCCTGTGCACAGGCAGTGGAGATGCCCCGGGCAGTAGCACCTATACATGCCCTCAGGCCCGCAGGTGTGAGGGCACCCAGTACCGATGTCCTCGACACCAGGGAGTCCACGACACCAGGGAGTTTCCAAGCGGTGCCTGGGCCGGGACCTGGGCCCAGATTGGCAGTGGTGATGGCAGCAGCTGTGGTGGTAGTAGCTACTCCCTGGGGAGAGAAAGAGCTCTGGAGACGGTAGAGCAGGGACCAGAAGGGGAAGCCAGGTTGGCTGCTTCCTAGCCACCTCTGTGCACATATGAGCTCAGTGAGTCTCATCTAACATACTCTCCAGCCTGAGAGCCAGGATGGGGACTCCTGGTGCTTAGTGAATTACTACAAAATAAAAGCATACACATGGACTTTTCAATAAACACGTTTAAGGGAATCATTAGAATTCTTCAAAGAGTTTGAAATGTCTTGTTTTTAAAACTATGCAACATCTTGGGGCGCCTGGGTGGCTCAGTTAGTTGAGCGACTGCCTTCGGCTCAGGTCATGATTGCGGAGTGCCGGGATCGAGCCCCACATCAGGCTGCCTGCTCGGCGGGAAGCCTGCTTCTCCCTCTCTCACTCCCCCTGCTTGTGTTCCCTCTCTGGCTGTGTTTCTCTCTGTCAAATAAATAAAATCTTTAAAAAAAAAAAACACAAAAAACAAAAAAAAAACTATGCAACATCTCAAAGCAAATATCAAATTTTGATATTGTCACATTTGATGGAAAAAGAACACTGTTTTCAGATGAAGCCTTAGATGAACCAATTTATCAACAAGGAAAATAGTTTTAAGGTTAATTTTTCTTTGTCATTGAAGATACAACGATGTGGTGTTTAAATAGTCCTTTTGAATCATGTAAGAATCAGGACCACACTTCCAGCTTCCTGTATCGCCTCAACAAGTTATAGGAAGTGCCAAAGGAACCATCAAAATGTCATTGCATATATATGCATTTAAAATTAAGTTCAGACCTACATAAAACTGATTTGTATGAGGAGTTAAATCTTTTTAGAAAAGTTATTCTGCAAGAATTATCAACTCCAGAGGTACTAAAATTTATGTTTCAAAATAACATCAAAAATGTTGTCAGAGACTATAAAAGACTCTTAACAACTCCATTAACAATGACATCAGAAAACTCTGTCTCAAAATCAAAAATTATGAAAAATCATTTGTGATCTTACATTTGATAAGACAATTGACATCACTTTTGATTATATTGGCTGAAAATCATGTTGCTAAAAGCATAAATTTTGAGGATCTAATAAATGGGTTTGGGAAAAACAAGTTAGAGAAATCTTAATATCAGTCAAGATAATACCTTACTAAAGTATTGTTTCCTTTTTTTTAAGATTTTATTTATTTATTTGACAGAGAGAGAGATTTTAAGTAGGCAGAGAGGCAGGCAGAGAGAGAGGAGGAGGAAGCAGGCTCCCTGCCAAGCAGAGAGCCCTATCGGGCCTCGATCCCAGGACCCTGAGACCATGACCTGAGCTGAAGGCAGAGGCTTTAACCCACTGAGCCACCCAGGCGCCCAGTATTGTTTCTTATTATCTGATTTGAAATTCTGACACAATTTTTTTACAATTTGTAATTGTATGTTGCTGTTAACATATCACTATTATCCCATTGTACATTTTATGAGTAATAAAGTATTTTTAAGGAAAAATGGATCATACTGTAGTACCTTAATTTAACTTCACCTTTCCCTCCTACATTTTGAATAAGTGACCCCACATTTTCAATTTTCACATATAGCTGGACTCGGTTACATGCTTGTACCAAGCACATATGAGTGAAGATGGGAAATGTAGTTTCAGGGGTTTCTACCTTGGGAAGGAGAGTTTCTAAGGCTAGAAATCAGCAAGTCATGAATGACAGAAAATCAGCACCCCACCCACTTCACTGGCTGCCAAGCCACTAACCATATTTATTTTCTCTCCTCCTTTGGGTAGTCCTAGCAATGTCTGAAAAAAGATAGATTCAGGGCATTGATCCCAACATTCTAAGGAAAGATCGGCAAATTCCAATGGCCAGGATGGTTCTTCAAAGTAAAGGAGCTCTCCCCTACCTCTGTGAGGGGAGGTTTCCCTAACTACCCATGACCCTTTGGTGTTAACTCAGCTTTCTCAGTGCCTCTGGGCACTTGCCTGCCTCCCAGAAGCTATTTTTTTTTCCTTTGGTGCCTTCCTAATGCTGTATAATGCTGTATAATGCTGTATAATGCACAGAATGGAGCAACTGCAAATATTTGCCTTTCTCAAAAGTATTGACTCAAAAAGATCAGTCATTTAGTCTCGTGCCATTTTTATTTTCAGTGAATGACTGTGAATGAGTCTAAAATTATTCTCCACAAATATCCTGAAAAGAGAGGAAGAAGAACAAATTGTTCTGAATTGACAAGTAAATTTGATCCTATAAATCAGAAAGCTCTCCTACAAGGCTTGGCAAAGATGCATTCACTGTTCATGTTGGGGGTTTTGCTTTTTTATGGCCCAAAGGACACCATGAACACTTGTGTGTGTGGATGGCCAGTTTCTTCAAATAAATCTACTTGTATCTCATTCCTGCCCCCAAGATAGACCACCAAGCTGCCTGGACAATAATGGTGGCCACGAAAAGAAGAATCACCAGTCTGGCACCCCCAGTAAGAGACAATTTCAGAGATAGCTGATGCCAATTTCTTTTTTCTTTTTTAAAAAATATTGTATTTATTATATTTGTCAAAGACAGAGAGAGAGATGAAGACAGTAAGCACAAGCAGGGAGAACAGAAGGCAGAGGCAGAAGCAGGCACCCCACTGAGCAAGGAGACATGTGGATTGGATCCCAGACCTTTGGGATCATGACCTGAGCCGAAAGCAGATGCCCAACCGACTGAGCCACCCACATGTCCTGATGATGCCAATATCTTAAGTTTTGAGGTAAGAACCCTGTGCCCAGGAGCCTGCCTTGATGGTGGGTGCCAGAACTGGGGTCACCCGAGGCCCGAGGCAGAACTCTTAAGCTTCCTCTCCTTGTAGCTCCATCATTGTCAAGACCAAAGAAGTAGGTGTCCAGGGGCAACCACTGAGTGGGCATAGAATGTCTATTAATCCTAGTATGTGGTGACTTCTCGGTCCAGAGCTTTCACAACAGGGAACATAAGGAAGGGAAGGTCAAGACTGGAATACAGCTGTTTAGATTTGCAGCTGGAATGTTGGCGTGAGATGGAACAGGACTAGAGGTCAGAAAATTGGCTCAGGCAGGGATCACGGAAGTAAGAAAGTGAGTGTGCATGCCATTTCTGTGTAAGAAGCATTTGACTTTAGCAGCCCAGAATCTGTGTGTGTGTGTGTGTGTGTGTGTGTGTGTGTGTGTGTGTGTACATAGTATATCATTTAAGAGTGACAGTTGTGGGACGAATTCCTATCTCTATTATTTACTAGTTGGTATTCAGCAAATTAAGTCATGTCATCTCTCTAGGCCTCAGATTCCATAGTTCTAAAGTAGGGAGATTTTTTTTTATAAGATCATTTATTTATTTATTTATTTGACAGAGAAACACAGCCAGAGAGGGAACACAAGCAGGGGGAGTGACAGAGGGAGAAGCAGGCTTCCCACCGAGCAGGGAGCCCAATGCGGGGCTTGATCTGGGGTCTCCGGGATCATGACCTGAGCCGAAGGCAGTCGTCCAACCAACTGAGCCACCCAGGCGCCCCCATGGGAGAATTTTCATAGTTACTTCATAGGGACTTTGTGAGCATTAAATGAGATTCTATGCAATGTCTTTGGAACAGTGCCTAGATGTTACTAAGTGACCCATAATTGTGTGCGTTATCACATCAGATAACATCTATGACCCATACTTTTTAGGTTGTTGATTTTTCTGGGACACTGCCCACCAAGTATGCTTCTCACCTGTAAACAAAACTAACGCCTTCCTTATAGACTGCATGACAGCCCTTTTGCGCCTAGAAAGGGACGAGTTCATCTAATAGGCCTACTCCTCTGTGAGGCGAAGCCTGGTCCTCTAACCCACACCTCAAACCTGTTTCTGACAGGGGTTGACATGATCAGATGTCTACCCACCATAGCTTCTATCCTTATCCCTACATAAAATCATAGTCTCCCTCCCTCAATAAGAACTTCCGGTCTGAATTTTCCTATGAAATACATGAGATCTTAGAACTTATTCCTCACAACTGATCTTTCATTAAAAACAAAACAAACCCCTTTTGCATGACTAGAACAAGATCACCACATTGAAAAGAAGATTTTTATTTATTACTAAAAAAACAAACTTGCTCCTTGTTTCTTCCTTCAATTCACATTATAGGTCTCTGGGATTTCCTGACCTCTGTGCCCACAGGTATTAAAATGTCTTCACTAAGCGAGGCTGCTCTGAACTGCCTGGGCACCCAGAGCCCTGCCCTTCTGAGGCTCCAGAGGGAAGTGGAGGATTGACAGGTCACAGGATCTGGGCTCTGTGCTTTCAGGAAAGATTCTAGCCCAAGCAAGTTGGAACTAATCAGTAAAACAAGAAACTCAGAGGAGACAAACACCCACACTGAAAAATGCCAGCGGAGTCTGGTGACTGGGGAAACTGCATGCTCTCAGCAGGGTCTGGGCAGCAAGCGGTCACTGTCTGGCTGTAGGCCTCTGGGAACAGTGCTGCTCCCACCACCACCTGTCCAGACTGCGGCACACGAGGCTATCTAGTGACACCCCTCAGAAGCATCCCCCAGCAGGCCCGTATCTCCAGTCCTATAGAACTCATACCTCCCACCGATCATTGTTCATGTAGGAAAACATCACTGGGATGGACTGTGTGCCCGTAGTAGTCTCTGGGCTCAGGGCAAGTTGCTGGTGGGTTTAGAAATGTGAGTAGAGTAGGGTAAATCGTGGTGGCCAGGGCCTGCCCTTGTGTTATGATATGGCTTCCTCTGAAGGCTGGCCAGGTCCCAGTCTAACGGAACTTAACTGTAGATTGTGACATTCTGGATATTTAGTAATTCAGTAATATTGTTGCCTGTCTGCTTAGTAATTTACTCCCTCACCCACTGACACACTCATCCAATGCCTGTTGCACATCTACCATGAGCCAGAGCTATGCTGAGTGAAAAGAGGGATGGCGAGGAGGAGACAGAGCCTCTGTCCCCAGATGGTGGCACCTCTAGGCAAGAAACCGTTAGCTATGGACTCGTGATGGTTAATCGTCAACGTAGCTAGGCCACAGTAGCCAGGTACTTAGTCAAACAATATTCCTGATGTTTCTGTGAAGGTCTTTTTAGATGAGATTAAGATTTCAGTCAGTAGACTTTGAGTAAAACAGGTTAGCCTCCATAATGTGAGTCAGGGCCCATTCAGGGCCCATTACTAGAAAAAAGGCTGACCTCTGAATAAGACAGAATTCAACCAGCAGACTGCCCTTGGACTCGGTTTAAGCATCAGCTCTTCTCTGGGCCTCCAGCCCGCTGCTTACCCTAAAGAGTTTGGACTTCCCAGCTTCCATAATCCTTACCTGAGCTGATTCCTTACAAGAAATCAATATCTATCTATCTCTCTTTCCCTCTCTCTCTCTCTCCCTCTCTCCCATTATGTTTCTGTTTCTCTGGTCACCCTGACAAATACAGAAATCCAGTCTCAGTTTTATTGCCCTCTTGGTGAATTTTGCATTTTATTAAACAATCTTTATTTATTTAGTTTTCTGATGGTAAAATGCACACTGTGGAAAATAAGCAATATGAACAAAGAGTATCAATAGGGCCGTGGTGAGCGTCTTGCTGAAAGTCCTTTTTCTTATGCACATAGTGGCATGTATACCCAATAAAATTGGAGTCATGGGTCTTTATCCTGTCATTTTGTTAAATAACATTAACTGTAAGCATTTTTAAAATGTCATTAAAATATATGGAAAGATGTTTAGGGCCTGCCTACTCGTCTCTTTTGGTTGGAAATTTTGGTTGTTTCCTATTTTCTGTTATTATAAATAGTTCTGCTAGGAAAGTATTCATACATAAATTTACGTCTGGCTCTCTGATTATTTCCTTAGGGAAGATTCCAGGAAGGGGACTTACTAAGAACACTGGCCTCATAAATGAGAGAATTATGAAAAATGGAAGGGGAAAATGCAATAAATTAAATGAATTAGGTCTCTTGACTCATTTTAACTGAGAAAATAAGAAACACCTGACCTCCTCCAGGGCCAAACTCATGGTCATCCACATTACTTAGGGAGAGCAGGAGGCATGATAGAAAGAGCACCGGATTAGGATCCAGAGTTTGAGTTCTGGGCTCACTTCATTTGTCTTGACAGCCAGGAGCTCCCGGACATCACGCTCTGACTCGTTCTGCTCTCAGTTCTTTGTGTAGAGTGGAGATACAGGAACTGCCTCACTTACTTTCAAGAGATCCTGAAGAGTCAGTGGAGGAATACACATTCCACTTCTTAACCCACATGGCCTTTCCTCTCCCTTTAGAGCTGGGTGGGACGCTGCTTCCTCTGTCAAGTCTTTCCAAGGAAAAATCAGAAGATTCTACCCGAGGACTTGCTCCAAGCTTTTTTCTAACATATGTACATTGAGTTATAATGATTTGTTCACACTTCTCTTCCCCCAGCAGCCCCTGAGTCCAAATCCTATTCATCTTATCTCCCCAATTATGCTTGTGTAGTGCAAGGCCTGCTGTAGATTCCCAATGAATGTTGACCAAAGAAATAGTCAAGAACTCAACGAATAGGATATCATCCACAAGCATTTATTAAGCACCAGAGATGTGTCTATGAACCCAAGGCACTCACCTTAACGTGGAATAAATGTAAACCCATTGAAGGGAGGATTTGCCAAGTGCCCAGTTGGTTATGTACATAGACGTCATGGCAGGAGCTTGGAGCAGAGCAGGGAAAAACCACTGAGGGCTGTGGGAGTCAGCGAAGGCTTCTCGGCTCAAACCTGGGCCTCGGAGACACACTGGCCCTAGACAAGGGGAGAATAAAAGATGCTATCCCGGAATGGGGAGTCATGTCAGCAAGGGGGTCCTGTGTCACTCTGTGGTCTGGTATGCAGTAGGCCCACCACACCGACATGCTCAGTGATTGAATGAAGAGGACGGGCACAGCACCACCCATTCTGAGAACGAGATGGCCACATGTGCCTTCCCAAAGAGGTTGTTTATTTTGGCCATATAAAAACACTGTATTGCCCAATAAATATGAATGGATTGTCTAATCACCTCATCGATTTCCAAATACAGGTATAAATGCTGTTTGGCTAGATTTCCCCGGCGCTGTGCACAAAATGACAGGCCCACGTAGTCACACGTGCTCACCCACCTCCCTGCACGAGCCAGCCTGGATCTTCACCGACTCGTGTCCAGGGATGGGCGGCGGCTCTCTCAGGTCAGCTTCCATGAGCAGGGGACAGGTGACACCACGGTGACCTGCTCAAGTCATTATTCTTTCAGACAGATTTTTTTAAAAAGACACTGTCTGCTCTATTCCAGCTGACATGGCCCAGCCTTTCATTTGTGTTCATCACATTGCTTGCCAAAGACCACGAACTGGGAGCTGTGGGTGTTTATCACGGAGTCAACAGTAAATCGTCAAATAACCAGGTGGGATCATATATTTGACCTCCCAGCATCCTACTTTAGGAAAGAGATTCAAACTCGTCTTGAAAAATGATAGGTCACAGGGGCGCCTGCGTGGCACAGTCCGTTAAACATCTGACTCTTGGTTTCATTTCAGGTCATGACCCCAGGGTCATGAGATCAAGCCCTGAGTCAGGCTCAGTGAGGCCTCTACTTTATATTCTCTCTCCCTCTCCCTCTCCCTCTGCCCTTCTGGCTTATGCTCTGTCTCTTAGATAGATAGATAGATAGATAGATAGATAGATAGATAGATAGATAGATAGATAGATAAATAGATGTTTTTTAAAAAATGATGGGTCAGTCACAGAGAGACATTTTGCAGTTAACATTAGGTTCAGCTGTGAAAAACAGAAACCCACTCCCCCCACCCACCCCCCCAAAATTGAAACAGGATAGGAGTTTAATTGTTTCTTGCACATAAGAAGTTCAGAACCAGGCCTTCTGGGGTTTGTTTGTGGTTTCCATTGTCACCAGATACACAAAGCCCTTCTTGTCTTTCTCTCACCTTCCCTAAGATACAGACTGCTTCCTCACACCTGAGGTGACGGCTGCATTATTGACCGTCTCAGCCACTTTGCAAACAGCAGGGCAAGAGAAGAGAGGAAAGAGAGAGGGCACAACTCCTCCCTACTGCAGAACTTACAGAACTTTCTGGAACTCCCACACAACATTCCTATTTCACATCTCATCGACTAGAACCTCAATGGCCACACCAAACTGTAAGGGAAATGAGACATGTCATCCTCTAGCTGGGGTTCAGTGTGCTCCACTAAAATCCCAGCTTCAATTCGTTTGAAAGGGAAGGAGGAGATGCATGTTTGATGGGCAATTTGTTTTCTGAATCCTAGGTTCTAATATTTCAGAGATTAGAGCCCTGGAGTGTCTAGTACCCGTGTGCATGTATATAAACATGGTACTAATATTTGAATGGACCCCCTTACGTTTTGCAAATTCAACAATATTTTAGTGACTTGCAAACATTTAGACCTTCTGTTTGTCACCAAAATAGAGATGAGACACCTGTTTTATTTTTCAGATTCAACTCAATATTTTTAAGATTTCAATTATTTTAGTCTTATTTATTGTGAAATATACATACAGGCAAATGCTTTAAGTAATGTAACTTACTTCAGAATAGAGCTTTCGGGTGTTTCTACATCATCATTTCGCTTGCTCTTCTCCGTAGCTCTGTGAGGAAGGAAGGGGAGCCTTCAGTATCATCATCCACATTTCAGAAGTGAGGAAATATGGCAGAGGTCTTTCCAAAGGCTCAGAGCCAATGGTGGGTCCAGACCTTGAACTCATGTCTTCTGCCCTCAGAGCCCACTGCTGCCTCTCTTGGAGACTGCAGAAATCTTAGAAATTTTGGCAGAGACAGAAAGAGGTGTAACTTTCTGGGAAATTGTTGGCACTTAAAAACAACCAGAAGACTAGTGGTCCCTGTGGATATTTAAACATAAGATAACCTGAGAGCAATTAATAAAGGCAGCATTAATTACAGCTTGAAATAAACAGTGTCCAGCAAGAGGAACGTGCAAAACTGCTCTCAAAGACTTAAGATTTTACTATAAATGAAATGGGGTTGGGGGGAGGACACATCTTTGGCAACCCTTTCTCTTTGTCACTATTTTTGGTTCCCTGTCTGAAGAAAGTTTTGAAGATTTCCTTGTAAGGACAAGAGAAAAAAAATTATGCCATGACCTCATGACTTTAGTAGAAGCAACCATGAGTGAATATTCTTCTCTAGCAGTTGGAAAGAATTGGTAGCCGACTATAAAATCTTCCCACCCACCCACAAATGGCAAAAACTGATGCAATCAGTTCAACAGTCTCGAAAAGTGGTCTCTGGGAATCGTTAACTTCTCCATTTCAGATATGGAATGTCCCCTGGGATTTGAATTAAAGGGTGCATCCCAAGAAAGAGGCAGTGTTTCTTCCTTAAGTAGGCATTGGATCTGAGCCTTTATAAGAGATGTTTGGTGATATATATTCAGTTCTCATAAACTCTTTCATTTATGGAATTTCTTCTAGATGGTGGAAAGAAGCAATAAAGCGAACGTCTTGCTCCAGTGTATTTGGAGATCAGTTGTAATTGTGTGAACAAGTTGCTGAGCAATAAGGAATAAAAAGCTATTCTTCTCTCACAAAGGAATGCTGAGCTTACCCAGCTCATTTATTTATTAAACACACACTTAAATAACATTTATTGAGAGCCAAGTAGGGACTTTACAAATGCAAACTCTTTCCTACTCCTAGCTGCCTTCTCACATATTTTGATTAGGTGGCCCAAGGTCAAAGAGGTTGTTCGTGGACCCAGGACTCGTGCCTTGGACCACCATGCAGCTCCCATCTTGTTATACACCCAAGTCCAAGAAGAATGTCTCTTTGACAATAGGGTAACTTTGGAACACAGGTTATAATAAGATATTTATTAGATTGGTGCCTTGTATAGTAAAAGACTAAAAAGAAAACTCCATTTCCCTCACTACTACTACCATTTTTTTTTAAGAAATGTTATTTATTTATTTGACAGCAAGAGACACAGCAATAGAGGGAACCCAAGCAGGGGGAGTGGGAGAGGAAGAAGCAGGCTTCCCACCAGGCAGGGACCCAATGCGGCGCTCAATCCCAGGACCCTGGGATCATGACCTGAGCCAAAGGTAGACACCCAACTGAGTGAGCCACCCAGGTGCCCCTCACTACTACTACTACTACTATTGCTACGTCTGACACCAACATGTGGGGTTTTCCCCTTATGGTCCATAAGGTACTGGGGAAACACAGAGCTTCCATGACTTCTCCAGATGTTCCACTCTTCTGGCATTTCCATGTGTTTACCAACTATAAAGCTCTCTGGACCCCTTCTGGTAGGATTTTTTACAGAAGCTTCATTACATAGGCAGAATTAATTAAGCCATTGACCATTAGTGGTTAACTTCAACTCAGGCTTTCCCCCCCCTCCCTGGAGGTGGAATGGAGAGGGGGGCACTGAAAGTTTCAACTCTCTAATTATAAGTTTGGTTACCTTTGGAAACCAGCTCCCAACCTGAGCGACTTTCTAAAAGTCACCCCATTCATATAAAGTCAGGTGGGTTGAAAGGGCTTATAATGAATAAGAAAAGATGGTCTTTTTTATCTTTATTGAGCCAGAACAATTTCAGGAACTGGGGACAGAAACCAAATCTTAAAACAAAAGGTGCTCCTTTTATCTTTATTGCTCTGGGACTGTTTTAGGAGCCAGGAATGGATATATATATATAACAGTATCACAATGGTAGAGTACTCAGCACTCTACGGAAGGAAGGAAGGAAGGAAGGAAGGAAGGAAGGAAGGAAGGAAGGAAGGAAGGAAGGAAGGGTGGGTGATTTGGGCATTTGATAATGCTGCTAAGGCTGAAGCTATGTCCAATCATCAATTTCCTCATCTCTTTCATAGGATTATCACAGTGAAGATGCCTTCATTATGGTTTATTTATAAATATACATCCAAATCAGCTTAATGCATGTCAAAGCACTTAAAAAAACAAATTGATATGTACATGAAGTACTTTTGTTATTTTTATGATCAAGCCAATCCCTTGTTTCTAATTTTCAATTTTCCTTATTTCACCCTTCATTTGACTTTGGGGTAAAAAAAAAAAAAAGACTCAAGAAACTAAAATTCTCATGTTCTCCAGAAGTCATTAGAGCTAGCTACTAATCTTTTTTCCCTTTGGCTGAACATTCCAAATATTACACCACTTCCCCAAATGCAAAACATTCATTATTATAATGACACCTTCATGAAGGAAACATTTTCTGGATGGCATTCATCCAAAATCTTAAAGTACACTAATCTTCAAATACTGGAGGATGTTTTATTGGCTTGCAAACATTCAGAACTTCTGTTTGTCATGAAAATAGAAATGAGACACCTTTTGATTAACTGTTATCTGCAGCAGAAGAGCTTCCTTACACAAAACTTCATTTTTTAGGCCCCTTTCATATTAGTCAGTTCTCAATGACAGAGCAAGGACTCATTCCCTTTGAGGTGTCTACGCTCTCCTTTTTTCCTCTCTCTGGGTGAGTTTCCTTCTTTCTTTCTTTCTTTCTTTCTTTCTTTCTTTCTTTCTTTCTTTCTTTCTTTCTTAAGATTTTATTTATTTATTTGAGACAGAGAGAAAGAGAGCACAAGTTCAGGGGGGTGAGGGGACAGAGGGAGAGGAAGTGGACTCCCCACCAAGTAGGGAGCCTGGTGTGGCACTAGATCCCAGGACCTTGAGATCCTGACTTATTTGAGTTGAAGGCAGATGCCTAACCCCAACTGAGCCACACAGGCGCCCCCTTCGGGATGAGTTTCAACTGCAGGTCTTAAGGCCATTATCAGAGGAGGGCTGGGACGGAGGGAGGGCTGTCTGGATCTATGAAGGAACACAGGTTTTCTATGGAGTCTATGTTCAGAGTCAACTAGAACTTTTGGGCTTATCTCTTTCTGTTTGTTTCACTCACATTTCTCTTCTCTTGATTTGGATAATTCAGATTTAGCATTTTAAATTCCTCATCATCCATTTATTCCTTACTCATTTCCAACCAGATGTCTACCCCCATCACTTTACTGAAGCTGTTCTTGATTACCTAAGCCAATGGATATGTTTTCAGATCCTGGAGATGCAGAGACAAATAACCAGCTCCGACCTTGAAGATCATGTCTGCTCCTGGGGAAGAGACAAGCAGTATATGACAAGGTACAGGCCTTTGGCAGGTGTTCTGAGGAGTACGCAGGGCATCTACTGACCCATCTGTGTGTCTGAGATTGGTGGGCAAGTTCTCTTTACACTTCTTCTTTTGGTGTCTAGAATAATACATCTTGGCTTTTCTTTCTCTGGCCATTTCCTCTCAATCATTTTTCGTGGCTCCATTCTCTCTATTCATCCCTTATCTATTGGTATTTCTCAAGGGTCTAAACCAAAGCTTCTGTTCTTATTCCACAGGCTTTCCTTGGACAATGTCATCTGTATTTCTGACTTCATGTGTCACAATAAGTTAGTGACTTCCACATTCCCATCTTCCAATTGTACCTCTCTTCTTAGCTCCAGATCTATCACTTACCGGGATACGCTACAGACATCTCAAACCCAAACCTCCAAATCTGAGCCATCATCAAGAACCTCTTCTCATCCTGTTTCCTTTTTCTACCGGCCATCCATCCCCATCAGATTGGAAAACTGGGCGTCATCCTTGGTCCTTCCACCTCGCTCACACCCGCAGTCTCCAGATCCTACCAATTCTGCCTCCTCGCCGCTACCGCAGCCGCTCACCTTCACCGGACCTTCCACACTGGCTAGGAGGACCTACCAGAACACAAATCTGCTTGTATGACTCGGCTGTTTAAATGGCTTCAAGGATTGCTCACTGGCCCAGAATAAATCCTAACTGCTAGCATTGCAGAAAAGGCTCTTGATCACTTCTTCCCTGCCCTCGCCCTGAGAAGCCAAGGCTCCCTTAACCACACTTGCTTCATTCAGTTACAAATTACTTTGCACCTTTTTCTCCTCACTCCTGAATACTCAACTCAAGCGGGAAGCATTTGGGAGTGCCTTCTTGTGCTGGGGTGCCGGTGACTTCTTATTTCCAAGACTGGCCCGCAGACACATCCCCTCTCGGCAGATGTACCTGTTTTCCAGTTGGCTTGAAATCTGGCAACTGTCACAGGTCATGGTCAGGGCTCAGACTTTGGGGTCAGACAGACTGGGAGAGCTCAGATCCTGGATTTGCCATTTAATAGCCGTATAACTTCACCTCCTGGGAAAATAGAAATAGTAACACTCATTAGGTGACTGAGGGAATTCACTGAGAAAATAAATGCAAAATATGTAGCATAGATTAAGTGTTCAATAAATTGCATCTAGTAGTATTATTAGTCCCACTCCCAAACCTTGGAAATCTATCAGACATCTTAAAAATCTACTAATTCCGGGAGAGAATGGTGAGACTGAGCCCCTCCCTTCTACTGAAGAGCTGAGATGTGAGAAATGCAGCTGGGCTTTGTTTATTTTTCCTGAAGCCACTTCCAACTGAATAGCCTATCATTCACAGAGCTGTGGCTGTTCTCGCATGGATATAAACACACTGCAGGAAGCCTGCCCCCAGCCTGGGCCCGATGATGTCTCAGGTGGTCCCTGCAACCCAGATGAGCCACGCCACACAGAATTCTGAGACGAGCACTTAGATGTCTCCTTTTACGGGTGCTGGTAATAACTGGGCTGTGCCCTGGCCATGCTTTTCAGAGAGAAGGGATTTCATTTTGGATACAATGATGCAATTAGACAATGAATGTGGATCCCTCCCACCTCTGCCCTGTAACATTTCTCTTACATGCCCTGTTATTAGCAGCCAAGTCATAAATTGAAAATAATCTTCATCTCTTCCTTAAGAGGAAAGAGGGAAATACAGTGAAATAGAAAAATGATCAAGGAGCAGCGACAAACTGTTCCCAATGTTTGGAAAATTCAGGAAATTCAGGTAAAGTAGAGGATATTTGTATTATTTTTTACACTTAAAAGGTTAAAAAGTAAATGTGGACTGTAAGATTCGGAAAGAAATTTCTACCCAGTGTTAAATTAATTAAACAAGGAGGCCATCGACAGAGGTGATTCGGATGCCCACCATCGGATGCCTAACTGTTGATGCCACAACGTTAGGAAAACAAAACCCTAAAGACATTCAATCACAGAAAGCCGACTTCGGGATTTTGCTGTGGCCAAAACTTTCATTGCTTCCGAAGGTTCTGTCTTTGCTGTGGATCCTGCCCACCCAGGCTCCTAACCACTTCTGGTTCAGTACTGTCTCATTTGAGTCAGCAAATGATCAAATAAACTCTTTAAAACATTTTCAATATGCCTTGGTTTATCTTTTAACACCAGAAGCAATGTAAGCCTGGACCCCCAGCAGTATTGCTTAGAAAGCTGGACCCATTTTAATAGTGTGTGGTTGAATAAGGGATAATATATTTTCAAAGTTACCGGACTTATTATCTTTGGGGTTAATTGGCCACAGAACGTTCTTATTTTCATCATGTATTTCAAAATTGGCATAGAGAAAAACTGGACCCAGGGGTCCCGAATGATTTTCTTTAGTGAATTTCACACACTTTATATAATGATGAATCAGATTAATGGTTCATTTATAAACAAGACAAACCAACCAACAAAACAAAACCCAACTCATAAATACAGAGAACAGGGCAACTGGGTGGCTCAGTGGGTTAAAGCCTCTGCCTTCAGCTCAGGTCATGATCTCAGGGTCTTGGGATCGAGGCCCGCATCAGCAGCATGCTTCCTCCTCTCTCTCTGCCTGCCTCTCTGCCTACTTGTGATCTCTCTCTCTGTCAAATAAATAAATAAAATCTATAAATAAATAAATAAATAAATAAATAAATAAATAAATAGCACAGATTAGTGGTTGCCAGAAGGGATGGCAGTTAGGGGTGGGGGAAATGGGCAAAGGGACTCAATTGTATGGTGATCGGTGGTAACCAGACTTAGGGTGGTGATCATTTTGTAGCTTACACAAACATGAAATTATGATGTTGTACATCTGGAACTTATTAACATCAGATATCAATTTTACCTCAACCAAAATAGAGAGAGAGAGAAACCAGTTAATCCGCATTTTAAGTGAATAAGTTCCAGTCCCTAAAATATATGTTTTCTATAGATTAAATAAACAATTCACTGTTCTACCTGCTCTGTGATTAAAGTGTACATTCTGGAAAATTTGTATTTAACTTTTAAGACCATTCTGGAAAGAAAAGCTCATAAAGAACTTGTGAATAGCTCAAGAAGCTTCATATTTTTTTAGGAAACCTAGTAATGGCTATGGTCCATATATTTTAAATATAAATAAGACATTTTTCTGTCCTGTCTGATTTCTTTGTCTCTTATACTGTTGAGATTACCAGAATGGAAATGTTTTTCAACCCATCTCCCTACCAGTGATGGTAATTGACTTAATAGAATTTTGCCCCTAAGGTATTAAATTGATTTTCACTGTAATTTCTTTTCATTTTAACTACAACAGAATCAAAGTGGTTATGTCTCTGTTTTTTTACCATCTTATTTAATCAGATTATTGTATTTGAAAGTTATATTTTTTTACTATCAAAATGATTATTCTTCCCTTCATTTCTTCCTTCCTTTTTCCATCCATTCATTTCCACCTCCCTTCCTTCTTTCCTTCAATGGGTATAAATTGAGCACCTCTTCTGTCATACAACACATTAGATGTTGGAGATTAAAAGATAATTCAAACACACTCTGTCACAGAAGAGGCAGGTGTAGAGGAGAACACAGATATGCGAACAGAAGATCGTAGAGTAGGGTAAGTGCAGTGACTGAGACATAGACAGGAAGCACGGATGAAAGGACATCTCTAGAAACCACGGGGGTTGAAAACCAAGCAGGGACTGGCTGTCTCCTGGCAAAGTGAAGCCCTTCCTGAGCAGGTGAAGGTCGTCAAGGCTTTCTAGTCAGTGAACATAGGTTAAACAAAGGAAGGGAAGTCTGAAATAGTAGACCAAGGTCAGGGAGTAAAAGCAGGTCAATTGTGTCTAGAGTATATATAGTGTGAGGTAGGAAAGAGTAAGAAATGATGTCAGGGAATGGGTCTGGTAGCAGATCATGGGGAAATCTCCATGTCATATTGAAGATTTTCAATAAACATTTGTTGAATAAAGAAAATAATCTTTATTCCCCAGGAGCAGTTTTACTTATATATTAGATAATTAATTCAATCCATTTTAATACATATTTAATGAGTATCTAGTCCTATATTGGCCTAAACTCCCAAAAAATAAAAAATAATTCCTGGAGTGCCTGGGTGGCAGAGTCTGTCAAGCATCCAATTCTTGGTTTGGCTCAGGTTGTGATCTCAGGGTCATGAGATCAAGCCCCAGGTTGGGCTCTGCGCTCAGTCATAAGCAGTCTTAAGCAAGACTCTCTCTCCTTCGGCACCTTTCCCCATGCACGTTCTCCCTCAAATATATTAATCAATCTTAAAAAAAAGAAATAAAAATTCTTATATGGCCACAAAAAATTAATTAATGCATTTTCTACAGTTTTTCATAAATAGGTCAAAATTAAGATGCACATACAAGTGGGGGCCCCACAGAATTTTGAGTTCTTTGTATTTGGCTTATGTCATCTGCCAGAGGATGGTATCTTCTGGAGTAAACTAATAACTATTTAGAGTACAAAGTAGGGCTTACCCTTAATGTGATGCCTTCACCTCAATCCCTGTATGACTGGATTCAATATGAATACATTTCCCTTGTGTGTACATACAGTTTACAAAGCAGGTTTGCATCTGTTAAATTATCTAGACTTCTATGAAATAACTATGATTATCCCCATCTTACAGATCCCACATTCACGCAACAAATATTTACTGAACTAAGGCAGATACTGTTCTAGCTATTAGATTAAAAACTGAGTGCAGGTTCTCTACTGTCACGGGACTTCTCTTCTTTCAGGGGGAAGACAGCCAGAAACCAGAGAACTAAACAGAAGATTATGGTAATGGCCATGTAGACAATGAGGTGGGGATGTGGCCTGGAGGGACTAGTGTTGGGGTCACCAGAGGCTTCTCTGAGGAGGTGACACTTGAGCTGCTCCAAAATGACAATCAGGAGTCAGTCCTGGAAAGGTCCTAGGAATAGTGTTCCAGACAGAGGGAACAGCAAGTTGAAGAACTCTGACACAAAAATAAATTATGTCTGGCCAAAATTAAAAAGACAGGAAATAACAAGTGTTGGAGAGGCTGCAGAGAAAGGGGAACCCTCTTACACTGTTGGTGGGAATGCAAGTTGGTGCAGCCGCTTCGGAAAACAATGTGGAGATTCCTTAAAAAATTAAAAACAGAACTACCCTATGACCCTGCAATTGCACTACTGGGTATCTACCCCAAAGATACAGATGTAATGAAAAGAAGGACCATATATACCCCAATGTTCATTGTAGCAATGGCCACAATCGCCAAACTGTGGACAGAGCCAAGGTGCCCTTCCACAGATGAATGGATAAAGAAGATGTGGTACATATACACAATGGAATACTACGCTTCCATCAGAAAGGATGAATATCCAACTTCTGTAGCAACATGGACTGGATTGGAAGAGATTATGCTGAGTGAAATAAGCCAAGTAGAGAAAGTCAAGTATCACAAGGTTTCACTTACTTGCAGTGCATAAGGGGTAATATAGAGGACAGTAGGAGAAGGGAAGTAAATGGGAAGTAGGGTAATTCGGGGAGAGTAGGGTAATTCGGGGAGAGAAACGAAACATGAGAGACTTTGGACTGAGAAACAAACTGAGGGTCTTGGAGAGGAGAGGGTGGGTGGATGGGAGAGCCTCGTGGTGGGTACTGAGGGCATGTATTACATGGAGCACTGGGTGTGGGGCAAACAATGAACCTTGGAACGCTGAAAAAATAAAATAAATTTAAATGAATAAATGAATGAATGACTGAATGAATGAATAAATAAATAAATAAATAAATAAATAAATAAAGTCTAAGGGATGCAAGTAAGACCACAATGGCTGGAGCCTAGTAGAAATGAATGAGTTGAGACTAGAAAGGTAGGCAGGGACCAGATCAAGTAGGGCCGCCTGGCCCACACAAGACAGAGCTGGATGTTATTCTAAGGACTGAGGGGAACGACTGAGGGCTTTAAGCAAGTGAGCAACTGCTGGGAGATATTATCTATAGAATCCTCACGTTCCTCTGCAGTCTAGTTTTGAGCAAGGGAATTTATAGCCAGTGTTTGTATAAGAGACATTCCAGGATAGTAAGGCTTAGAGATGTTTCTCCCTCTCTCTGGAGATGATGCAGTAATGAAGATAAAGCCTAGTTCTTCCCCTCCCTAGAGATTTGCTTACATTCCAAGGTAATGAGTAAGCTCTCCCCTTAGAGGGGAGACTGGGAAGGTTACCAGCAGCCCTCTGTAAGATGAGATTTTCCTAATTTCACAGTTCATCAGCTCTAACACAGCCCACTGCATGTGCGGTGCCATTGGGCCCTCATCACACTGGGGACCAAAGCAAGACATTGCTCCTGGGGCTGCTTTCGCTGGGAGGAATAGATGGTCTTTGTCTCTGACCCAGAGTTCTCCTGTCTCCTGCCAGTACAAGTATATAAACCTGTGGCAGGCTGACCTGTTCGCTTGAAAGTAGGGTAAAATCTCAGACCGTCCCCTTTCTGATTTACCAATGGCCTAATCTGCTTTGCTTCTGAAAAAATATTATAATTAGGAGACTGCAGGTTAGAGCAAGCTGAGACTGCTTGCCCAAGGTGAGGGAGACGAGGCACTCACTGGGACTTCTGACAACAGAAGGCTTTTTAGGTATTTTTTTTGGTACTTCTCAGAAGAAACCATCCTGGCTGCTCCTTCTGAACTCCCCCGGTAGGTTACAATATAGTTGCTGCTCACAGAATATTCACACCAGACTTTTGGAGGTCTTCTATATGCTCAAAAGGCGATACAAAAAACAGCCCAATGGAAGAAACACATGGAAAGTCAGGACAGTTTATTTCTTTATTTTTTAAAGATTTTTTTTTCAGAGAAATGAGAAAAAGAGAGAGCACGAGAATGGGGAGGGTCAGAGAGAGAAGCAGACTCCCTGCACTGAGCAGAGAGCCCCATGTGGGACTCGATCCTGGGACTCCAAGATCATGACCTGAGCTGAAGGTAGTCGCTCAACCAACTGAGCCACCCAGGCACCCAAGTCAGGACCTTTTAAAACAAGTTATGAAAAACAAGGTAGAGAGATGTGTGATGGATTCCTTTAAAAAAGAGATTTGAGACTTGATGAATTCCCCTTTGAACTGAATTTATCGACAAGAGACTTCCTATAAAGAGGCCCTCACATGGTGTGAAAGCTGCTTCTGAGGCTACAGTCACCCCATCTTTGTCTCTGGGGTGGTTCCAGTGTGTCCTAGACACTGTCTGCTCCCTGCCCACGCACCGCAGAGCTCTGCAGCGGCCCCCTGACAGGCACACGGCTCAGCTGGTGTGGGAAGCTGTTTGTTTCATGTCACCTGGAGAAAGCAGTCACAAAGGGAAGACTCTCTGGAGGCCTTTTTCTGCTTATTTGTTTTGACTATGTGTGTTGAACCCGAAGCGAGTGATGCCCTTGGTTGAACTCACTACTTCCAGTTCCTGCTGAACATCTGCTCTCCAGTCAAGAATATTGTTTGGACCCAAAAGCAAAACAAAACAAAATAAAAATCACTATTAAGGTGAAGAGTCTTGTACTTTTCTTTTGCAAAGTCCTTTCCCCACTGACATCTCCTATAATCTCTTGGACTCACGTCTTCAAAGGAATTTGTCCCTTCAGAATTTGTTCTGCATTAAGCTGCCATATTATCTCATACTTCAGAAGCAAGGAAGCTTGTAAGAACTGATCACTTGATGTGGTATATCTACAATGGAATATTACTCGGCCAGGAAAAAGAATTAAATCTTGCCATTGGTGACAACACAGACAGAGGCACAGTGAGTATTATGCTAAGCAAAATACATCCGAGAAGGATAAATACCAGATGCTTTCACTCATACGTGGGATTTAAGAAACAAAACAGAAGAACATAGGGTAAGGGGGAAAAAGAGAGAGAGAGAGGAAAATAATCCATAAGAACCTCTTCACTATGGAGAACAAACTGAGAGTTCTTGGAGAGGTGGTGGTGGGGGATGGGCTAAGCTGGTGATGGGCACTAAGGAGGGCACTTATGGTGTTGAGCCCTGGGTGTCATATGTAGGGGCATAAAATTCTACTCCTGAAACTAATATTACAGTCTTTGTTAACTAAGTATTACTTAAATAAAAACTTGAAACATTAAAAAAAAAAGAGTTGATCATTTGGATCAATTTACAATTTTCTCTGGGTGGTCATTAGGGCTGGGGTTTTCAGCCTTTTGTACTGAGTATCTTATCAATTGCTGCATGGAAAACCTTTGTTCCCTTCATTATAGAAGCAAAATTAGTACTTTTTCCAAAAGAGCATTTCCACATTGACCTGCATTCTGTCAGCAGCTTAGAACTTCTATGGAAACACTGTTTCCCACCCGATTACTTTGAAGAACCAGTTTACAGTATGACCAGCTTGCATAGGGCCCCCCTTCCCACATGGTCTTTATCCCATCATCATATTCATGACAAATCTTAATGCTTAATTACACAGCTTCACGTGGTTTTACACTCATGTTTCACCAGGTTTATTTTATCTCCTAGGACATCGTTTCAAGTGTGGATCTTTCTTCTCCTTCTTCATCCCCTGTGGTTGTCTCATCACATTGTTCTGAGTACATGATTATAATGTTCAAGAAATACTTGACTGGATGGTGATTCTTCTCCTTTTGTGTATATGGAAACCATCAGTATGCTATTTTATTTACTGAAATTCTTCATACGCTTGAGGACTAAGGTTGTTCTACTTTTCTTTTCTTTATTTTTGGTGGGGTCAAATAGCCCCAATTCTGTGCATGATTTCTGCTCAGTCTCATCGTCCACCTGTTGTGACTGGCACTGCATTCTTGGAGATATGGTCCCTGAAGCATCCCCTGAAAAAGTATTCTATAGTTGATTTGAAACATGCTGTTCACTTGTTTCCGTGGCTGCTCAATTCCTTTAAAACCTCAAATATATCACGAATCTTCTAAGGGTGGGTTTAGGATGTCTTTTTTTTTTTTTTAACACTTAGAGGTTTGAGTGTCTATTTTATCTTTATTTACATTAAAAATTTTTAGGCAGGGGCACCTGGGTGGCTCAGTTGTTGAGCGTCTGCCTTGGGTTCGGGTCATGATCCCAGAGTCCCGGGATCGAGTCCCACATTGGGCTCCCTCCTCGGCGGGAAGCCTGCTTCTCCCTCTCTCACCCCCCTTGCTTGTGTTCCCTCGCTGGCTGTGTTTCTCTCTGTCAAATAAATAAATAAAATCTCCAAAAAAAAAAAAAGTCATGGTTGTTTAAAAAAAAGAATTTTTAGGCAACCTTAATCAATGTTTTACTCTTCAGATTCTCACATCCTATCTTCAGATTTTGTGACTTATTTTTATTTTGTTAGGCAGAGTTCATAGCATTAATGTTTCATTTTGCAGCCCAAAATACCCCAAATATTAGTCTTAGTTTTATGCTTGACTGCAACAATGTTCAACAAGAGGGCTTTTGTTAGAGCTTCTCCGTTTCTGCATTCTTTATTCTGATTTTTCTTGCAGATACCTGAATTTCACCAGATTAATTTTTTTTAAAGAAAAAAAAGTCATGGTCCAAGGGCACTGGGCTCCATGCTCAGTGCAGAGTCTGCTTGAAATTCTATCTCTTCCTCTCCATTTACCCCTTTCCCCTCTCACGTGGGCATGATCCCTTGCTCTCCAAAATTAATAAATAAATAAACCTTTTTTAAAAAAGAAAAAAATCATAAAAACAACATTAACTGAGTCAATTCAGGTTGAGATTGTCTCTTACATTTATAAAATACTTTAAAATGTTTAAAAATTATTCTTTATTGAGATGTAATTGACATGTAAGATTATATTAGTTTCAGATGAGCAACATGGTGATTATATATATATATATATATATAATGAAATGATGACCATAGTAAGTCTAGTTACTGTACCTCACCACACAGGTATAATTTTTTTCTGTGATGAGAACATTTAAGATTTAAATAAGTTGAAGTGTTTATTTTAAAATATATATTTATTCTGATTTTAAAATATTTCCATTGTATTTTTAAAATACTTATTCAGGGTACGTGAGTGGCTCAGTTGATAGATGCCTGCCTTCAGCTCAGGTCATGATCCCGGAGTCCGGGGATAGAGCCCCGCATCGGGGTCCCTGCTCAGAGGGAAGCCTGCTTCTTCCCTCTCCCACTCCCCCTGCTTGTGCTGTCTCTCTCACTGTCTCTCTGTCAGATAAACAAATAAAATCTTTTTAAAAAATAAATGAGGGGCGCCTGGGTTGCTCAGTTGGTTAGGCGACTGCCTTCAGCTCAGGTCATGATCCCGGAGACCCGGAATCGAGTCCCACATTGGGCTGCTGCATTCCCTGCTCGGCGGGAAGCCTGCTTCTCCCTCTCTCACTCCCCCTGCTTGTGTTCCCTCTCTCGCTATGTCTCTCTCTGTCAAATAAATAAAATCTTAAAAAAAATAATGAAATAGAAATATTTCTTCAAAATATATTTATTTTCCTTTTAAAAAACATTTTTTATTTCTGTAATTCAAAAAACATGTGGCCACAGCAAAAGTTCAAAAGTTACAAAGTGGCATTGGGCACAAATTGTTATGCTATGTTCAGTTCTCCATTATCTTTTCTCGGGTAGCTTTACATCCTAGAGATTGCTTACTATCAGAACATAGAGAGCTGCCTTGTTCTTTTAAGCTTACATAGTTTGTGCCATTGTATGGAAGGAACATAAATTTATTTCTTGCATTTATTTCTGAATATGATCTGACTAGATACAATATTCTTGAATTAAATTTTGCCTCAGAATTTCACACACTTAATTATCTTTCACTGTTGGGTATTGTTTTAGAGAACTTTGACAATTGCCTAATTTCAATTGTAGGTAGGTCTGTTTTTCTTCATGGATGCCTAGAGATTTTTTTTTTTATTCTTGAGTTTTAATCACCCAGGTATATTTCATTTTGAGTGTTTGGTATGGATTTTTCCTATCATATAGTATGAACTTTGATTTGCCAACTCACTTTATCCTCCAATTCAGGAAAATTTCCCCAAATAATAGCTTACAATACTTTTTCTGATACTGATGCATTTATCAGGCTATTTAGTTCATGAATACCAATTATTCGTCTGTTTGAACATCTGTGTCTTCTGTAATTATCATATTAAAATTGCTTTCATCTCTTTAAATTTTTCTTTGAGTTCATAGTATTTATGCCTCACTCTCTTCTTTGCCGACAATAAAATTGTAGTCATAGTTACCTACAATGCATATTTATTGAACTCCCATTATAAACCTAAGCACTGTGCCAGATGTTCCACCGTTGTGCCAGCCGTGTGGTCTCAGACACATTTTTAACCTCTTCACCTCGAAGTCTAAGTCCCAAGAATGCTGTCCAATCACCTGGACACCTGTCACCTCAGCCCAGTGAAACCCTTGTTGAAATTATACCTACAGAACTATAAGTTAAGAAAGTTGTGGTGATTTGTTATAGCAGTAATAGAAAGTAAATACAGACTCTGGTACCATCAGTGGGGTGCTGCTGTAGCAAATACCCCAAAATGCAGAAATGGCTTTGGAATTGGGCAATGGGTAGAGGCTGGGAGAATTTCGAGGAGCGTGACAGAAAAATCCGAATGGCCTTGAACAGATTGTTAGTAGAAATTTAGATGATCATGGCTCTGCTAGCAAGGACTAAGGGGGAAATGAAGAACATAGCAGAGAAAGCATAAATAAGGAATAAAGAACAGTAGTTATGGGCAATTAGAGGAAAAGTAATCCATGTTACACAGGGTCAGAAAGCTTCGTGGAATTGTGTCTTGCACTTATGTGGAAAGCACAACCAATAAGTGATGATACTGGGAAATGGGTGAGATTTCCAAGGAAGGTGTTGAAGGTGTGACCTGGTTTCTCTGCTTAGAGTAAAATGTAAGAAGGACACGATAAATAAAGGAAGAACAGTTAAGCCAAGAGAAACCAAGATCTGACGATTTGGAAAATGTTCAGCTTATCCAGATTGGTAAAGATGTTTAAATTCAGAGATTCGCTGTCAGGAAAGCACGCAGTAGAGGAAACGCTGTAGGTGTGGCCGAGCAACATTTTAATAACACCTTAGAAAGACCAAACATTCAGAATATTGGGTCACAAAAAAGTCTCACTGTAGATGAAGGTGGCGCTCATAGATCCCATCAGCCAACTTGAGAGAAGCCAAAAATAAACATGGGGCTACCTGAAAAAGATCTCGGGATGATCCTGTTGTTTAATGGAGTGAATCACCAAGACTTACATGGAAGACCCACAAAGTTTCTGGGAATCTTGAACCGACAGAAACACATCCAGCTTGGTCGGAAAGATCCAGAGAGATTATGAAATGAAAGAAGGCCATTGGTGCTCCAAAATCCAGTAAACAGGCTGATAACAGCTACTTGGGTGCAAAGGCTTGCACAGTGACCCAGAGAGCAAAGGAATGAGCCACAGAAGATTATTCCCAGGTCCTGAAACCAAGTGGAGTTTGCCTAGCTGGATTTGGAAATCGCTTGAAATCAGTGATTTCCTTTTCCCCTCGTCTTGTCATTTTTGAGTAAGACTACCTCTAATTGCTATCCTATGTCCCTCCTACCATTGTATCTTTAGTTTCACGGGTCTGCAAATGCAGAAGGATTGTGTCCCAGGATGGATCACACGCAGAGGCTATCCCATACCCTCGTTAGATGATTTAGATAATGAGATTGGGAACTTTCAAGCTGATGAGATATAAGTGAGATTTTTGGACCTTGAGTTGATGCCGTCGCACATTGAGGCTTTGGGGACCTGGGTGGGGTGAGTGCATCCCATGTGTGGGGCAGACATGGAACTTTGGGGGTTGGAGGGTGGACGGCAATAGGCAGGACTGCCCATCTCCATCCATGCTGTCCACACCTTGGACATCCCCAGAACCTGTGACATGGCAACAAGTACGGATACAGTTAAGGTTGGTAAGAGCTGGCTTCCAGATGAGATGAGGAATGTCTGGGTAGCCTCAATCTAATCACATGAGTCTTTCAAAGTGAAAGAAAGGTTAGAGAACTTAGAATAGAAAGGACTGGACCTGCCTTCCCGGCTTTGGAAGTGAAGGATAAGGCCCTGAGTCAGGGAATGCAGTTGGCCCATAGATGGAACAGGTGGGGGATCAGGCTCCCTCAAAACGTCTGGAAGGGAATATAGCCCTGACAAACTTTCAATCTCAGCTTGTGAGACCCGCGTCAGACTTCTGACCTATAGAAGGCAGGATAACCCATGAGTATTGCCTTGAGCCACCAAGTCTGTGGTAATTTGCTACGGCAGCAAAAAAAGAATACATTCATTGTGCATCAGGACACCTGGAAGGCTTGTTAAAATACAGATTCTCAGGGGCGCCTGGGGGGCTCAGTCATTTGGGTATCTGACTATCGATTGCATCTCAGGTCATAATCTCAGTGTGGTTAGATGGAGCCACGTGTGAGGCTCCGTGCTCAGTGCAGAGTCAGCTTGGGATTCTCTCTCTCTCTCTCCCTCTGCCCCTCCCCAACAAAATAAATAAATAAATCTTTAAAAAATACAAATTCTTGGGTCGCATCCCCCGAAGTTTCTGATTCAGCGGGGCCCGAGAATTCCAAGCAGGTCCCACTAGATGCTGCTGCCACTGGACTAGAAACCCTACTTACAACCTCTCCTTTCTTTCATGGAAGCCCTAAACCACCCCAGGTCATTCAGCTTCTCAAGTGTGCCATTTGATGTCTCTGACCATCCTTTGTATCCTTTGGGTTGGGAAAATAAAATGAAGTGAAAAGAGGCCTTGAAAGTATGGGTGTCATGAAGCAATCATCACCCTAAGCATGCCCACAGCAGTCTGTAAAAGTCGCTTGTGTCCCCTGCAGCATGTGTTTGGGGACAGGCCCATATCGGAGAGATCAGTAGTGGCTGGGGACAGGCCCATATCGGAGAGATCAGTAGTGGCACATTCAAGAGTGTAATTAGAGATAACAACATCTGTCTGTGTTATGCTTCTCACGATGCAGAGACCAGGGGCCCCATCATCAGCATGGCAGCAATCCTTGGCAGGGAGCTACATGGAGCACTGACTTCAGAAGGACAACATTGACCTTGATTTTAAACTGAGCTCAGGAATTACTGTATTCTCAAGTTTCCCTGCATGTCTGGTATTGCACGAATTCTTCAGGCTCTCTTGGCTGGAAGTGGGCCTTTTTAAGCTCAGAAATAATTCTATAGGCTGACCCAATGCCAGGCACAACCACGGGTGAATGAACAGATTTCTTGTTCTTGGGCAGCCCTAGCCTCACTGTAGCTTGAGAAGAATAGACAATTGTCCTCTGTACTAATTTTCAAAGTACATTTACATCTTTCATCTTATCCTGTCTGTCACAAATATTAATGACAAAACCAGGCAGGGAATCCAGGTTTCCTGAACCCTAGCCCCATGCTCTGTCCACCTCAAGCTGCTGGAAGACTTTTATCTCAGTCTCTAGATCAGCGCCCAGAGCGCTTGTCCATCTGCAAAGAATACATAGCTAGAGAGAGAATGAGACAGAGACACAGAGAGGGAGAGACAGAGAGAGAGACCGACAGAGACAGAGAGAAGAAAGAACAAAAGGAGTAAAGGAGGGGAAGAAAATAAATAGAGAAGGATAAGGGAAAAAAGAAAAAAAGAGAGAAGAAGAAAGGAAAGAGATCCTGAAAGTCCTAAAGGACCGTTGGGAGCCATAACCTTCCATGTCAGTGAATAAGAATAATAGTCTGTTCCCTTGGAAAGAAAACATCATTCCAAGCCCGAGCAATGCATAGGGTGCCCCACAGTGGTTGGCATTATGGATAACAGTTGTCTCCTTCCTTTCCCCTTATGACAGCAGCTTGGGTCAGAGTCGCTCTCCTCCAGCCCTGTCTCCCTGGTTGACAGGGTACTTTGCACTGTCTAACGGTCATACTCAGGGATATAATGGGGCCAGGGGTGGGGATTGGCTAGGAAATGACATGAACATGCAGGCCATCTCAAGGTTCTTAGAAGTCCCACAAAGTGCTAGGAATTATTTTTAATGATACCAGATGGAGAAGCAAGAGAACAGAAACTGGGAAAACAACCCTTTCTACCCTTTTTCTGTACTCTCTTGCCTATTATAGGGTTTAGATCATGAAACATTTCCACATGGAATGTGGGTCAATGTAACATTACTTGAGTGGCAAAATTATATCTTTCTGAACATCAATGGAGACCAAGGACCAATTACGCAAGTCTGCTGTAGCAGCTGTCACTCTGTCCAGGTTGGGCGAGCCAGGAGGGAATTGCTGAGTAGAAATGCCTGTCAGGGATTATCGGATGCACTATGTTTTGTTTTGGCTCTTAGCATCCAGAACCATCTCCCTTTGTTCAATGAGCATCTCTTTTGCCTCATCCGTATGCTTCCTATTCTCTCTATCCACAAAGTTTTCTCTTGAGGTCATCTAATCCCTTGCACAGCAGCTGGCATATTGCAGGCACATAATAAATAAGTAGGGGAATGCACAAGGCAGGAAGGATCTGCTCCCAGGAAACACCAGAGCAGAGGGTGCTTGACCCTCTATTTGTTGGAACCCGAGAGTCATGGACAAGATGCATGGTTAGACTCCATGACTTTCGGACACCTCAAAACTCTAAAATTCTGGGGCACCTGGGTGGCTCAGTCAGTTAAGCCTCCATTTCTTGATTTCACCTCAGGTTGTGATCTCAGGGTTGTGGGATTGAGCCCTGTATCCAGCTCCCTGCTCAGTGCAGAGTCTGCTTGGGATACTCTCTCTCCTCATACCCCTGCCCTTCCTCCTGTTCATGCTTGCTTTTGAGAGTTCTTTCTCAAAATAAATAAATAAATCTTTTTTAAAGACCCTAGAATTCTATAATGCTTAGGTATTTGGAAAAGTTTAGGGATGCTGATACCTGCATCTGAAAGGGCATTTGTTAAAGATTTATGGTAAATTTGTTTGTCAGAGATTTTTTTTTTGAAGCTTTTATTTATTTATTTAAAGGGAAAGGAGCACAGAGAGAGAAGAATAGAAAGAAACAGAGTCCCCGCTGAGCAGCGAGCCCAATGTGGGGCTTGATCTCAGGACTCCAGGATCATGACCTGAGCAGAAGCCAGATGCTTAACTGAGGGAGCCACCCAGGCATCCTATGAGAGTTTTATAAATAGTAATATTATTTGTCTTTAACACAGGTTCAGAATTTTTATTATTTATATCCTAATTTGATAACCACGATTGGAAACTGTAATCTGTGATAACTTTCCTATTATCATACCTTACTTCACAAAATTGAAAGGGCACGTTTTTAGAATTCCAAAAGAAAGTTGACTACTTCAAATGGAACAAATACCAGTAAAACATAAGTTGCCTCTGCCCAACAACATATGTGGTAAAAAGGATCAAAACTTGGGTCTTTCAAGTCTTTCCATGATATCATCTATGAATTCACAAGCTCTGGGGGAGCATATATCACTAAATAAATGGCTTCCTATGATAATAAAGTTTGGCTATAAGAAAAAGAAAAAAGTCTGAGGTTCTACAGGTGAAGAAAAAAGAAAAAGATGAAAGGGAGCAAATATGATAACTATTAAAAATAAAGAAAATTTGAGAAATATTTGACTTCTAATAACTATCATTGCTTTGTGGAAAGCATAATACCAAATATTCAATGTCACCAATCTTTTCTAAGGTTTGCCAGGTTCTATGCTCTTGAGGAGGAGAAAGAATGAGGGGTTGGATAAGAAGAGTGTAACACACTGCGGACAATCCAGGCTAGTCTAGGAATTTCCATTTCGATCATTCTTCCTGGGAGGCTGCAGGCCAAAACCTGCCCAGAAATATTCCATGTGTTTTGGAAGGGAAGTTAAATGAAATAACATCCACATCAGAGGCTCCATTAAACTCAAACTTTAGCCAGTTATGGCAGAGATAACCTTCACACTTGATAGCACTCATATCAACTCACCCATGATATGTTGATCACAAATAAAGAAGTGTGTTTTTACAAAGGAGGGATAAAGTTGTCATCACCTGAACCCACTGATCAATTTTCATTTCTCACTTAGAGGGTAAGACATTATGTCTCCAACATCATGCATTAGAAATACAGTGCCTCATTATCAAGTACCTTTTTTTTTTTTAAAGATTTTTTTATTTATTTGACAGAGAGAAACACAGCGAGAGAGGGAACACAAGCAGGGAGAGTGAGAGAGGGAGAAGCAGGCTTCCTGCCAAGCAGGGAGCCTGATGTGGGACTCGATCCTGGGTCTCCGGGATCATGACCTGAGCAGAAGGCAGTCGCTTAACCAACTGAGCCACCCCGGCGCCCCCTCATTATCAAGTATCTTGCCAAAAAGTTTGAACCCAAATTTAATCAAGACTGTGGCTCTAACTTAGCAGTTTTTAGGAAATAACAAAGGAGAGAAGAGCTGGTTAAATGACACCATGAAGAAACCAAGAGAGACATCCAGAACGTGGAAACTTTGACAATACACCTGAGCCACCTTTTCAATACGTCAATGGCAGGTTAGAAAAATAACATGTGTGTGTGTTGATAGGGGAGAAGATGTTGAAGATTATAAGAGACCAAGGAAACAGAGCAAACAATTGCAACATGTGGGCTTAATCTGGACCCTGCTAAAAACAACCAACTATAAACATACATTGGGGGAATGACCAGGGAAAATTAGAATATTAGGCGTTATTAAGGAATTATCGTTATATTTTCTCAAGTGTGATATTAGCATAATTGTACAAAAAAACTGACTTCAAGTTTTAGAAAGTCATGCTGAACTATTTAGGGGAAAATGGGCTTTAAAATGTTTCAATGGGATTTTGTATGATTATAGTGTCAATTCCTTCTGTGATTAAGTCAGTTTGAACTGAGTTTTCTTAACAGTATGCATGAATTTTAATGACAGTTATCTAGTAAGGAGGGAAAAACTATGATTCAGTAGAGAGAAGAGAGAATTTCTAGAGTAATGTTTCTGAATGAGCAAGCTGTGCACTGGTACAGGCCTGACTACACTGGGGGGCTCAAGGACCCATGCCAGCCTACAGAGTCTGTTACTCATGCTTCACAAGATAAGTACAGAAGCTGAGAGTATGCTTTTTGAAAATTTTATAACAATTGAATAATTAATTTATTTTATGCCCATTGCTCTAATAATTTTAAAATTTGGCTTAGAAAAAAACAGATGGGCTGTTGGAACAAACAATCCTAAAATTTATATGAAACCAAAAAAGACTCCAAATCGCTAAGGAATTGCGAAAGAAGAAAAGCAAAGCTGGGGGCATCTCATTACCTGACTTCAGGCTTTACTACAAAGCTGTGATTACCAAGACAGCATGGTACTGGCACAAAAACAGACAAATAGACCAATGGAACAGAGTAGAGAGTCCAGATATGGACCCACAAATCTATGGGCAAATCATCTTTGACAAAGCAGGAAAAAATATCCAGTGGAAAAAAGACAGTCTCTTCAATAAATGGTGCTGGGAAAATTGGACAGCTACATATAGAAGAATGAACCTAGACCATTCTCTTACACCACACACAAAGGAAAACTCGAAATGGATGAAAGACTTCAACGTGAGGCAGGAATCCATCAAAATCCTGGAAGGGAACATAGGCAGTAACCTCTTTGACATCAGCCACAGAAACTTCTTTCAAGACACATCTCCAAAGGCAAAGGAAACAAAAGCGAAAATGAACTTCTGGGACTTCAAAATAAAAAGCTTCTGTACAGCAAAGGAAACAGTCAACAAAACAAAGAGACAACTCACGGAATGGGAGAGGATATTTGCAAATGAAACTACAGACAAAGGGCTGATATCCGAGATCTATAAAGAACTACTCAAACTCAACACCCAAAAAGAAGATGAACACATCAAAAAATCGGCAGGAGACATGAAGAGGCACTTCTCCATAGAAGATATACAAATGGCTAACAGACACATGTAAAAATGTTCAACATCACCAGCTATCAGGGAAATTCAAATCAAAACCACACTGAGATACCACTTTACACCAGTCAGAATGGCCAAAATTAACAAGACAGGAATCAACAAGTATTGGAGAGGTTGTGAAGAAAGGGGAACCCTCTTATACTATTGGGAATGCAAGTTGGCGCAGCTGCTTTGGAAAACAGTGGGGAGATTCCTTAAAAAATTAAAAATAGAGCTACCCGGATGCCAGGGTGGCTTAGTGGGTTAAAGTCTCTGCCTTCAGCTCCGGTCATGATCTCAGGGTCCTGGGATCGAGGCCCACATCCGGCTCTCTGCTCAGCAGGGAGCCTGCTTCCCCCTCTCTCTCTGCCTACCTGTGATCTATCTCTCTGTCAAATAAATACATAAAATCTTTAAAAAAAATAGAGCTACCCTATAACCTTGCAATTGCACTACTGGGTATTTACCTCAAAGATACAGATATAGTGAAAAGAAGGGTCATATGTACCCCAATGTTCATTGCAGCAATGGCCACAATCGCCAAACTGTGGAAAGAACCTCGGTGCCCTTCAACAGATGAATGGATAAAGAAGATGTGGTACATATATACAGTGGAATACTACACCTCCATCAGAAAGGATGAATATCCAACTTTTGTAGCAACATGGACTGGATTGGAAGAGATTATGCTGAGTGAAATAAGCCAAGTAGAGAAAGTCAAGTATCACCTGGTTTCACTTCCTTGCAGTGCATAAGGGGTAATATAGAGGACAGTAGGAGAAGGAAAGGAAATGGGAAGTTTCAGGAAGAGAAATGAAACATGAGAGACTTTGGACTCAGAAACAAACTGAGGGTCTTGGAGGGGAGAGGGTGGGTGGATGGGAGAGCCTGGTGGTGGGTACTGAGGGCACATATGGCATGGAGCACTGGATGTGGGGCATAAACAATCAATCTTGGAACACTGAAAAAATTAAAAAAATTAAAAAAAAAAAGATGGGCTTTCTGTTACTTATAATAGAAACATTGGTAACCAACATACTTGTTATTTTACCATCACTCTTTCCAAGGGTTCTTTCCTATTATTATTTTTTTTTTAAGATTTTATTTCTTTATTTCACAGAGAGAGAGATCACAAGTAGGCAGTCAGGCATAGAGAGAGGAGTAGGCAGGCACCCTGCTGAGCAGAGAGCCCAATGTAGGCCTCCATCCCAGGACCCTGAGATCATGGCCTGAGCCGAAGACAGAGGTTTTAACCCACTGAGTCACCCAGACGCCCTTTTCCTATTATTACTAATTAAAAACTTTTTGTTATGTTCAGTTATCCAACATAGAGTACATCATTAGTTTTTGATGTAGTGTTTATGATTCATGAGTTGCGTATAACACCCAGTGCTCATCACAACACGTCTTTCCAAGTGCTCCTGACTTGGGTCCTTGGATGTGTGTCAGGGAGTCCGTGAATCCGCTGCACTTGAATGCCTGATAGAATCGCACACAAATCCCTGCCTCAAACACCTCCATACATGTCCTACCCGTGCAGCACACACCCGTCAACAGCTTTCATCGGACTCCGGTAGAGGTCCACAACCCACACAATGTTGACAGACCCTCGCCCTGGAGTTGCCTTTGAGTAATCCTCCCCACGCTGCTTAGCATTGCCTGTGTGGACACTTTTCTTCTTTCTCCAGCTTTCCAGATTTTAAACTCCTCCAAGGCAAATTCCTAGTTCTACATATGTGTGTGGCCCCATGACCTATAGCCATTAAAGTCCGAAGGTCTGTGGTTGCTCTCCTCATCATTCTGCCAAAAAAGAGCTCTTAAAAACACGACAAGGAAACCAAGCTTCCCTCATGATGGACAAGCTCCCTCACACCTGAGCTGGGTGAGGCGCAGGCCCGTAGGCAGCTTTCTAAAGCCTCGGGCACCGAGCGTTCAGTGCTTGCCCATCTCAGTTCTACCAGGTTGGCAGGCTCTATTTGAACAATCCTTCTTGGCTTAGCTGCTCACCACACGATTAACTGTTTAAACAAATTCCAGAAAGCACATCAATTATTACTAATGAATTCCAAATCAAATCATCCAGAACTACAAAGGGCTGCCAGATGTTTCAGGCAAGGGGAAAAGAGGAGGTGGGAGGCTTGGGGAGAGGGAGGATTCTTTCCCACCGCTCTATTAACTCGGATCTGAAAGCTATAATTTATCAGGCACCTGACACAAAGAGGCATCACACATTTAAAAATATTTCTTGGAGATTGTTCTAACATTCATTTCATGTGAAATATTACTTCATATCGATATTGGCCCTGTCAAAAACTTTCAGCCCTCTTTTACATATACACCTCATTTTATCCTTACAGTATCTGAGTGAGGGAGCAAAGGCTGGGAGTATTTCCCATTTTTCCACATGAGTCAAGTAAGGTAAAGAGAAACACACAGGTTTCTTTAAGAGTAGGACCATATTTAGAAGCCTGATGTTCTGAGATTATTGTTGAATACTGCCATTTCTGAACAGCCAGTGAGCTAATAGAAATAAAAACTTTCTAAGGAATAAAGTCATCAGGGCTCACACGAAATGTGCACAGGAGGTTTTAAGACATATTCTTAAAAGGGATTTACCAGGGCAAGGAAACCAGTGTGCAGTGGTGAGCCTGAAGTTCATAGTGCAAAAGCGGGGATGGCCATGTGCAATTGAAGGCCGCCAGTGGCTGGGACCCCTGGGTCGGAGGGTAAAAGCTGGAGATCTGTAGGCACCAGGATGCCACCAGCAAAGACATAAGAAAGTTTCCCATAATGTATCTAGGGGCAGCTCATCAGCAGTCTAATACACACATCTAGTGCTTCTCTGAGCAACTTGACTTCCCCAGGAAGCTGGTTGCATTATCAAGCCCATGGAGGGATTCTCATTGGACTTGGTCTAAAATAACACTCCTCCATGGGGTGCCTGGGTGGCTCAGTTAGTTAAGTGACTGCTTTCAGCTCAGGACATGATCCCAAAGACCCGGGATCGAGCCCCACATCGGCCTCCCTGCTTGGCGGGAAGTCTGCTTCTCCCTCTCTCACTCCCCCTGCTTGTGTTCCCTCTCTAGCTGTGTTTCTCTCTGTCAAATAAATAAATAAAATCTTAAATAAATAAATAGATAGATAGATAAAATAACACTCCTCCAAATGGCTGTGGGATCAGCATTATGTAAAATATGGATGACGAATAAGATGCTTAATAGACTTGGAAGTGAGAAGTAGGGAATGAAGGGGGAGACCAGGAAGGAACCTGAAAAAACATGGTTCAACTCTTTCATCTCTCAGGTGAGGGACTGGGCAGGGAGTGTACAAGATTCACAAGGCTACATGCCTTGTTTCTAGATAAGGAAGTGATCACGTGCTAATGAATTGCTTTCTTCTGCTTGTTCTCATTTTTTTAATCTTTTTTTTAAAAGATTTTATTTATTTATTTGATACAGAGAGAGAGATCATAAGTAGAGAGGCAGACAGAGAGAGAGGAGGAAGCAGGCTCGCTGCTGAGCAGAGAGCCCGACTCGGGCCTCGATCCTACAACCCTGAGATCATAACCTGAGCCGAAGACAAAGGCTTAACCCACTGAGCCACCCAGGCACCCTCATTTTTATGTTCATTTTAAATATCTCTGTATATTCGGTGGACTTCAAATATTTAAAATTTGTGATCCCAAAATGTTGGAATGAATAAGAATTAAGTGTTGGCTTTTGTCTCTCCTGCAACATATTTCTTCAAACAACCAAATTTTCTTTAAGGTAGGTTTCTAATTTTTAAAAAATAATAACACGTTAATTATCTCAAAAAGGTCCCCAAGTTACAACTTCACGAAGGGAAAAGTTTTAGTGGCTACACTTTTGTTTCTGCTGTGTAAGGACTGCAGAGTCAGGCTGAATTTTTGTTTGTGAGCACATTTCATGCTGCATTCCATCTCTACAATACATTTGATTTATAAACTCTAAAAATAAGACCTACTTTAGAGAACGACGTGGGCTTGGTCAGAGCGAAAGTAATGAAATAAACATTCCAACATCATTTTCCAGGGTTATCATCAAGCCAAGAACTACAAAAACCATTTTCTGTAATTTGCAGTCCGTGAATCAATGCAAAAAAGGAAAAATCCTACTTCCTGACTCAAGGACCCATTTGTTTGTTTTCTAATTCCAAGCTCTAACCATACACTTCTTCTAGAAAAAAATAAGGTGATAGGACAGTTCAAAGACAACTTGTTTCTTTTCTTTTTTCTCTTCTCTTCTTTATTGGATTTTAAATAACTTTTATTTAAAAAATTTATAATACATAAACATGCACATTAAAAATGTTAAGCTTTTACTTTTCAGTTATTGCTTTGAAATTTAAGAAGTGTTGAATGCAAGCATCAAAATCGTACCTCTTAGATCATTGGTTTTGAGGTTGATGCCTAGCTTTTTTTTTTTTTAAGATTTCATTTATTTATTTGAGAGAGAGAGAGAGTGAGTGAGAGAGAACATGAGAGGGGAGAAGGTCAGAGGGAGAAGCAAACTCCCCGCGGAGCTGGGAACCTGATGTAGGACTAGATCCGAGGACTCCAGGTTCATGACCTGAGCTGAAGGCAGTGGCTCAACCAACTGAGCCACCCAGGTTCCCCTGATGCCTACCTTTCTTTTTTTTTTTTTCTTTAAAGATTTTTTATTTATTTGACAGAGAGAAACACAGCTAGAGAGGGAACACAAGCAGGGGGAGTGAGAGAGGGAGGGAGAAGCAAGCTTCCTGTCGAGCAGGGAGCCTGATGTAGGACTCGATCCTGGGTCTCCAAGATCATGACCTGAGCCAAAGGCAGTCACTTAACCAACTGAGCCACCCAGGTGCCCCTGATGCCTACCTTTCAACAGAGAAATCATTCAACAAATATTTATTGACTGCCAAACATTTGTCAGGAGTTGGTGCAAAGATGAGAAAGGGACAGTCCCTCCTTCACAGGAGGTCCCAGTCCTGGAGAGGAGACGAGTAAAGGGGCAGGGTAGTCCCACATTGTAACAAGCACTGAGATGAAGAAATAATAGTAACCACAGCTAACATTTATGAAATGCTTGCCGAGGGCATGGCACTGGGCTTAATAATGTATCTGGGGCTGAGATAGCACAGGAAGGGCAGAAGTGTTTAAGAAAGTAAAACTGAATATGATCTTGTTCCGTGTTAGGCATGCAATCTGTTATATATAAAAACAGCTGTAGGCTGTGTACTGTGGAAAGACAAAAGACAGGGAGAGAGAGGAAGGAAGGAAGAAGAAGGAAGGAAGGAAGGAAGGAAGGAAGGAAGGAAGGAAGGAAGGAAGGAAGGAAGGGAGGGAGGGAGGGAGGAAGGGAAAGGAAGGAAGAAAGGAAGAAAAAGGAAAAAAGAAGGGAGGAAAGGGAAGGAAGGGAGGTAAGAAGAGAAGGAGGAAGAAGGAAGGAAGGAAATGGTGTCATGTATATATATGACAGATGAAATATAGTATGGTATAGAACAGAGATGAGGTCAGACTAATTGAAAGCCACCTTTTTTTCATTGCTTCCCCCAAAATCTAAAACATTAGATATTTCTGAGCCTCACTCAGCTTCACCATCACCCAATCAAAGAAGTGAAGGTCTGGAACAGACCAACATGTTGTTGGTTAAACCAAACAGCTGAGAGTTGAATGACCTTTTCTCTCTACTGCAAAATGTTCCAAATCATACTGGCTCTGGCATCACAGGGGATGTTGAAAGAGTCTCATCAAAAGATGTGGCCTTCAGCTCTCTAGAGCTGGCTTCTAAATCTGGCTAAGCCCACTGAGAGGCTGGCTGTGTGATCCTGGACAAGTTTTCTAATTGAATCTCAGCTTCTCCCTCTGTGGAACTGAACTGAGAACACCCACCCTCTGGGGCTGCTGTAGAGATGAAATGAGAGATGAATAAAGAACCATATGCAGTACTTGACACTCAAAATTAGTAGCTGTTACTATTGTCATTATTTAGTCACTTGCTAGTCTCCAGATGAAAGCCCACACAACCTTGACACCTGGGATCCAGACTCCGATTCCTAAATTTGCTGTGTGTGTGTGTGTGTGTGTGTGTGTGTGTGTGTATCCTGAGCATGAAGCATAAGAGAAGGAAAATGGTGGGTCGGCCTATGCCAGAGTTTCTCAACCTTGGCACTACTGGCATTTTGGACTAGATAATTCTTTGTCGTGGGGGCTGTCCTGAGCATTGCATCACCACAGTCCTGACCAATAATAATGTTTGAAGACATTGCTAAATGTCCCCTGGGATGCAACGTTGTCCCCAGTTGAGAACCATGCTGCTCTACACATTTGTCTTTTGCTTTTCTTGTTGCCAACCACATCAATCATGGAGACGGAAATGATACTTAGCCTGCCCAGGTCAGTGTTGCCTTAAAGGTTTCCAACATCTGCTGAAGCAAAACAAAACCTGCTTTGAAGGACAAACTTGCCAATGTGATCTGCAGGCTTTCACTCACACTCTCAGCCACTCAGTGCTTTTGGTTTCTCAAGACCAAATGCTTCTTCTGGAATTATCTCTCTCTCTCCGGCCTCCTGACCCAGCCACAAGTCAGCTCCTCCTTCTGCATTTCTGCACCCGGGACTTTGTGACGTTCTCCTCCCGCTCACCTCGCTGGGTTCCTTTTCGCCTCTTTCCCAAGCAGACACACTCGTGACCTTTGCCTTGTTCCTCAGGATGTCTCTGTTCTCCGCCCCCCACCCCAGCTGAAAGAGCCTCCCACATACTTCCTGCCTGGACACCCCATCTCTTCCTTACAGATCCTTTTCCAAACCTTACTCCACAGGGACATCTCTCCTAACTCTCTGTCTAGCAATCTCTCTTCCTCCAGCCACTTTCCCATGATCACATCCACTCAGCCCTCCACGAAACAGATTCTGAAAAGAGCATCATTTGATAATATGCCTCATGGAGTAACAGGTCATTTCATTAAATGCAAGGAAACAGTCGCTGCTCTCCGCCCCTTTGCTGAGCAGCATTTGTGTAATGGTGATGGTGAATTTCATAGTTGGTCAGATATCAGTTTGTTCTATGTCTACTGATATTTCAAAAATGAATGCCTACGCGTTAGATGACTGTTTTTTTATAAAGTCCATTTACTATCAGACATGGGGCAGTCTGCTCTCAAGCTGTTCTTTGCCTATTTTGCTCTCTACTTTGGTCCAAATTGATTCTGTTTCCCAAACTCCTCTCTTCTTTTCTGGCTTTTAGCACTCTGGTTTATATAACAGTTTCTTATGGATCTTACTATGCATTCTTGCAATGAAGTTATAAGTCATTTTTAATGAGGGAAAAAGACTTAAAAGGAAGGAATAGGAAGTAACTTAAGAAATGGAAGTGGGTGGGGAAATGAAGGCTTTGGGGGAATAAGCTGTATCTCATGTTCATGACTCACTTACATTAAAACATATTAACATTTTTAGGTTTATTAATGCATTTCATTGAGCCAACAACATCTTCAAAGACTACTTAGCATACTTTCAGGAAGAAGTTCGGACACATCCTGTGCTAAATGAATCCAGTTACAAAAAAAAAAAAAAAAAACAGAGAGAGAAAGAGAGAGAAAACCTTACTCAATATAATTAGCCTGACCTTTTCTTCTATGTTAAAATACAGGACATGCCACTGAGCTTTTTTTTTTTTTTTTAATCCTTGGTGAGCAAATATTGGTCTCCTGGTTTTCATTAAGGTAGCACATGATAACGCATCTATGAGTCTTCTAGGCTGTTCACCCATGACAAAGGAGTGAACAGTCCATGGATTCTTTATTGAGTCCTTGGTCTTTGCACTTCTAAAGACAATTCTTACTCTGCATGTTGTCTGTCATCACTCCCATTCATGAGTGGACACTCCTACCGTTCTTCATGGAAAGTTGTCCATTTTACCCTTATGGGTGCTTATTTTTGTCAATATCTTTTCTATTTGCACAGATAAAATTTTAAGACTCACATGGCTGTCCCTCTCTTGAGAAAGTTTAGTTCTGTACATGGTCTTCCATCTTCCTGTCATAATGGCTTTATAGAACTCTGGAGTATAAACCCACCAAAAACCACCTTTTAGGGACTGTTAACAGGGCAAAAATTTGAGATGAGGACCACCTCAAACTAATCTTATGTCCACTAATGTCTATCTGAATTGGGATTTAATCCTAGTTCCTCCACTTGCTAGCTATTTGGACCAAGTTACTTAATACCTTTGCATTTGGTTTTTTTTCTTCTATGACTCGTATTTTATATGTTATGAGTTAACAATATACATGAAAGCACTTACTGTCTAGCACATAGTAGGGACTCAACAAATATTAGTGTGGTTATAATATGAGACTGTGATCTCGGAAGAGTGTCTCTTGGAATAGCGTTCAAGGTAAAGATATAATGAGTCAGGATGCTTGCTGACTGTCATTACCCCCAAAAGTTAGAAAATATTAGCTATGAATGGTTTTTTGAAACCATAAACATCACTTTTTAAAGTGAATTACTCACTAACAACCCAACTAAAATATGGGTGAAATAAATAAACATTTCTCCAAGGAAGATATACAAATGGCCAATATGCACGTGAAAGGACGCTCAAAATAATTTGTCATTGGGAAAATGCAAATCACCACCACAATAAGATGCCACTTCACATTCACTAGATTGGCTGCGACAAAAAAAAAGAAAATAACAAGTATTAGTGAGGATGTGGAGAAACTGAGTCACGGCGATATGTAAATGTTACAGTCTCTGTGGAAAACACATTAACAGTTCCTCAAAAAGTTAAACATAGGGGTGCCTGGGTGGCACAGTTGTTTGTGACGGCTCTTGGTTTCGACTTAGGTCGTGATCTCAGGGTCGTGAGATCAAGCCCCATGCAGGGCTCCATGCTCAGCACAGAGTCTGCGTAACATTCTCCCCTTCTCTCTGCCCCTCCCCACATCTCTCTCTTTCTCTCTGTCTCAAGTTTGCTCTAGAATAAATAAATCTTAAAAAAAAAAAAAAAGTTGAACAGGGGCACCTGTGTGGCTCAGTCATTAAACATCCACCTTCAGCTCAGGTCATGATCCCGGGGGGATCAAGCCTCTAGTTAGTCTCCCTGCTCATGAGGATCCTGCTTCTTCCTCTCCCTCTGCCCCTCTCCCTCCACTCATTCTCTCTCTCAAATAAATGAAATCTTAAAAAAAAAAGTTAAACATATCCTTACCATATGACTGAATAATTCCACTCCTAGGAATATACCCACAAGAACTGAAAATAGGTATTCAAACAAGTACATGTAAACCCGTGTTCAAAGCAATGTTCATCACAAAAGCCTGAAGATAGAAACAACCAGAATGTCTATCCACAGATGAATGGAGAAACAAAGTAGATATATCCACACAGTGGAATACTACTCAGCCATAAAAAGAAATGAACTACCGATACATACTACAACTTGGGCGAACCTTGAAAACCTTATGCTAAGTGAAAGAAGCCAGACACAAAAAGTCACATGCAATAGGATTCCATTTATATGAAATAACCAGAACAGGTAAATCCATAGAGACGGGACACACACTGGTGGTTGCCGAGGGCTGGGGAGCAGGAAGAATTAGAAGTAACCGCCTATTAAGTACAAGATCTCCTTTTCAAGTTATGAAAGTGTTTTGGAACTCAGTGAGTGTACTAGTTGCACAATACCATGAACCTACTGAAGCCTCTGTTGTCTAGCTTCTATTACGCCACCGTAACCTCAAACACAATGGTGGTGACTCCATGTTCTTTTTCTTCGTTATCTCTCCAGCTCAATGAAGCCAAATTGCACTGAGTCTGGCTTTGATGCTTGAACTGTTTATATTAAGATGGTTAATTTGGAGGTTACCTGGGTGGTTCAGTCAGTTAAGTGTCTGCCCCCGGCTCAGGTCATGATCCCAATGTCCCGAGATCGAGCCCCCCTGCTCAGCGGGGAGCCTGCTTCTCCCTCTCACACCCCCCCTGCTTATGTTCCCTCTTTTCCTGTCTCTCTATATCTCTGTCAAATACATAAATAAAATCTTTTAAAAATTATATAAACAAATGGTTAATTTTATGTTATGTCAATTTCACCTCAATTAAAAAAAAACTGCTGTGAATTACTCACTTGCCAGTGACGGTGATTTTGGGGGGCCTTTAATGCATTATTGAAAGGGAAGGTAGATTTTCTTTTCTACTATATTTCTGTAAACCTAAGAAAATTTTCAGAAATACTTCCTTTGAAAAGCAAAAATCCCAAGCAAAACTCCTAGTGAACTCTGGACTTGATACTGCTTTTCAGAGTACCGGTGCCTTCTCCCCGCCAAGATAGAGCAAAGCCGTGACTGTGGCCACTCTAGCTTGGAGAGAGGCTGGAGCACAGCGACCTGAGCTGATGATGGGCCTGACCAGGGGGGTGGAGCTGCCTCCGACCTAGTAATGCATAGTCCTAAAGCTTGCTGCGAGGAGAAGGGAAACCAAACAGAATAGTTAAGTCACTTTTTTTTTTTTTTTAATGAAAGAGGAATGATTGGCTCTCTGGTTAGAATCTTGCACCCTACTATTAAGGTACACATTATAACAGCACCTGGAGTGCTTCAGCCCAGAAGGATAACTAGTGGGAGGAATTTGGGGCACCACGGCTGAGCAGTAATCAAGCAGATGGCATTCACGAAGGTGGGACTTTCCACTCATTTTCTGTGCATCTCATCAAGCCCAGGGGTACAGCCTGCACTACTGGAATAGAACCGGTTTCAGAACAATGGTTTAGCTAATCGGAATGTCCCTTTTGACTGCCGACGCAGAACTTCTGAAAGCTCAGTTAGCTCTGTGGTTTTAACCACACAAAGCCTTCCACTGTCCACTGGCCACGTAGTATTTTCTGCGATGTCCCATCTCCAGTGCATCTGTCACTTCAGTTCAGCTGCCTTTGTCCACATCGTCACTCCATGTGGCTTCCAGTTTCCTATTTCCTGTCTTTGGTGGCTGTCCAGCTTCTGTGACCGCACTAACCCTGAATACCCCAGCAGTGACTACATGCTGTCTTCTCCATTATTTGTCCGGCTCAATAAAACCAGATTGCACGGAGTCTGGCTTTGCTGCGAGTTTGCTACACTGCTGATTACTAAAGAACTTTTCTTGCTATTTGATATTAACTCCTATGTGTGGGCTTCAGAGGAAAAAAATCGTCCAGAAACAGAATGTGACCTTAGAAACAGATCCAAACCCTGAGTAGCCTGCCCACCAGACCTGTGTGTTCTGAGCTTTTTAACCCTGGGAGTAACAAGGCAATACTCATGGGTGGGTGCCCTTAAGGGACTTCAAAGACAGGTATACCTGAAGAACAATGAGAAGAGCCGAAAGAAGAAGAGCAAGGGTGGGAAGGACAAGGAAAGATAAGGTTAATAAAGGGGCAATGACTCCTGAAGCATTACCTCTTAACCACCCTTAGTGTTAACATGAGCCATCGATGGTTATTTTCCATGTGACTTTGCTCCTAGGAGGCATAATGGCTAATTCCATGGACTTAGGAATCAGAGCAGTGCAGGTTTTAATTCCGGCTCTATCAGTTAGTTATATACAGGCAGACATTCTGACTTGCCAGATCCCTAGTTTCCTTTTTTTGTAAAAGGAGGATACAATTTTTTTTTTTTAAATGAGGATACAATTGACCACAGATTGTCTCTATTATGAGGAATGTTTTGGTTAATGTATGCAAGGTTCTCACTACGGACTGGGGAAGCGGTAAATGATACCTGTCCCCATAATTATTACAGTAGCTGCTGGGTCTATAGCGCTTTACCTCTTCTCCTTCTCTTTTTGGATAACTTTGTAAAAAAGGAGTCTTGAGAAGGTACTGGAGAGGATCTCCTTATTCAATTTTGAGCTACTAATACGGAGCTAAACAAGTATGCTTAAAACAAATGTCTATTTTTTATTTGTGTGGTTTTTGTTTGTTTTGCACTACACTCAAGCTGAATTCTGAGATGCTTCGTTGGAAAAGAGAGAAAAGATGGAACTGACCCTTAGAAGGTCACTGTGGAGCCAAGAGACCACACAGGAGATTTGGACAGCAGGCAGATGCCAGGGAAGTTTATAGGGGGGCAGAAACGAGAGCTCCCAGGACAGATAAATGGGAGACAGGGTAGAGCTTGAAGAGGACCTGGGTATCGGTCCCCAATCGGGAACACTAGTGGAAAAACCCAGTGTCCCATCTCTGTGTTTCTTCCCTGTGTGTCCTCTTGACTACTTTGGTCATCAAAGGTGTAGAGTTTCCCCACCACAAGCAAGTCTCTGGGACACTAGCTAGGTGTCCTTTGATTTAATTAAATTCAGACACTCTACCGAGAGATAGCATCAGATTCCACAGGATAAGGGCTCAGTCCATTGAGACTGCCCATCCTCCCTACTCACACACACACACACACTCTCCCCTCTCTTTCTCTCTCTCCTCTCTCTCTCTCTCCTCTCTCTCTCTCTCTCCTCTTACTCCCCTCTCTCTCTCTCCTCTCTCTCTCTCTCTTCAGATGTCAGGCACAAGCTCAAGTTGTCACCTGTGCTTCTCCCCAAGAAACCACAGATTGGAGGATCCTATAACCTCCTCCTTGGGATTAGATAATTTGCTAGAGCAGGTCTCAGAACTCAGGAAAACAGCTTACTTACATTTACTGGTTCATTACAAAAGGATCTGATAAAGGATACAATGAGCATCCAGAAGGAAGAGCTGTAGGGTAGAGGTATGTGAGAAGGGGCACAGAGCTTCCATGTCCTGTCGAGGCACGCCTGTCTTCTAGAACCTCCACATGGTCGCCAACAAAGAAGCTCTCCAAGCTCCATACTTTGCCGATTTTGTGGACGCTTCATCCTATAAGGATGATCAATCATTAACTCTCTTTTCAACCCTTCTCCCTTCTCCCTTCTCAAGAGAAGCAGGGTGGGTCTAAAAATTCCACATTTCTCATCATGGCTCAGGCTTTCCTGTGACTAGCTCTCATCCACAGGCCATCCAAGAGCCCACCCAGAGTCGCTGCATTAGGTGATCCTCCTAACCCCGGGAAATTGCGAGAGTTTCAGGAGTCCTGTGCCAGGAACCAGAGGCAGAGGCCAATATATACATTTCATGATCTCACAAATGCTTTACAAACACTTTACACTGGAGTTCACAAAAACTTTCCCAAGAGTGTGCAGCTCACAGATAGCTCACAGATAGTTCCAAAACATCAACATTTATATACAGTAGTCCCCAACCTATTGACGGGGATCCATTTCGAGATATCCCCAGTGGATCCCTGAAACCTCAGATAGACTATGCTTTTTTTCTATCCATACAGACTTACGATGAAGTTTAACTTATAAATAATGCCTAGTAAGAGATTAATGACAATAACCAATAATAGCACAATTGTAACCATATACTGTAATAGAAGTTTTGCGAATGCGGTGAAGGGAGGGGAATGACGTGGGCATTGTGTTGTAGCGTTAGGCTACTCTTGACCTTCTGACCGCACTGTCAGAGGGAGGGTCATCTGCTTCTACACTGCACTGGACCGCGGGTAACTGAAACCACAGGAAAGGAAACCGCTGATAAAAGCGGACTGGTGTATATACTTCTCAATATGTCCTTCTTAATATGTGTTTGTCCAGTGAGGCACCAGTAGGCTGGAAGATGCTGATTTTCCACCTCTCCTTTCATAGAAGAGAGCTATCCTCCATCTCAATTCTTACTACACTGCATTGTCCTGGGGCTCACAAAACCTTGGGCTGCCTAGCCAAGAGGCGTTCTGACAGTTCGTGCTGGTGTTGGTGTGGAGAAAGTCAACTTAGGTGTTTTCCAATTACTTACTTCGAAGGAAATTGAAGGATGACCTTTTGGAGCTGTAAGCTACTCATTAAAAAACATATTTGATGACAGAATACTCTAATGGAGTTCAAATACAGGGTCTTTCTTGTAACAAAATGTCTTCCATTTCATATACTTATTTATGTGAACAATTTTCTCAGTGCTCCTGTAAAAAAAAGGAATAAACTTTATACTGCTCTCATTATAAGAATAAGTATATTTGTTCATGGCTCTATGAATGAATTTTAAAACAATCTCAGCTAACTCATTAAGAGATATATTTCAGGAGCATTCCTGCTCCCCTGGTCTCTCCCCAGAATTCCCTAGGGCCTTCTGCTACTGAAATCCTTTCTTGAAGGTTCTGGGGACTTGACAGAAGCATTTACTCTACTGCCCCTTTCCTGGGAATGTGCACCCTGACTCCTAGTCTGGCCTAACATATAGGCAACCCCCTGTGGCTCTCCTCTGCCCTCTCACACAGCCTAGCTGAATTAATTAAAGGCAAAGGCTTGTTTTTTCAGTGAAAACGTAGTGTAAATAGATTATTGAACCCTCAGAGCTTGGTTAATTACAAACACAAAAGCATTCAAAATTTTTTTTTTTTTAATCCAGGTGTTGCCTTTAAAAATACTCTGTCGATACTCTGTCCTACAAATTTTGGGTCACTTCTGGTATATAAAAAGTCAGACCTAGTGGAGGCTAAAATGAAGTCTCTTGGGCGCCTGGGTGGCTCAGTCGTTAAGCGCCTGCCTTCCACTCAGGTCATGATCCTGGAGTCCTGGGATTGAGCCCCACATTGGGCTCCCTGCTTGGCAGGAAGCCTGCTTCTCCCTCTCTCACTCCCCCTGCCTGTGTTCCCTCTCTCGCTGCATCTCTCTCTGTCAAATAAATAAATAAAATCTTAAAAATAAAATAAAATGAAGTGTCATTCAAATTAGGGATTGACCTGTATTATTCCATTGAGAATTCCTTTCTCCCACTACATAGTTCATTAAGACAAGCACCTTTCATGGTTCATCCCACTTTCGGATGAGGTCACAAGTGCTTAATGCAGTGGTTTTCAAAATATTTATTTATACTCCCACACTTTAAAAAAAATGTAAACTTTGTAACTCTCATATCTAAAAAAAATTGACATCTAAAATTTTTGTCATTTATATAATTTGAGGCAAATGATGCAACTTCCATTGTAGTATAAACATTGATACTTAAAAATAACACTACTATATTACTTTTTAAAATATATCCAGTGAACTGCAAATACCATTGTTATTTTACAAAGGCTATCACCCAATTGTAGTGCATGGAAAAACTCTTCTCTAATGGTGGGAAGTTTGCAAAGTTCCTTTGCCTCCTTGAACTTGCACTTCCATCCCACTTCTCTCATAGAATTTTATCCTATTATCTTGTTATGCTTGGAAATTTTATTACCCATCCTATCATAATTTTCTACAATAAAATATGCATATAAGTTTAAATGTTTCAAGTTCCTATGACTCTTAGACTGTAAAGGTTAAAAATATGATCCAGAGTGAGTTATCAAAGATTAGAAACATCATATGCGTTTATAAATTTTTAATAACTGTTAGACATAATGCATACAATTTTACTGGAAATATATTTCAGAAAGCCTCCAACTTCTTCCTCAACAGCATCCTAACCACGGTACCTGTGGGCACCAGGTACCAGGATAGGAGCTTCTTTCTCTGTGGGAACAGAGCTGAGCAGCAGCTGGTGTGGAACAGAGGTCGAGATTTGGGCCAGCATGAATGGTCCTGTCCCTACCTTCCGCTGAGGAACACTTAACCTCTTGGAGTCTCCATTTCCTGTCTTTGTACCCTGGAGAGCATATATCACATGACCCGATTCCGGTGCAGAGCTCTAGAAATTTCCACCCAAGAGAATGTAAAAATGCTTTGCATAGCAACACAAGCAATATACAAGTGTTCCTTATTGTTATTCATAAAGGAGGGAAATGCTCTTTCTGAAGGGTTGACCCCAGAAACCCAGAAATGAAAGAGCAGTTTGATCATTAACAATGCTAGTTTAATCTGACCTGTCTGGTATCACTTTAGGCTTATTGGTATCTGAGATATTAAAAGAAATATTTCTGAAAAAAACTAAGGGTCCTTGAGGGAGCCTTGAAGTCCTCTTAAAAATGGAATGAAAAGGTTTCTTAGAAGCCTAAATGATTTGATGTTCATCTCGGGAGAAGTTAGCTATCAGCCCCAGCTTATGCCCCGGGAGGAAGGAGAATCACCACTGGACGATGAGAAATGCACTTGTGGGTCACAGAATCACACCCTGTGTGTATAAGTCATTAGGCTTCTGTTTTTGAGGACTTTTCATCTTAGATTCTTGGAAGGGGAGGGAGATCTACAGAGTAAATAGATGCAAGAAAGTAAGCAAGTAAGGGAAGAAGGGGAAAGAAACACAAAAATGCAGTGTGTTTGAAGTCTTCCCATCTTGATTCCATCAGTCCGGGCCCCAGGAGAACACCCAAAGCGAGGGGGCGTGGCCGGGCGGGTCTGCGCGGAGGTGGAGCTGGAGGGGAGGTGGGGCTCGCCCTCCGAAGACAGAACCTAGTCTCGGCTCCACTTTGAAGTTACCCTGAACGGTCCTTTCATCAGGTTCTCAGTATCACTGTGGCTATAATTTAAACTTGAAACAGGAACAAAGTGTTTTTACTCTTGAGTAAATCCTCTGTTAGAACAGTAGATTCTCTGGGGAAGATGGCGTCTCTGTGCTTCTTGTCTTGGTGGTGCCTTTAGCCTCCACTTTTCACACACGAAGCTTGGGTCTGCAGCACTATTTAAGGGACAGGAAATAAATCCAGAGTAGGGAATAGGATTTGGTTGGAGCAAATTGGCTCATGAGTATGTTCACCTCATATTAATTGATGAGAAGTAAAAGTGAAAAATCAGTGGTAATAAAGGACCCTATGTGCAAGATCTCAACCGAATCTTGCTGTCACAGACAACAATCAGAACAAACATGCTCCTTCGGGCTTATGATGACACAATCACATGGTTCTAATGAGAATTGGGATTCTGAGACTGTGCTTTCAAAGAAATAATTCTAAAGCTTGCTTGTGAGCATGTCCAGGTGCTAGCTCAGTGAGTACATGGCAATGTTGAAATAATTCAGTCCCAAACAAGCTGTCAAATTGGTACAAGTGGAAGTGTTGTGAAACTAACTACCAAGAGAAAAGGAAAAGTTTCTATGGATGACTGGTCACATTGCCGCTCTTATTAGTCATCTGCAGGGTAGATGAAATAGTGTGTCAACAATTCACTGGTTAGATGATTATAATGACCTAGTAAAGTGATGAAGAGGCTTGAATTGCAGTTTCTAAAGCAAGTTCAAAAATACTTCATTCATTTCCACCGGGCAACATGTATTTCCCTGAGGTCAAAGATGGCATCCATCACTTTGACATACGTGGGCCTTTTACCAACTCAAACTAATCCACGGCAGTAGATGGAAGCCAGTTGTTGGATGGAAGATTGCTCAAAGACTCTTTCATCTGCTGTCCCACATGTATCCACCATCTACTTTCCAGTTTGCCCTCAATGTGCTAAAATGTCCTTCTCTTCTGCATGCCAGACTTTCTCTCTCATCATTCAGTCATTTTTCCTTCACCAGGAATGCTGTCCTTTATTGGATGGATAGGGGCTGATGACTTCTGATTCCGAGTGCTTAATTAACTGTTTCATCTTCTGTGTTACCATATCATCTTATAAATACCACTATTATAAGACTTAGAGTATTAGTTATGTCTGTCTGCCCCTCTAGATTGGATATTGCTTTATAGCAGACATCATTACTCACAGGTTCATATCTCCCGCATCTATCACAATGCCCAGCATGTAACTGTTATTCGTAAATACTTAGAGAACAAGAACTGTAGTGATGACTTGGCAGGGGAGTGTTAGTTACCATCTCACAAGGACCATTATTCTAATTTATTTTATAACAGGTAAAATACCACATATTGACAACAAAAATACAGCAGAATATAATACAGTTTGAATATTAGTGATTGAAACAGAAAAATGCTGTGTTGGAAATACTTTGAGTGATGGTGCTTAAGGAAGAGAAAACAAAGTGGTTTAAATAGAGGGGGTGAGGCAGGTCTTCTGAAGAGAGATCTTGAGTGATTCTAAGAGTCACTCACACCTCTCTCCAGGTCAAGCTACATTTTAAAGTACATGGCTTTCTTTTTCCTAGACTTGCCCATTCTTATGTGTTCCCATTATATACAGGATGATTTACAGGCTGACAAGGTAGGTAGGAGGAGGCACAGAAGAGAGAATAAAAGGTTGCAGTGAGGTATTTGAGCAAGTTAGAAGGAAGGGGGAGGGGAGTTGTTATGGGTTGAATTGTGACCCCCCACATTCATCTATTGAAGTGCTGAAAACTTCAGCGGTGCCCTTATTTGGAAATAATGTCATAGATGTAATTAGTTAGGAAGAGGTTTTCAGGCTCAGTGGGTTAAGCATCTGCCTTCGGCTCAGGTCATGATCCTGGAGTCCTGGGATGCGGTGCCTCCTTGGGCTCCCTGCTCAGCAGGGAGTCTGCTTCTCCCTCTGCCCCTCCCTCTTACCCGCCCCCCCCCCCCGTTTAGGGTGGCCCCTGATGCAAGATGACTAGTGTCTCTTTTTAAAAAAGGGAAATTTGGGGGTGCCTGGGTGGTTTAGTCAGTTAAGCGTATGCCTTCTGCTGGAGGCTTGAACCAGGGGCCCTGGGATCGAGCCCCGCATGGGGATCCCTGCTCAATGAGGAGCCTGCTTCACCTTCTCCCTCTGCTCTCTCTGCTTGTGTACTCTCTCTCTCTGTTGAATAAATAAATAAATAATTTTTAAAAACATTTTAAAAATAATAATTAAAAAAATTAAAAAGGGAAATTTGGACAGAGAGAGCCGCATTCAGGAAGAACACCATGTGGACACAAAGATGGCCATCTACACGCCAAGCAGAGAGTCCTGGGACAAATCGTCACTGAGAGCCTTCCGAAGGAACCAACTTGTTGACAACTTGGTCTCCGACTTTTGGTCTGCCAAATTGTGAGACAATAAATTTCTGTTACTTAACCCAGTTTGAGGTGCTTCGTTACAGCAGTCCTCGCAAATTAATCTAGCAATGAAAGAGAATGTGTGCATGCGTGTAAAAGAACAATTTCCTCAAACGCAGTGAATTATGAACTGGGAGATACAGAAATACCAGGAGGTACAGCTGGTCCAAGACAGTTCCCACGGAAAGGCCATTGAGTCAGTTCGCGGTGGCAGCCAGCAGAGGGCGCTGTTGATTGGAAGAGCTCTCGGGTGGGGGAGAGAGCCCGTGGGTCTTTCCAATTTATCAGAGGCTTGCAAGTGGAGTAGCCAGAGGTGATAATCGCTGGACATGGACCACACTAAGCTGTGTCCAAAATCCTCTGTGATTCTTGGAAGACTGCAAACAGGGACTTGTGGGAAATATTTCTGGTGGTTATAACCAGATGGGTGAGCAGTGTGGTATGTGGGCATGGAATTTAAACTTTTGTTGCATCAGATTAAATTGCAAACTTCTAGAGAGTCTGTCACTATGACTGTGCCACTCTCTTTGCATAGCATCTTACACAAACTTAGAAAAGAGCTGTTCTTTGTGATAATGATTTTATCCTTTTAAGCCTACTAAAAAGAGGCATCATTTTTTCTTAAAAATTACATTTTGAAGCCAATAGTGCGTACAAAGACTATATTTACATCTACGTAAGTCTTTGAGACATGCTCCTATTCTTAGATTATTAACTACCATTTTAATGTAAAAACTTCAATATAACAGTGACCTAAAAATAATTAGAAGTATTTACAGAGCACTTTTGCACGGAGTCCTGTAGTGTCATCAACATAGACCTTAAAGTCCGGTTTTACAGAGGAGGAAAACCGAGACCCCTAGAGTGTAAGCACAAGTAGAAAGTAGCAGAAGAAAAACCTAGTTCTTCCAGTCCCCAGTTCAACATGCCTATCATTGATTAAATGTTTACAGATTTAAGGAACTGTTAAAAGGCAAATTGAAAGCACAGTGCGATATCCCCATACCTGTGAGAATGGCTATTATCAAAAAGACAGGACATAATAAGTGTTCATGGGGATGTGGAGAAAAGGGAATCTTGTGTGTGGTGGATGCGAATGGAAATTGGGGCGGGCACTCTGGAAAAGTACGGAGGTTCCTTGAGAATGTAGAAGTACAGCTACTGTATGATCCAGCAATTAATTCTGCTTTTCAATATTTATCTGAAGGAAATGGAAGCACTAATCAGAAAACATCTGTGCACCCCCATGTTCACTGCCGCTTATTTACAAGACCCAAGATACAGAAACAAGCTAAGTGCCCATCTGTGGAGGAGTGGATAAAGAAGCTGAGATACATGGGTTTATATCCATATGTTTGATATGTATTTACAATGGGATCTTATTCAGCCATAATAAAGGAGGAAATCCTGTCATTTGTAACATGGAAGGGCCTTAGGCTAAATGAAATAAGACAGAGAAAGGCCAGTACCATATGATATCACATATATGGGGAATCCAAAAACAAGAGCAAAAACTGAACTCACAGCTACAAAGAACAGATGGGGTTACCAGAGGTACAGAGAGGAGAGAGGGCAAAATGGGTGAAGGGGGTCAAAGATACAAACTTGCCGTTAGAAAGTAAATAAGTCATAGGGATGGGACATACAGCGTGGTGACTACAGTTAATAATACTGGGCTGTATATTTGAAAGGTGTTAAGAGAGTAGATCTCAAAAGTTCTCATCACAAGAAAAGAGTTTGTAACTGAAAAAGAAAAACCACAAGAATATAAGGAATGGTTAATAGAAAATTATACCGCATGGTTTAATGTCCTCGTTTTTTTTTTTTAATGATTAAACTATGTGCCATTTCTGAAGATATTTATCATAAAGAGCCTATGAATTTTAATAGAAATCCAGTTGTTGATTATATAATGAGCTCTAAGTAGGAAAAAAATGTAGACTGTTGAAAGTGCACAGAATGAATTTGAACCTCTCTAGTTTGAGCAAGATATTTAATGTCATCAAGCCACAATTTCCTTAACTATCAAAAATAAATAGTAAAACTTGGCCTCATGAGCTTTCACAGGATAAGATACATTAAGTATCTAATGTGGTTCTTGGAACCAAACAGTCCTTTATAAACGGTAGCCCTATAATTCCCTACAAAGGAGAGAGTATCGGGAGGTCTTGCGTGCAAAGAACACGTCTTCTCTCAAGCAAATGCCTAGGCTCAAGGTCAAAGTCATAATATGCAGCCTGGACCGACCTCACACCCACGCAGGGCTGCTGGGCAGCTAGTGAGCACACTCACTTCCCACTTCTTAGAACTAAATGGAGTAGGAACATTCCTCTGCCTTGAAGGGGCACATTTCTGTCCGGCTTGTCATGTGGCAGGCGTTACTCAGGGCTTTGTGCCCTGCGCTGACTAAGTGGGAGTTTTGAATGTAGGAAGCAAGAACAATTTGCTATGAAGATCCCTGCTGTGGATCGGAGGAGGTTATTTTGCCGTAAAAGGAGCAAATAACATGACTTCTTTAATGCCATCCAGATGATTTTCTCCTTCTCATTTTTTAAGCTTTGCTTACAGTTCCCTGGTATTTCTCAGGAGCATGGGCTTCACTTGGCACTATCCATAGCTTCACCCATCATAAACAACACTTGTGAGGCATGAGTTTTCTGGCTGTCCCTTTTTAATTTCAGAATTTCATTTTATAAGAAACCCTTCCATATGGATGAATGCTATGTAGTTTACAAAGTGTTTAATGGACATTAGTTCCCAGAATTTTAGAGCAGATGTATTGACTAGAGGTCGGCCAGACATTTTCTGCAAAGGCCCAGGCAGTAAATATTTTTGATTTTATGGGCTGTGTAGTTTCTATATGCTGCAACCACTCGGCCCTGCCCTTGCAGAGAAAACCAGCCCTAGACCATATGTAAGTGAATGGGCATGGATTTGTGCCAATAAAACTTTATTTGTGGACACTGAAATTTGACATTCGCTTCCTTGTTCACATGACACAAGATAATTTTTAGGATTTTTTTTTCCCTAGTCCACTGGCCTTACAAAAATGGTCAGAATTTGTCTATTCCTGCATGAGAAGATTATAATCACAGAACCAGTGTTAAATCTGCTGGAGACCTTCTAGAGCTTCTCGTGGAGCCTCTTTGTGTAGCTGAGATTCTGGAGCAGAGAAGTGGAACACTTTCCTCAAAGGCATACAGCCAGTCAATTATAGAGACAAAACTATAGTCCCCATCTCCTGCTTCCTAAATCACATTTTTAAAAAAACATGGCATTCTTCAGTAATGACCATGACTTGCACACATCCATGCAAGCTTCTATGATGAACTTGTAATTAAACCGTGGGCATTACTGTCTGTCTCCACATTAGCTCTTCTGACCTCAACGGGGAGAGACTTGGACTTAGGGTAAGACTTCCTCAGCCGTTGCTTGCGGCTGGCTATAGGGTCAAATACAACAAGTGAGACCTCTCTCTTATGACTTAAATTGCTCCTTGAGTTAAATGCTAGAATTTTTGAGCTAAAAGGGTCCCTGGAGATTTTCTTGGCTCACACCATAACATTATATGGAGGAAATTAAGGTCCAGACAGCCTAAATGTACTACCCGAGACCAATCACTTCTGGTTCCAGAAGCTAGGTCTTCGGACTCCTAGGACAAAGCTGCTTGGGTTGCACCATCTTGCCTGACACAAATTACAATTTATGGAAAGCCATGCTATTACTCATAGCGAAAGCATGCTTTTTGTGTTGAATTCCACAGAAAAACATAATGATTACCATTGCTTGCCAACTCATTGTTACATATTAAGAACTATATCAGGCATTGCAAGCTTTTCTTATTCATCTCCACTTGATAGTTCAGGAAGCTGAGGCTTGAAGCGTTTATAGTAATTTATTCATGTTACGCAGCTAGGATGTGATAGAGCCACAGCTCAACTCTTTTCTCTTTAAAATCTGAGCTCTTCATGGCACCTCTATTGGGTGCTTTTGTTTTCAGCCACAGAAATCCCAACCAAAAAAGGCATAAATAAGAAGGACTTGGCGCAAGGAACTGCAAAGGGGAAATGTGACTTCAGGCGCCATCCAGTCTCCCGGCTTAGCCTTCCTTGGCTTGTTGGCTAAGATCTGGGCTGGCTTCACTTAGGCCACTTTGCATCCTCATTTGCATCCAGTAAGCATCAAGGTGAAACCTGATCATGTATGGAATGAACATCCTAATGTTAAAGCTCTGATTGGGCCAATCCTTGGGCAGGGCCATAGGCTGAGGGTGGAAATAACCCTCAGAGCCCATCCCCAGAGCTGGGAGTGAGGTTCATCCACCCCAAAAGACCTGCTGTCACACAGTAGAGAGAAGGGCTACTCTCTCCAGAAGCGAAAATCCGGGGGTGTTAGAAAAAGAAGGGAAGAATGAATATTTTGGGAGCAACCAATGACTTTCCTTACCATCTCCATATCCATTCATGTTTGTTTGTTTTTTTTAAAGTCTTATTTATTTATTTGACAGAGAGAGAGAGAAAGAGCACACAAGGAGGGGGAGCAGCAGAGGGAGAAGAAGAAGCAGGTTCTCCACTGAGCAGGGAGTCTGAGGCGGGGCTCGATCCTGGGACACTGGGATCATGACCTGAGCCAAAGGCAAACGTTTAACCAACTGAGCCACCCAGGCATCCCATCCTCTCCATGTTTATTTAATTGATACCAACAAAGATGGAAAACTGGCAGCGTAAACCTTGGCAGTGGTATTTTGGACCACTTGGCGGAAGGCTATAAAGGGGGAATTGCTCAAGGTACGTTGTTACACCAATCTTGTGTACAAGTTCCTTTGGATACTTGCCTGCATTTGTGGCATTATTAAATGAATATGTATCCGCCCATGAAGGCAGGACCTTGCCCAAAAGTATTCAATCTTTTCCTAGTGGCTAAATCTGCACTTTGTAGGAAGAAAGAAAAGGGACTAATAGGGACCCAATACTCATCTTGTATGACTAAGATTTTTACAACTCCTCCTAGTCTTTATAACTAAGAATCCATTATAATTCAGTTTCCCCCTTGTCTGGCCAGCTCCAGTGTCTCCAGCATCCCCCAGCATGCTTGAAGAGTTTACAGTATTTATTCTGTATGCCCATTCAGGGCCTCTCTCATCACAACACACAGTGATAACTTTACATGCCTAGCATCTCCACTGGACCTCAGTCTCCTTAGGAAAGGGGCATTTCTTATCCATTTCTGATCCTCAGCTGGAGGAGCATCTGACCCACAGGAAGTGAATGACCATGACCAAATGAGCACTGCTGGTACTGGGGAGAGAGCTGGGCTTGCGCCCACAGACTACTGGGGAGGTCATTTAACCCCTCGGAAGCTCCCCTTCCACAAAATGGGAAAATTAACGTCTGCCTTACAGGATGAACTAAAAAACATGTTATTAGATGTAAATGATTAAAGTGCTATCTCTTTCAATTTCTCATTAATTCTAAGATGCACATTTTCTCATATTTTAATGTCTCTAAAGCTGAGATCCGTTCTTGCAGTGGATTGAACATTTATGTCCCCCTCAAATCTATATGTTGGAACCTAATGCCCAAAGTGGTACTATGAGGCTGTGGGGCCTTCGGAAGGCGCTTAGGTCATGAGAGTGAAGCCTTCATGAATAAGATCAGTGCTCTTATAAAAGAGACCCCACAAAGCTCCCACCCCCCTTCTGGATCCTTCTGGATCCTTCTGGGTATGAGGTTACAGCAGAAGTCATTGTCTGTGAACCAGAAAACAGGCCTTTACCATACACCAAATCTGTAGGCCCTTTGATCTTGGACCTTCCAACCTCCAAAACTGAGAGAAATAAATTTCTGTTGTTTCTAAGCCACTGAGTTTATGTTTTGGATTTTTTAAAAAGATTTTATTCATTTATTTGACGGAGAGAAACACAGCCAGAGAGGGAACACAAGCAGAGGGAGTGAGAGAGGGAGAAGCAGGCTTCCCGACGAGCAGGGAGCCCAATGTGGGGCTCAAACCCGGGTCTCCGGGATCATGACCTGAGTGGAAGGCAGACGCTTAACAACTGAGCCACCCAGGTGCCCCTGAGTTTGTGGTTTTTTGTTACAGCAACCCAAGCAGACTAGAAAATCCTGCAATCCAGGCATAAATATGCACCATAACTTATTATTCAACAGTAGCTCTATCCTTATGTCTTATGTACCAGATTTTAGTGTTGTTTAAAATAATGGTGACTCTTGACAATCAAAGGTGTCTGGCATTCAACACGTATGATGCTGTTGAGATGCACGCAGTACTCTGCCTCTGACAAATATCCCCACATGGCCTCAGAATCAACTGCTCTGTTTGTTGACCTCAGGAGTGTCCCTCCACCTCCCTCGCAGCATTTCGGATGCCTTTAAATAACCCCTGAGCCATCGTACATTCTAAATGTATCCAAACTCTTTGGGAAGTGATTCCTATTTTCATTTGCTGGTATACTAGTTATAGTATTTAGTATAAACGCTTATTCTGACTTTCTACTTTCCGTTACCATCTTCCCACCAGCAACAAGCTTGAAGTAATGGGAAGAACTCTGTAATGTTTTGGAAAGAATAATTTTAGTTCTAGTCCCCTTTTGTCACTAATTAGCTACATGTCTAATCTCTGTCATCTGCTAAATGGGGGTGACAGTATCTTCCTCCCAGTTATGCAAGGCTGAATGAGATCATATATGCAGATGTCCTTTAAGATGACTGCATTCTGGAATGCGATGAACACAAAGATCTCTGTTCCCCTCTGTAATTTTTCCAATCTTGGATAGCTTCCAAAGACAGCACGTCAGAAGAAAGGGTGACTTTTAAGGTGCTTTTGATTACTTCCTATATTCATACACATGATCACTGTGTGATGACTCCTGATCTCCAAACATCTACGAGACACAGAAAAGAAAGTGACAGACTGTTACCTTTGACGGCAGCCTGGTTCCAGTAAGTATGTGGACTTGCTTCAAATGTCAGTGTCTCCCAACCTTGCCCCATCCTGCGGGAGCTGTCCCTTTGCTTGGGCCTGCTAGAGGAACCTTATCTTGATGTTTGCAAGACAGTGCAAGCTTTAACTTGAGACCATGAGGGTTTTTTCAATGCTACTTATCAGAGACAAGCTATCTTTTATGCTTGGCGTTAAAGTAGTAATCATTTACTTGTGGTTTTCTTCTTTGATGTCTTTTTGCATATTGTGCTCACCTCTACTTTGCACATGATTAAAACCGAGTGTATCTTTTACTTGGTTTTAGGCTTAAATTATGGAGTGGGAGTGGGGGGGCATTAGGACACTAATAGATATTAGTGCCCGTTTTGTGCTCAAATTACACATGTTGCCTTGTTTCTGTAGACATCTCACAGCAATGTGAAAAGGTGTAGCATTCTGTGTTGGAGGTGAGGACACGGAGGTGATCTGTCAGAAATCATAGAATCAGAAATGGACCCAAACCTCCTGAGCATAGATCCTCAACTTTGTTTTTGGTTTTGGTTTTGTCTAAGAATAAAGAAAAGGGCAGTGGGGGAGGGGAAGTATTTGAGCAGGTATGTAACATAATATGTTTAATCTTTTTAAACCGGACATCATCTTTTTCCATTCCCTGTATCACTTCATTTCATGTTTTATTCTTGAAAATGAACTTAGATTTTCATTTTCCTTTACAATTTTCTGGAACAATTCCAGATTCTTATGGCATTACAGAATCTGTCTCCAGCTAAAGGCATTCCATAAAGGAGATAGCCTCAGGAAAGAAGCGGGGGATAAATTACATGAATGAGTTAGTACAAAGCTGCTAATAAAACCTACAACACAGGTAAAAAGCGGAGGTTATAATTTGCTGACAAAATTACTTAGCACCAACTACCAAGAACTCAAAATATAAAACGTTTTAAAGCTATGTATTACTAATTTAAATTGCTAAACTAAGACTTTACTAAAGAGTAAAGCAAAAATGAATTTCCAGCCCTGCCATTCATTTGTATAATCTTCAAGAAAGAATTGCTTTTTGACTTTAGAGTATGTTTTTCTTAAAGTTCATAAGATACAGTTCTTACAATGTATGAAATCTTTTTCACTTCACAACTTTTTATTTTTTATTGTCTTACTACTTTTATAGTGAAGAATTTTTTAAAGTTTTTGTTACTTGTCTCTCTAGAGTAAAGGCAAGTCCTCTATAAGAAGTCTGCATGAGAAAGGAAAAAAATTAGTCTCTGAAATTCATTAGAAATCTTAGAGTCACAGATACAGGAAACTTCATATTCTGGTTTCTCACCAAAACCATAATACTTTAAATGATTTAAGAACATAAAATAAATAGAAACTTCCAGGATAATTTTTGGTTAACAAAAAGAGTGGAGGTGCAGGAAATGTCATAAATTTGGAGAGAAAGGGGGATGGGAATCTATGAGGAGTTAGATGAGCACTTTATTTAAGAAGGAGTTATTGTTAGAATAGCATTAAACAGGGTTTCTTTGGGGGAAATCTGCTTTAACAGAAAGCTGAACAGTTTATTATTTTTTTTGTCTTTCCCTTAACATTCATCATTGCCTCTTCAGTGAAGCAAAGTGGCCTTTTCTTGGGCCAGGAAAATCTCATCATAAAATATAGCAAAGAGGGGCGCCTGGGTGGCTCAGTCCTTAGGTGTCTTGAGTGTCAGGATCCAGCCCTGCTGGGCAGGAAGCCTGCTTCTCCCTCTCTCACTCCCCCTGCTTGTGTTCCCTCTCTAGTTGTGTTTCTGTCAAATAAATAAATAAAATCTTAAAAAATATATACAGAGAGAAATATAGATATATAGATATCTCCAAAGAAAGGATGCTGCTTTGGTCTTATTTCCTTGCTTCTAAGAGGCCTCTGTGGCCCGCGGGGACCGGTGTTCTGGAAAAAAAATAGTGTGAGTTTTCCTGGGAGAAGCCCGTGTGACCCGCTCACACTACGTGGCGGAAACCGGTCTGTTGCGCATCAAGCGCTATTCGTCTCCAGGCTAGAGAATAAAATGCCTACTCCTGAACGCGACCCCACGCCTTAGGAAACAGAGGCTGGAGGCAGGACGTGTGGCCGCCCTGGCCGAGCTGCTGGCGGATCCGAAGCTCCCTGGGTCGCGGGGATCCCCGAGCACCTGCCGCTAGGCTGTCTCCCGGGGCGGTCCCGCGGGCGAGGGGCGCAGGGCCGCGGGCGGGATAGCAGCCGGGCAACCGGCGGGCGCGCAGAGCGCTGATTGCGGGGCTCCCGGGGGAAAGGGGCCCTACCCACCTGGGAGGGGGCAGCCGCAGCCCCCGCCCGCGCCGCGACCGGCGCGCAGCCAGGCCTGGGGAGGGGCGGCGCGGAGGGCGGGGGCCGGGCGCGGGGCAGGGCAGGGCCGGGCCGGGCTGCGCGTCGCCGGCCGCTCGGGCTACTCGGGTCCGCCGCTCTCCGAGGAGCTCAGTGCTCTCCCGAAGGTGTACGGCGTGGCAGGCGCGGCCGGAGCGCTGGCCATGAGGACCCTGTGGATGGCGCTGTGCGCGCTGGCGCGGCTGTGGCCGGGGACCCAGGCCGGCTGCGCCGAGGCGGGGCGCTGCTGCCCGGGCCGGGACGCTGCCTGCTTTGTGCGCGGCTGGAGGTCGGACAGGGTTTACGGGACGTGCTTCTGCGACCAAGCCTGCCGCCTCACGGGGGACTGCTGCTTCGACTACGCCAGGGCATGCCCAGGTGGGTGGCGGGGCCGAGGGTGGGGCGTCGGCCCTTCGCCAGCAGCCTAGGGGCGCGCGATCCCACACCAAGGATCGCAGCCCGGGCGCCAGGACCCCCCTAGCCCCTTCCATTCTGGCGCGTCCAAACCTTCTATCCTGGCCTACCCCTCACCCCTCCATCCAGGCACACCTCCCTCCATTCTAGGGTCCGCCAGTCTCCTTCATCTAGCAGCATTCAGCTGCCTCCCATCCTGGAGTACTCCACAGGTACACCCAACTTCCTCTATCCTAGGGTTCTCCAGCCCCCTGCATCCAGGGATCCCCCAGTGCTCTCATCTAGACATAGCACTCCGAAGCACCTCTCCCCATGAGAACCTGGATGGAAGGGACCGGAGTCATCTGTTCTCCTGGAAGTGTGTGGGGTTCAGGAACTGCAGCCTGATAGGACCATCTCCTACCCGGCCCAGGCTCCACCAAGTTCCTTCTGTTAACCCTCAGGGATCCTTGTGGCCTTCGGGGGGGGGGGTGAAAAGGGAAGGGATGTGCAGTTACCCCACTTGGTGCCAAGGGCTTGCCCTGATAGGGTACTTACTTCTGCAAGTAAGTTCTTGGAGGATCCTCGTTTCTTGGACTCCAGTGTGTGGCACAGCCCCTTTCTCCTAGGAGGTGTTTGATAATGCTCTTTGAATTCAATTTTATCTCTATAGCATGATCAAGGTTTTTATCTGGGGATTCCCATTATGTTTTAATCCTGCTGATTTTCCTGTAGGGTCAGTCTTTTTCATCTTTCAATTTCCCACAGTATCACAGCCCCTGACAAGGGCTCTATAGATGTTGATTTAACTAACTTAAAAGATGAAGAAATGGTGGGTATAGTCCTAAAAAACAAAGCTTATCTGAGAGAAGCCAGCTCTAGAAATAAGATAACCTTGCTCCCTGCTCATCTTGTCACCCCAAATGCCTCACGTATGTTCGGCTTTAGCCTCAAGGATCCCCATGTTGTGGTATCCTCGGCGTCTTCCTGGGAGGATAACCCGCAGGTCTGTGTCATTACTTGGGGAATCGGATGTGCTGTCAGGAAGAGCACGCCTTCTGCCTCTGTGAAGCTGGAAAAGGCCACCAGCCCCAGGCAAGGTAGCACCCACACTTGCTCCTGAAAGAACACAGTTGAAAAACATGAAGATTTTTTTGATCCTGTTGGAAAGCTAATGATTAACCTACAAATATTGATCCTCTTTTTGATAAGCCTCTCTCCCTTTCCTGCTCCAAGGCCAGGGTGTTTTACTACTCAAGTGAGGTGAAGAGTTGGTTATTTAGGAAATGTAGTGTCCTCGGGCACAGTCCCCAGGCCTGTTGGAAGAGCATCCCACGGAAACTCCTGTATTCCTATAGACCAGATAATGGGCCCCGGCCTGTGGGAAGCACAGGGCTACAAAGAGGATGAAGACACAGTCCCTGCTCCCTATAAGTTCACAGTCAAACAGAGGACTACACTTGCAAACCACCTGCAACATGCTTAGTGCCCAAATGAAGGCTCTTGAAGACTAGGAAGGGAAAACTCAGAAGACCCAAGGGATTCAAGGAAGACTTCCCGGAGGAAGTAACGTGCAACCATGGTCCTGGAGAATGAACACAAAGTCTCCAGAAGAGGAAGGAGAATTCTGGCAGGAAAGTATCATGTGGTTGCTCCACAGCACCTGTGGGTGTCTGCCTTGGGTGCCAGGAACTGGGTTGGGTCCCGAGGCTACGCTGGTAGACAGGACAGGCAGTGAACCCAGCCGGATATGGAGAGATTCAGGCACAGAAGAGGCACAGGTGGGACAGACCAGTGTCATGAGAAGAACTGGCTCTCCAGTGAGGCTTCACAGTGCTGTGAGGGTGGTGGAATCCTCAAATTCTTTATTTGGTCACAAATAAATCCCATCTTTTCAGTGCAGGAGGTAGAAGTATTCCAATGAAGAGCCTATCATTTGGAAGGGAACGTGTTGGGTAAAGAGGAGCAGAGAAGAGATGACCTTACCATCTTGGGAAGGGCTCCGCAAAAAATCACAGCACCTCGGCACCTGAGGAAGGAAGAGCTGTGAGCAGTGGGCATGGGAGCTGAAACCAGAAAAAGAAAGGAGCCCCCAAAGAATTGTAAAAGGACCATATTCAGCCTTAATTGCCCTTCCCCAGGGAGTTAGTGGAGGCCCTTGCGGGCCTGAGCAGAAGCAGACACAGGACCGAAAAGACTCCTCGTTGGTAAACCCTCTGTGCCTGGAGTTTCTTGGGAGGAGAAGAGAAAATAGAGACAGTTGGAAGTTGGCCACGTGGAAGACTGAGCCTGCTTGCTCTGAAGAGCCCAGGGTGAGAAGGGGCGTGGTGGGGCCAAGATGCTCCATCTCCCTAGCCCTGGACAGGCGTCCTGACCTGTGGGAGCCCCATACAGACGCAAGAGCTGGGCCCTCCCACCACTCAGTTCACCTGAATGGGCAGCACAGTGATGTCTGAGCCCACGGCTGCCTGATTTCAGGCTGCCATCTGCCACACCTGCTGTGCACGGTTGTTATTTATTCCTAAAGATTTGGCAGCTCGGGACCCACCAGCCTCTCCATAGACACAAGACCATTCTGTCCTGTAGGATCTCGTCCCCTTACCCACTGTTATGTTACCTGTCGATTCTGTCTGAAAGCTTTTTGACCGAAATTACATTGTATGTGAACCAAAAACGGTGTTAGAACTAAGAATGCCTTATTTCTCTTCCTTCTGATTTTTTCTTCTTTGTAAAGACTTTTTTTTTTTTTTTTTGGCGTAGCTAAGAGATGAAATAGTGGAATTTTTTTTTTTCTAAAGCGGACTTTTTATTTTTTACTCAGTAAAAATAAAAATAAGTTATTGGATCTGTGGAATTACTGGACTGCCAAAAGTATCTGTTCTGAAACAAATGATCTCAGAAAATCTAATTATGATGTTGGTATTGGCTTCAACACCAATTATATATCTCTGTCCCCCCCCCCCAAAAAAAGGAATAGAAAATTCTCCATTGGCTATGCCTGACCAGGGATGGGGAAGAGAGGTAAAAGAGGAGACAGATCCAAGTTACCTGTCCTGAAAGAACTTCTTAAAAGGCTTCCTTATCAGGCTCATGACACCCCAGGCCCTAGTTCATCACCTGGGTTCCTAGAGTCTGCATTCTAAGATAATAGACACAGCGGGCTGCACTAGATTTTTTGATGAGCAAATTCAGAAAGAGTAATAATGAACCCAAGGGGAGCAAGGCAAAAGTTGAGTAGCCTGTGTAAGCCAGTCTTTTCTCCACGATTTCTTGTGGACACATGAGGAAAAAGAAAAAGGCCTATGACATTTAAACTAACTTGCCCAAATCTGCTGACTTCATACCCGGAAGGAGAAAGGGCGAATGTACTGGAAAATAGGGGTCCCTAAACTCCCCATCTACGGTCTCACCATCTACGGTGATTTAGAAAAGTTGAGGCTTTACTGGAACCATAGTGGCCCGAGAGACAGCATGTGGCTTCCCCTGCCTTTGTCTCTGTAGGAGAAATGAGTAGGGCCTGGCGCCAGGATTCAACAGGACTTGACTTTGCAGGGTTGGGCGGCAGCCCTGGGCGCTCAGTGGAGGAGGGTCAAGCTGTTAACCCTTCCACCACCCTTCCTTCCTGCCGGGCACCTCACAGCCCGAGGCTTACTGAGGTCTCCCAACCCATCGTCCTGGTCATCAGAGTGCTGGGAGGTTGGGGAATTCGTCCCAAGTCATACAGCTGACCAGTGATGGACTGAGATTTGAACCCAGGAACTCTTAAGTCCAGAGGCCACACACTTAACCATTATGCTTTGACCCTCAGAGGAATGAGGCTTTATGAGAAGCTGTGCACTCGGCGGGGCAAGCCCCAGATAAATACTGGTGGAGAGAGTGAGCCTTCTGTCTCTTTTGACTGATATTCTTCAAGGACAAAAAAGTGTGTCCTGCCCCTCTTTACGATCCCTTAATGGCCACTGCAGTGTTTCTGAACTACACTTGTCTCAACAACCCAAGCAGTCATTCCACTGAGGGGATGTTGTCTATGGCTGCAGGCGACACTACCAGCTGGGCTACAACCACCCACCCTTGCAATATGACCCTTTCCATCCTTGTCCACAAAATATATTTGTTGCAGAAAACTCGGAAAATACAGAAATGCACAAAAGAAGAAAACAACTCACCTGGATACTGACTACTGAGTAAAAGCATAATTATCTTTTTGATTCGTATGTCCTCTTTCTCTGGGGTTACGTGGTGTATAAAATTCTGCTTTTTCTAATGAGGGAGTCCTCTTTATTGTTCTCTCAGATTTCATGAACTTGTTCGGTTCATATTTCAAAAGGAAAAAAAAAACCCACTGGGGGCCAGATAACATAGTTTCTGCAAGAAAAAAGAAATACTGGATCTTTTTTTTTTTAAGATTTTATTTATTTGACAGAGAGAAACACAGCTAGAGAGGGAACACAAGCAGGGGGACTGAGAGAGAGAGAAGCAGGCTTCCTGCTGAGCAGGGAGCCCCATGTGGGGCTGGATCCCAGGACTCTGGGATCATGACCTGAGCCGAAGGCAGAGGCTTAACCACTGAGCCACCCAGGCGCCCCAAAACTGGCTCATTTTATTGGAACCTTTGGAGGGTTGTTAAATAGGCACGTGGGCAATGTAGTCTCATTTGACCTTCAGAGAAGATCTGACAAGATGCCTCAGAAAAGGAGACACATGAGGAAAAAGAAAAAGGCCTATGACATTTAAAATCATGTTACCATGAGATGTGTGTGTGTGTGTGTGTGCGCGCGCGCGCGCGCGCGAGAGAGAGAGAGAGAGAGAGAGAGAGAGAGAGAGAGAGAGAGGGGTTGCTTTATTTTTTTTCCACAAAAAGTCAAGAAACAAAAGCTATGTGAAAATGCTACTGTTGTGGCAATAGCAATGACTTAGGAATATTTGAATTTAGTAATGTGAGGGAGAGAGGCGCCTGAGTGGCTCAGTCATTAAGCATCTGCCTTAGGCTCAGGTCATGATCCTGGAGACCCACATCAGGCTCCCTGGTCTGCGGGAAGCCTGCTTCTCCCTCTCTCACTCCCCCTGCTTGTGTTCCTTCTCCTTCTGTGTCTCTCTCTGTCAAATATATAAATAAAATCTTAAAACACAAAACAAAACAAAAACATGAGGGAGAAAGCACTTGCTCGTGGGTGGCCTTAAACTTTTAGGTGGCAAAGAGCCAAGCAGGCAGGGCCAGATCTGGGATTAGCCAAGGAGACACTGAATGAACATGAAGGCAAGGTTTTATGTTAAGAAGTAATAGCCCAGACTCTATGTATAAAAGAAGGATGGCTGTCAGCTCAGTTTGTTGCTCTGTGTGTGTGTGTGTGCGTGTGTGTGTGTGATCATCAAGAAAAATAGTAGAAGATGGATTTTTTAGTTACCTTTTGGCACCTGAGACTGAGGACAGTGAGTCTAGCTGTGCTTACCCCTGCTCACAGAGGCTATGAATTCACCTGGAGAGGGCCCACTGGTAATTCGGTGGGGGGGGTGGCTCTAGAAAGATGGGTCCCACAGCTGGATTCATCAGCCCGGAGTTCCCTGCTGAAGAGGGAAGGGGACTTCCTGAGACATTAAGTCCCTGAGTCACACAGATAAGATAAACATAGATGGTTTGTTGCTTTTTCCCCCCTCACCGTATTCTGAAATTCTTGTGTGAGGGAAATTTGGATCAAATAAGAGGAAATACCGCTCCATGCTACTGATAGTAAAATGAAAGAAGCTTGTTATTTTCGAGATGTGGTACTGGCAGGAGCTATAAATGAACTTAAAAGCATCTGACGGATTTGTGGCTGCTGGGAGAGGCTGGGATCTACATGACCTGAAGGCACAGAGAGCCATGCTCCTTCCTGGGACACCCCTTGGGGCCACTGTCGCCAGGAGAGCCCAGACAACTCTTGCCCAGGTTAAGAATTCCCATACTTTTGGCTCTGGGAGTTTCTTATTTTGCTCCTGTCCTTCAGCCGTCTTCCCCTTCCCACTCTGGAGCCTTAGTTAGTGCTTTGGCTTCTAACTAATGATACAAGCAAACTCAAATCTGTTTCAATGTAGAAAATTTGTTTAGGAAGGAGGAGGAATTTGTCCAATGACATTTCTTTCATTCATTCATTCAACAAATATTTATTGATTTATTGAGTTTGATTTTACTTCAAATCCAATAGTAATGCATTGAGTTTAAAAAGCCATTTATTATTATTATTATTTTAAAGCTTAGTGCACAATCTTTTAAGATTGTGGATATGACTGGATATTTGGATATGATTGGCTATTCCTATGAGGACATGTGAAAATGTGCTCTACTCTTGCTTTGGGTAGATTCCCTACTGAAATATGTAACTTATTTCTCCTTGTTGGCCATTATTCTTGTGGTTGTGGTAGGGACATTTAATAACCAGAAAGTTCTTGAAGAAGAGGGATGGCCAGAACTTCAGAAAGGACTTGATAATTCCTTGTCCTCAGCATCTATCCATTATCTCACTTCCTAGTGAGCTGAGAGCCAGATGTGCCCTCTGGGCTTAAAGCAGGAACTTAGGGATCTATGTTTTTGTTCTCTTCTGTGTCTACTTCTCTGTCTCTGCTCTAATTATACTTGTTGGGACCACCTCCCAAATAAATTATTTACATTAAAATCCACATCTCAGGGGCACCTGAGTGGTTCAGCCATTAAGGGTCTGCCTTCGGGTCAAGCCATGATCCCAGGGTCCTAGGATTGAGTACCCCATCAGATTCCTGCTTGGTGGAAAGCCTGCTTCTCCCTCTCTCACTCCCCCTGCTTGTGTTCCCTCTCTAGCTGTGTTTTTCTCTCCGTCAAACGGAGGGGGAGGGGGAGGGGGAGGGGAGGGGAGGGGAGGGCAGGGCTGGGAAGGGAAGGGAAGGGAAGGAAAGGAAAGGAAAGGAATCCATGTCTCAGAGCCTGCTTCTGGGAAACTCCACCTGAATATTATATTGAGTTTAAATAAGAGAAAAAAAAAAAGCATTCCACCAAGCATTCTGGCATCCATTAAACCTAAGCTTTTTCTTCTAAAAGGGGTGGGATGATGTCATTAAATCCTACCATTAGGACACTGGGAAGCTGTGACAAGCTTGGAGTCAGGAATGATCACCTTGATCACTAGGTCAGTGGGCCTCCAGTAATAACTAGGGAAATGTGAAGATCGAAAAAGTCAGATTTTAAGAAAGAATATTTTGACATGCTGGCTGTAGATGTGAAGCCTAATGGAATAATTCAAAGGAAATGTGTGTCATACAGCTGTAATACATGACTCGAGATGATGCATTTGTCAGAAGTTCCTGTACTTCCCCTAGCCTCCGTGGCCAAAGATCTCTTGTGATCTCTGATAAATTGCACTCCAAACAATCAGAAGTTCACAACTTAAACATGAATTTAATCTTTTGTGCAGAATAGGAATAAATACCTCAGATTCACCTTCCAACTCAAAATATTTTGTGGAACCCGTTTATACTTGTATAATTCTATGTGAATTTTTTTTTCATTTTGTCTTATAATGAAGCCTTCAGGATGATGCTCAGGACCCAGAACTTTCTGACTTTCTTTATGAGGCTGTTAAAGTTATGGATGAAAATAGGAGACCTAGTGTTTTCCAAAGTCAAACGTTAACCAATAGGAACAAAAACTGATCCAGTGATTCTGTGATTTGAGGATGTTCATTGTGGGGCAAACCAAATAAAATAAATAAACACTGCACAGAAATACCGGGAAACTAAGTTTTGTCAGAAAACTGTCTGCAGTATCATCTTTTACCATATGGATAGCAGTATTCAAACTGAGGCCATATTACTAAATTCTGAGTTAAGGCCATGGCAAAATGGTATTCGATAGGAATGTCCAATGTTAATCTTGGAAATAAATGTCCCATTTTTTTTTTTTTTTAGTATTATTAAGGGTTGTTTAAGGCCAACACATCAAGACCAGACTAACTAGGCTGGGGATGAAGAGATTTGGGTGATAGTTGTTGGAAGACTTAAGAACCCAAGGAATGCTTTTCAGTCTGTTCCCAGCCCAGCAGGCAGTCTCTTTCGGTGCCTCTGGCTGTAGGGCCCGGTTGGAATCATGAAAATAAAAGGGGAGGGATCCACAAGAAATGACAAGAGCAGAAGGTGGCCTGTTACTGATTTTCCAATGGATGTGTGCATAGCAGTGACAAGTAACTCACCCTTGCTTCCTTACCTACCTGACACGGGCTGCCCCTGAGCTTTTAGATGATTAATAAAAGCATGTTTTAAAACATTCTGAGGTTTCTGAATTACTGACAGATGTTTATGTTGTATGAGACCCTTTTCATGTTAGGGTGAGCTGCGTGCTGCCAAATGATCAGTCCTCGAAAATCCATGAACCCTAAAGAGAGTGGGCTGAGAGGTCAAATGAGTTTTCAAGTACAAGCTGTCAGAAGTCCAAGTCATGATTCCAGAGAAGTTAGAGTGCTTTCTTGGTGAAGACTCTGTAAGCTTGAAAGTATGAGGATGGTAGGGAAAGTGGGTCACATTTGGTGGGAAAGAAAGAATTTGGGCCTCTAGTTCAGAGGTACATCTATGTTTTCTTATTCTTTTTCTTATAAACAACCACAAATCCTGAAATAATTCCACTGAAAAACTCATTATATTCTTTTTAAAAGGTTCGTTAGGACTCTGAGAAAGAAAGTTAAATATGCAACCATGTAGATCTTTCCAGTCATGGCCAGAGAATTGCCAAATTCTTGCCCCAGACTCTGCCCCTTCGTGCCTGACCCTCTGCATTCTTTACCTCTGGGGGGCTCTGGTTGCCTTTCTGCAAACTCCAGCTCTCCTAGTGTAGGGGTCTAAGAGCCATGGGGGATGAGAATCAAGCACCTAAGAGAAGTCTTAAGTCTAGAGGTCCCTGGGTGTGGCCATAAACCATGTCTGATGGAGAGACACATTTGAGGTAAGAAGTGACTTGGGCATTTTCTTTTACTTTTTTTTCCCTTGACGTTTTTCTACAATGAATACCTATTACTGTTACAATAAAAATGTTCTGGGCAGAGGAAGATAAAGTTAAAATCAAGGAAATGTAAGAGTGAAGATCTTATCTGAGGCCACAGAGTATGAGGAAGTACCCAAAGGCGGCAGTCTCTTAACTCGGGTGTGTCCCTGGCTCATACCCACCCACATGACCCCAGAAGAGTTGCCTTTCCGCCTCGGAGAGGTGCGGGTTATCAGCTACCCATCCGAGTGGGTGGAGTCCCGGTGCACCGAGCCCTGCTGAGACTGTACTCCCCCATCCCGCCCCATGCGGGGCGCAGTCAAAGCGGTGTGCGTGGGCTAAAGCCCGGCTGTTGATGTTGGCGGGAGCAGCCCGGCAGGCGGCTGGGTTTACCCAGGTGAGCGTCCCATCCCGCGGTGCTGTTTTTCAGCTCGTCCTTGCATCGTGGGGGAATGGAGCTCCTGGAGCCGCTGCGCCGACCAGTGCAAGCCCGCGGCCCGCGTGCGGACGCGCCGGGTGCGGCAGGAGCCCGGGAACGGCGGCGCGCCCTGCCCGCCCCTGGAAGAGAGAGCCGGCTGCCTGGACTACTCGACTACTCAGGGCCACGACTGCGGGCACTCCTTCGGTACTGAGGGTTTCACCGCGGCCGCCTTTGTTGTCTGTGTTGACTTTCCATCTCTTCCTCCCCCTACAGGCCCCTGCGCCGAGCTGGGAAAATTCCGCGCGCCGGGTGGGGGAGTGGGATGGGCCAGCCCGCCCAAAGTAGACAGGAAGCTCAGGAAACTCTTGATAAAGGAGTGTCAGCTGCGTCAGGGCCTCCCTGCTCCACCCCTCCGTGGTCGGTGTGTTCTTTTTTTTTTTAAAGATTTTATTTTTTTATTTGACAGAGAGATCACAAGTAGGCAGAGAGGCACACAGAGAGAGAGGAGGACGCAGGCTCCCTGCTGAGCAGAGAGCCCGATGTGGGCCTCGATCCCAGAACTCTGAGATCATGACCTGAGCTGAAGGCAGAGGCTTTAACCCACTGAACCACCTAGGCCCCCAGTGGTCGGTGTGTTCTTAACCCCCGGGGTGGCTTCTGTGCGTGCACTCGGTGGAAAAGACACGTGTGTCATGATGTTTAGCAGACTCGAGCTGGGGACAGAGGACTGTAGGTAGGACGACAATATTTCACCCCGATTCATCTTGCACCTTTAATTCCTGTGTAGTCAGGTAGGCTCATCACACACGTGTGAAGGTAATAGAAAAATGATTAATTCCCAAGCAGTGATAAATGATTCTCATGAAACACCTGACGATCAGATTTGTGATTTGAAAAGATCATTCTGGTTGCGGAGTGGCCAGTGGAGGCGCCAGAATTCTGCCGATGAATGAGTCAGGAGCTGTACAAAGCTCGCAAAGAAATAAACCTCAAGGCCAACACCAAGGTGTTGATCCTGACTGAACCTAATAGAGCAAAACACTGACTTCTCAGGATAACAAAGGTCATATGTTTTTCATAGGAACCTGGAAATTTTTATGCCAACACGACACTCCTCAAGCCATTTTGCTCCTTTTTTTTTTTCTGTGCACAAATATTTATTGAGAGTCTACTGGTTGCCAGGCACTGGGTGGGGTGCCAGGGTTACCTTGGTGACTAAGCTGAGGGGGTCCCTGCTGTCATGCAGATCACAGTGGGGGGGAGTGGGGGGGTTGGTAATGGATGATCTTAAGAAATCAGCCCCAGAAAATTACCACTGCAATTTGGTGCAATTTTTCCTGAACCAAGTGAGTTGTTTGGAGCTATGAGTATATGTAATAAGCTGATTTCCCCGGGTTTTGGGGGAGGAGGGGAGCCACAGGAGTGGAGAAGGGAAGGGACTTCCCTAAGGAGGGTCAGGTAAGGCTGAGAAGCATAGAACTTTCCAGAGACTGGCATGATGAACCACGTAGTCAGGTATAGGGGTTTGAGGCATTTGGAGGTTGATGTAGGAACACAGGACCACAAGAGAAGGTAATCCCCAATAAGATTTTTGGGTGGTGTTTGGACTGAGCTGCATGAGAAGGGGAAGTCCAGAGGCTATGGCATGGCAACCACCATCCAGAGGGGGAGGAGAGGAACCTGCCAGGGGCTCTGTGTCTAGGGGATGGCAACTAAGCAGTGTAGTCCGGAGTCTCTGGGTCAGAGTTTCCAAGGCCCAGGGTGGTAGCAGCTTGGGGTTTTACAGCTCCCAGGCCCTTTAGCTCATCGATGGTCAGCAGAGGCCAGAGTTTCACAGGGTAGGTAAAGCAGCAGGGCCTAAATGGCTAAAAATATGCTTGTTTGGCAATTTTTAAAACAATTTGGGGGGGCGCCTGGCTGGATCAGTTGGTGGCGGGGCTGACTCTTGGTTTCCACTCAGGTCATGATTTCAGAGTCCTGGGATCAAGCCCCACATGGGGCTCTGTGCAAATGGGGGAGGGGGGACAGGTAGGGTGGCGTGGGGCTCTCTTTCCCTCTGCCCCTCCCCCCATGCTCACTCAACCCTCAAGCACTCTCTCTCTCAAAATAAATACACTGAGCCTGGGTGGCTCAGTCCTTCAGCGTCTGCCTTGGGCTCAGGTCATGATCCCGGAGTCCTAGGAGCAAGCCCCACATCGGGCTCCCTGCTGGGTGGGAAGCCTGCTTCTCCCTCTCTCACTCCCTCTTGCTTGTGTTCCCTCTCTAGTTGTGTTTCTCTCTGTCAAATAAATAAATAAAATCTTGAAAAAAAAATACACGAATCTTTAAGAAAAGAAAATAGAAATTTGAGTTTCCGAGCCTACTGGCAGCATAAAAATTTGAGTTTGCTGCCAGTAGGCTCGGAGCTAACTATTGTCAGCCCGCTGTGCAGAAGTAAACGACCTAGAGACCTCTTTAACTCATCCTCTCCTACAGTGGGGAAGCAAAGGCCCATCTGAGAGGTTGAAGGAAGGCCAGAGTCTGGGGAGCACAGAGAGTGGGGCTGGCACTGAGAGGGGAAGTGTCCATCTCAAGCTGGTGACAAAGGACTTTTGGATTTTGGTCTTTATCTTATGAGCCCTGGAGAGCCACTGTAGCATTTTCTTTTCTTTTCTGTTCAAGATTTTATTTATTTATTTGACACAGAGAATGAGAGAGAGAGAGAGAGAGAGAGAGAGAGAGAGAGAGAGAGAGAGAGAACACAGCAGTGGGGAGTGAGAAAGGTAGAAGCAGGCTTCTCTCTAAGCAGGGAACCCGATGTGGGGCTGGATCCTGGAACCCTGGGATCATGACCTGAGCTGAAGGCAGACACTTAACGACTGAGCCACCCAAGCACCCCTGTAGCATTTTCTGATGTGGTCAGATCTGTGATTTGAAACCATGGCTCTGGTAGGGGAGTGTTAACGGAAGGTTGGGGGCAGGGGTGGGGAGGTGTCTCTTGGATAGGCAGTCAGGCGAAGTTCCCAGGGAAATAATTTAGTGGAACAAAACCACACTCAGCTCATGTCCTCAGCAGAGCACGACAGAAAGGGCTATTGGGGAGGAAGTTGCTGTAGGACATTGTTGATTTTTTGGATGACTCGTAAAACCTATAGCTGATCAATCAGGAAGCAGCTACTTTGCTCATTTACCAGGTCTGGCTGCTTGAAAGTAGTTCTTAAGTACATTTGACTCTTTGGTACTACACCAGGTGGTCACAGAGCTGCTTTGCAGTCCGGTATCTCTTTATAACAGCATAACGCAGGTGGCGCGGAAAGGGACGGGAAGGTCATTGAGAGGTTGCTATGGAAGATGGGCCTGGGGCACCACGAGCACTGGGCCCATACCCTGCCCACCCCCACCCCCCCACCCCCGGGTTTCTCATCTCTGCCTGGAGCTGGCCATTCCTCTCTCCTCTGGGTGAAGCCCAAGGGCCTGTCCTCCTCCACCTGTCCTTGTGTTCCCAAAACACCCCTCTCACCCACCCCTCCCACCAGACTTCACTAAGTTTCATAGGTACTCCCCACAAGTTATTAGTGACTTAGAAATAACACCAACAGGAGAGATCTGTACTCAGTGGCCACCGCCTTTCCTAATAAGGTCAGGTAAAATCCAGTTTGGGGAAGAGAGGAGAAATCTCTCCTTGGAAACAGGGCCCTGGCATTTGCAGCCCTGACTTCGGTTCCTGAGATGCACTTTCCTGTGGTAATGCCGTGGAAATGATACCTGCTGTCACAAGCTGGTCAAGGAATACCAGACCCCTCGAATATGCCAGTCTGGTGGTTCCTAAAGGGTAATCCCCAGCCAGCAGTGTCAGCCTCAGCTGGGAAATTGCTAGGTAAGTCCCTCGGCCCCAGCCAGATGCACAAGGTCAGGATCGCTGGGGATAACAATGGGCAACAAAAAGGAACCAGAGCAGTGATGGGTGGATTGCCCTGAGCCGTCTTGCCTCTGTCACCACAGTTCTCTTGCATTCATCAATGCATTTCATTCATTTAAGGTTCACTGAGCATCTGTGACAGCCAGCGCTGTTCTGGGTTCTGGAGATACAGACTCGAAATCCAAACCTGTCAGCTAATTCCAGCTCTGGGTGAGGAGCCAGTGGATTGGTGCCGAGGCACAGAGAAGGGACACCGGCTTCCACGTGGTGGGGGGGCTCTCAGTCTGGCTGCGTGGTCACTTGTGGCCGTCTTGCCAATCCACTAGATGTCTGTTCACCGGGCAGGAGACGTGGGTGCTCGGCAAAGCAGTCCCTCACAGCTGCAAGGCAGACAGCCCTTGTCAGCATTATTGATTCAGTGCTCATAGCGATCCTATAGGACAGTGTATTTGCTTCCTACAGCTACTGTCACAAATTACTCCAAATGTTGTGGCTGAAAACAACTCAGATTTATTATTTTAGGGCTCCATGGGATAGAAGTGTAACCCAGGTCTCCCTGGGCTAAAATCAGGGTATAGGCAGGGCTGCGTTGCTTTGGGGCAGGCTCTGGGGGAGAATCTGTTTCCTTGCCTTTTCCATCATCCTGGTACATCCTGGTACATCCATGTGAGCATCAGAGGATCACAGTTTCTCTTCTCATGGCATCTTTGTGGTCTCTTCTCGGGTAACACCTTCCTTTTCTTTGAAGGACGCTTGTGATTACACTCAGCCCACTGAGGGAAGTTGTGATTATCTCCCTATTTTAAGGCCAACCGAGTAGTAACCTTCATTCCATCTGCAACTTTAATTCTTCCTTATGAAATAACATATTCACAGGTCCTGGGGACCAGGATGTGGAAATCTTTGAGGGACCAGTATCCTGCTTACCTTGAAAAGGGGTCTGCCTCATTATTCTTGAAACCAGGAGGACATCGGAGCTCAGGGAGGTGACAGCATTTGTGAAGGACTTCCAGAATCTAACCCTGCACCTTAGGGCTCTCAGTCCTGTGGGGTTTTCCCTCTTGATATTACGTTGCTGCTCCTGTTATCATTAGAGCTAAAATTGTAATTGCGGTTTCTGGTAACCAGGTAGAAATAGAAAGGCTCTGTGAGACCCCTGAATTAAACAGGATCACTGACTCTCTCTTATTAATGACCAAGTAGCTATTGAATTTTTCTCATTTCCTTTACTGCAGATCTTGACTCTATTTTTATCATAAACACAAATCCAAAAAGCCATATTATTGTATTATTTGTATATCCTGACTCCTCCTAAAAGGAAATCGATGCGTATCATAAGTGGTATGCTTCTGGGCCACTGTTATTTGTCATATTTTCTTTCTGTTCCCTTTTACACTATATCTACAGACCAGTGGTTCTGAGCCTACTCCATTGTGCCAGAGGACTTTATGAAATCCCTAAGCAAATTCAATTTACTTTCATGTTCAAAGTAAGTATGTGCGGTGCCATGCTTTTAGAAGTGGAGTTGTTGTAAAACCGAACAATAGTAGGCTCATAGGATGCCAGAAAAGTTGGCAAATGGCTTCCTACAAAGAATCTATTACATCTGGATATTGTTGCAAGGAAGGGGGAGGGCAGGGGAACTGGCTTTTATTGGGAGCCTTTGTGCCCGGGCACCCCGCTGGGTTCTTCCACACATAAGCAGCAGTGGGACTGAAGGCAAAAATAATTTCTAAATTACTTACCACTCTTAAGTAATGAAAATTAAATTTGAGGGCGATATTAAAAAATCACGTTGGTTCAGAGAGCCCCAGGCAATCTGACGGCTGGCCTGGTTTCTGAAGACTCAGTTCAAGGAGGAAGTGCCTCCTCTCAGTAGAAATGTGCCCCGGAGCCAACCCAGGGCCCAAGGGGGCAGGACACAGAAGACAGGAGGCCTAGGGTCCCCCGCTGGCTTTTAGGATGGGCCCTACCTGCAGAGGCTTGGCACTGAATGTGGAGAGCAAGTTACAAAACCAGAAGCAATCTTTTGTGTTGGGGTCCTTGTTTCATCATTTACTGTGAAATTTCCCTTCCTTTATTTATTTATTATTTTACTATTTTATTATTTGGAATTTTCCCTTCCTCTAATGTCTGGTAGCCTCAGTTTTCTGAGAAAGGTGTTCTCGGGTCATCAGGTTACCTCTTCACAAAGCTTTTGTGGGAACTAGTCACAGAAGATGAGAAGATACTTTGTAAAGAAGTAGGCTGGAAACATACAAGACGCTGTCCTAGCTGGCATTCATCTGTGCCCACCAAGAGCGCACCCCCCCCCCACCCAGGGGGGCCTCAGGCCACATCCCAACCCTCCCCCTGGCCCAGAGGGGGCCTGAAAGGACTCCTGGGTAGAGGGCTCATGATGTCCCTTTTCCTCTTGCAAAGTTACCTCATATTAAGGACATATTAGGGACAGAAAGGAAAAATAAAACAGAATTTAAGCATTTCATAGGAAATACACTGTGTCAAACAATGAAACATTGTGATGTACATCGCAAGAGTCTCCAGGCAGTGACAGCATGGTTTTGGAGATACTGCCTGACACTGCTGTGTTTAGACGGGAGCCTTGAACGCGTTCCTTAACCTCTCTGTGCCGCAGTGTCCTCATCTGTGGAACGGAGAAATAATAGGTCCTATCCCAGAGGGCTGTGGTCAGAATTAAACGCATTCACACATGAAAGCTCCTCAGCATTACGCCTGGACACTCAGGAGCATATCACGGTTAGCTTTCATTATTATTATTATAGGATTTTCCCTAAGGATTTTATATCAGATATTAGAGTCATATGCTTGCCCTTTCCCTCCTAACCTCATTTCCCCTCCCGCCCCGAGCTGTATATTAAATGCACTGCTTTTGAACTTCTGTAATAATATATGTGGTACAAATAAGGAGATCAAATGTTTTGGGCTAAAGAAACACATCCTGAAAATTTCATAGTTTGGTCCAACGCCAGGTGGCCTGAGCAGCAATTGTATTCTTCATTCACCAAATAAACTCCTAAATGCGCCGGAGGAACAGGGATGAAAAGAATACATGGGAAAGCTAAAATCCCTTCAATGTTTGTGCTCCAGAGCATTAGAGTTAAGAGAAAACAGTAAGTTCCTAACACACATGCACTCCCTTGCTCTTTTTGATTCTGTCCCCGGGTTTGGGAAGTCCCAAAGCTACAGTCATAGTTAGAAGGAGTGGCATGTTCTCCGGAAAACAATTAAATGTGTGATTGCAGCAAGGAGGAGGCTCAGGGCTAGGACTCTGAGGGCTTATGCTGGAGGCGAGTAATTTTGACACCAAAGAAATTAAGCACTGAACCGCGTAGGACAAGAAGGATTCCTGCAACTCCCAGGAGCGGGTGGCTACCCATTATTCGGCCCCTCGGGTTTTATATTCCCTAGTCCTATCAAAAGGCCTCCCCGAGAAAAATCTAAAAAAGAATTCGGGCTGCCATCTTGTGGCCGTAAGGAGCCAGTAAGGAGCCGTGTGGAATGAACACGTATGCCTGACCCATCTCCTTCGGGGTCCTTTGGCCATTTTGCTCACGTTGATGATGGCTTCGGCAGCGCACACACCAACATCGGCTGCTCTCTACCCTTCCTGGGACGATCCAGTTTCTGAAACGAAAGGTAGGACGGATTGTTGAGCCACCTCAGCCGCAGGGCTTAGTGTGGGAACAGAAGACCACAGGGAGGTAGAGCCGTGTGGCTTGGCGGCACTCGCTGAGCCGCTGTTTGTTGCCTCCATGTCTACTGTGTGTCAACATGTGAGGGTCCCAGTGATGACCAGGACAAATCCCTGCCTTCCTTGAGCTGACAGCAGAGCTGCACTGGCAGGTTATCTCCGGGTGCTGTACCGTACCTCACATCCGACGCCTCCCCACACTTAGGGGAGAATAGGAAGGAGACACACAGTCAGTGGAAGAAGAGAGCAGAAGTTGGAGGATTCCTGGCTCCCTCGGGACTTCCCTCTGGTCTGGAGCTTCGGAGTTGTGTTGGGACGGGGGACAGGAGGAGAGGACCAACTTGATTTTCCTTTCCCGAGGCTGAGGGTTGGTGTGGGGAGGATTGTGTGTGGTTTGCACCAGGCAGCCACCCTGAGGCCATGCGGCAGGCAGGGAAGCTTCCAGGGCTGGGGTCTGGAGGACATGGGGTGGGTTTTGGGGTGGGGGACTCACACCACCGTCCTTGGTACTTCTGTTTTTCTCTTTCTCTCTGGTGGTCTTTTAAAATCCTTACATACCCCTTTCCCTCTCTTTTGTCTTCTTCCTCTGTCTTTTCATCTTTAAAAACCTTCTCTCCTGAGGCGCCTGCATAGCCGGGTCATTAAATGGGCTTGGGTTGGGTTCAAGATCCCAGCATCCTGCGATTGAGCCCCGTATTGGGAGCCCTGCTCAATGGCAGGCCTGCTTCTCCCTCTCCCACTCCCCCTGTTTGTGTTTTTCACTCACTGTCTCTTTCTCTATCAAATAAATAAATAAATAAAATCTTTAAAAAGAAAAAAAACAACAAAACCCTTCTCTCCCTTTCTTCATTCCCTCCTTTTCCTCTTAGCTTACCCACATCTTTCACTTCTTCCTCTTGGTTTTTGTTCCTGGCCCCCCTTCCTCCTTTTATTACCAAGGACAAGCCTGCCTGTCAGAGGCCTGCAGCAGTCCCTGCCCATCAGTGTGCACACAAATCTTCTTCGAACTGGGTTCTGGGGACACGGCAACTTGGCCCCATCCCAACCCTCTGCACTCAGGGTTGAGGGGGCTCGAGACAGGATTGACATCACATTTGGGAAAGGTCACTGTGAGTACTTTAGGCTGCATGTGACCAACGCCCTTCTCTCTTTCCTAGTCCCTGCCTTTATAACTACCTCTGCGTTCAACAAGGAGAGGACAAGACCAGCCGCCTCTCCACAGTGGTCTACAGACACAGAGGATGCTGGGTAATTCGGTGTTTTGTTTCGTATGGTTTGGTTTATTCAACTTATGCTTTTCCAGGTGGATGGCCAAGTCAGCTCACAAAGCTCATCTTGGTGTGGTGGGGTTTCTTCTGTTACGTGTGGTTGACTTTGGGTAAAACATGACTCTTTACCACAAAGCTGGGACCTACTTGCTTTTATGAGGCCACAAAGATTTGTCTCTGAGGTCTCCTCGACAAGAAACGGGCTAGATAAAATGGCGGCATCACTTTATGAGTCATACTCAGGACGTTCCTCTTAGAGTCAGTAGGAGAACATGGACTCTAGGACCACCCGGGTTTGGTTAATGCAGTCAGCTGTGAAGATTTCTGTCAGGACAGAAGGCACAGCCTGGGCGGGACCTCCATGCTCACCCGAAGGCCGCAGGTCAGCTGTCCGCAGAGGGACCCCAGTCAGCCACACGTCCAGCCCCCCCCAGGGCCACACACTAGCCATAAAGACCTTGGCTATGTTGTCTCACCTCAGCTTTTCATCTTGAAAAATGAGAATATGAATGCCTACCACATGGCGTTGTAAGGAGAATTTAATAAAAAATAATGAAGAGACATTTGGGTTAAGTTGCTCGACTAAAGCTGATCGAAGCTTTGCTACAGAAATTTCCTACCTCAGTACCTAGAGGAACTTAATAACTGGCTTTCCTGTTAAAGCTCGCGGAAGCAGACCCTCCAATTGCTTTCTGTCTAACCTAGGACAGCTCATAATTCTATGAGTAAGAAACTAGCCCACTGGAGCTTAAGCAGAACCAAAAACACAACATGCAGGAGTTTTACTGTTTTGCTTCCCTGAAGAATTGTAAAATTATGTTGCTTTTTAGTACAAGACTTGAAAGTATTCACCTGTCTGGATGCTTCACCCCCCACCGGCCTTTGGAGTCTAGTCACTACAGTGCTAGAGATTTCCACAGTTTAGTGTAAGGTGACACTAGCTTCTGTCACAGAAGAATGTCTCCAGCTTCCCATTTCCTTTTATCTTTGAGGCCCAATATCACTTTGATGCTTGGATGCAAGTCCCAACTCATCATTAGCCCAGATCATGCAGGTGAGCCAGGTGGGGCGCATGGGGAAGGCCCCTGGGAACATCTGTGGGCAGAAAGTCTCAGCGGCCAGGCAGGGCACTGAGGACCAGCCCTCCAGGGGCTCTCATGTTCTCAGACTCAAGACTCAAGCAAGTTCTTATTCGATTTCTATTATTCTTTATCAGCAAAGTTATTAAGAGCTATTTTCCTCCTGAAATGTGCTTTTTATACACAATTTCATGGTCAGATGAGATAGTAAATAGGATATCGAAATTTCTGCCAAGTCATGTTGACCAGGTAGTTCAATCATGGATGGCAGAAGAGCCCCAAGCTGCACTGTAGTTGCCCATCGGGCATCGTCCATCCATCATCACAGTTTGGCAAACAAGAAATGTGACAAGGCATTCTGTGGCTGGTGCGTAGCCTGTGAAAATGCACCACACCACTTTCTCCAGGCTGTTGAATGTCCTTGGGGGTTGCAGTCTTCCTAAGACCTTTTACAACGTTAGGCTCTCATTACAGCATGTGCAAGTGTCCTGTTTTTGCTCTAGATATTGTATGGAGTTCAAGACAGAGTCACTGACTCCTCACTGTGCTCTGGAAAACCGCCCCCTGACTCGATGGATGCAGTATCTCCGAGAGGGGTACACAGTTTGTGTCGACTGTCAACCCCCAGCCATGAATTCTGTGAGCCTTCGCTGTAACGGAGATGGCCTGGACTCGGACGGGTGAGAGGGAAACATTGGTGGAAGGACTTTTCTTATTTTTTGTTGAGAGAGATAGAGAGATCTGTCCTCTCTTGAATGGCAAACTGTGATGTAGCGTATCAGGGCATGGCCTGGGAGTCAAAACAGCAACTAAGGAGATTCCTCTATCTAGCAAGTCCTGAATCCAGGGCCCAGTTGTTTTTTTTTTTTTTTTTTTTTAAGATTTTATTTATTTATTTGACAGAGAGAAACACAGCTAGAGAGGGAACACAAGCAGAGGGACTGAGAGAGGGAGAAGCATGCTTGTCGCTGAGTAGAAAGCCCGATGTGGGGCTTGATCCCGGGTCTCCAGGATCATGAGCTGAGCTGAAGGCAATCGCTTAACCAACTGAGCCACCCAGGCACCCCCAGGGCCCAGTTTACACGAGGGGACCCAGAGGCTCTATAGCAGAGATGAGCAGGTAAATTTGGATATTGGGGTTCATATCTATCATGCTCCCAAATGACCATTGAAAACCTGATCACTCCAAAGCAGTGTTTTGAAAACCACTTGAATCAGAACCTCTTGGAATGGTGATTTAAAATATACAGATTCTTGGGGCACCTGGGTGGCTCAGTTGATTAAAAGACAGCCTTCAGCTCAGGTCATGATCTAAGGTTCCTGGGATCAAGCCCCACGTCGGGGTCCCTGCTCAGCAGAGAATCTGCTTCTCCCTCCCTGTTTGCTCCTTCCCCCTGCTCTTGCTCTTTCTCTCTCTCTCATAAATAAAAAAATCTTTTAAAAAATATACAGATTCCTGAACCCCACTTTTGATGAACTGAATCAGAATCTTTGCAAGGGGTGGATTTTTTTTTTTTTTAAGATTTTGTTTGAGGGAGAAAGATAGAGATATTCCTCTAGAGTTGAGGATTATTTAAGAGCTCATTTGGGCAGACCCCTGTAAGTTAAATATACATGAAACAGGGAGCCATTTTCCTTTATATAACACTTTGTATAGTCAGATCAAGTGGGAGAAATGAATACAGAAACCTCAAACTACTCTCTCAACAAGAAGGTATCCTCAAATAGAGATTAATTTGTAACTTGTTTTGACGAGACCCCTAACAAGGGAAACTTGGTTTGTGATCATTTTTTTAAAAATTCCAATTTTTAATGTACTTCAAAACTCCAGGTATGGTCATTCTTTGAACAACAAACACCTCCATTTATGATTCTGTAAATTAGAATTCTTTTTGGTTTGCTTTCAGCATAACTAACATTTTCAAAATATCATTTCAGAAATCAAACTCTCCACTGGCAGGCAGTTGGCAGTCCTCGATGTCAAGGAACTTGGAAGAAAGTTCGGCGAGTAGATCAGTGTTCTTGTCCAGCTGTTCACAGTTTTATTTTTATATAGATTATGATGTAAATATTTCAGAATGTGTTTGTAAACTTGCTAAGCCTTACCAAGTCACGTTCAGTGCTTCATAAAAAGTGCTTCAGAAAACATTTGGCCAAAGTCCCTGAACACCCTGAAGTAGAGAATGAAAATACTGGCCAGTTCTCCAGATACCCCGGACCTACAGTGAGGACCCACCCTAAACGTTCCTCTTGTTTTGTGTCCTTGGCCTTCCACAGAGTCCTCTCATTCAAGGGTCGCCCACACAACACTGATTGCATGTCTGTTTGCACTAAAATTACAACAATGTGGTCCATTTATTGGTGAGTAGTTGTCATTTAAGGGTATCCACGTTTTGAATCTTGAATTCCTTCTTTCTGTTCTGTAATCTCTTAAAAACTTCTCGCTTTAAAAAATGTATACAGATATACACATACTCTAGCATACACATTTCCCATATATTATTCCATAAATTGTGAAATGATAATTTCAAGAAAACAGTCACAAGTAATTTTCCACAGGACAAGTGAAGATTTAGTTAAGCATTTTGTAATGAAAAACCAACAGCTACGTTAAAAATACTTTTTTGAAGAAGAAATTTTCTTTCGTTCATTGAAAGACCAATCAGATGTTCATTCTAGGTCAATACAAGTTCCTTAAGTGCTGTTTTTATTTTTATGAAGAGAATTCTGGCACCGATGAATGAAACTATGTTTTAATTACAAAAATTTAGCCATCCATCGTTAGCACCTAAGATTATTTCCAAGGCTTACAACTTGAAGCTGACTAAAATAATCTTTCAGATTTAAGTTTAAACTAACTTCAAGTTTAATTGAAGTAAACTTTACTACTTCTTCCATACATTTTCTTCTGTTTGGGGTGGAAGGCAGTTATAAATTATGGAATCGTGGGTTTTGTTACAAATGCAATCACACACACACACACACACACACACACACACACACACACACACACACGTATTCATCCTCTATTTTATGAATGGAAAACCAGTGAGCCCAAGACAAATGGGCTTAAAGATGAGTTATTCTGCAGCCCACCCTCACTTTCTCATCCAGGACTCAGCTTCGATGAAAAGCATGACTGTGCCAAAGACAGCTGGGAAAGCTAAGCCCTTTCCAATTCTGAAACAAATTTTAAATGGAGGGTATTTTCTTTGCAGAACTATGTCTTAAAATTTAATCTCCTTCGGATTCATTTGTATAAAATATTATTCACTAACAAATGACTTACTAAAATACATGTTTCTTGGTACTTACATGTAATGACAAGAATAACAATAGCAAACTTAATAGGGCTGGAAAGTCCCTAATATTTAACGCCGAGAGTAGCAGTATTTCTCACTATATATTCATCTGTCAGAGTTGTTTTTATGGTAATTTTTTCAGAGATGAATAATAAAAAATTCGAATCTCCTCAAAGTCAGGACCTGAAACTATAAGTTCAGTGTTAACATTTTAAGATCATTCCTAACATTTGTAAAGCAAGATTTTTGAAGATATACCTGGGTAATTTTAATGTTACTTAAAATTTTTATACCAATTAATAAACTCTCTGTTCACATTTTTAAGAGGTCTTAGACTCTTTGTATGACTAGAAAATACCCAATTTCTTGGACTGGTCAGAGAATGAACAAAATTTCACCAAAACAAAATTTAAAAACCCCTCACAACTGACAGGCATATAATATGGAGATTATTAACCATAAAGCTCCATGGAATTTATGGTTCCAGGGTATGTTCTATCATTTAACATATTTGAGTTGTATAAAATCATTTTCACCTTACATATTTAGTTTTTAGTGCTGGCCATTTATTACTTTCACAGTGAAGTATATTTTTGTCATTTCTATTCTTGAGAACAACTTCATAGGCTAGAAGACTTAACAGAGTTTTTGAAAAGCTTGTTATTAATTCTAGCATAGTCCAAGGAAACAGTTCAGAACTGAAAACTGTAGCCCAAGCAATTAAGGAAGAAGCAAAAGTTTTATTTTCAAGGTTAAAGGTCAAAGTATTTAAGACCTCTTCAGTATTCTTTCTCATTGAGTACCAAAGGGCTGGGGTCCCTGCCACAGGCACTCTCCAGTGATATGTGGATCCTAGAATTACTAAATGGGTGGATTTTTCAAAAGTATTTGTGTTAATTTGAACAAAAAATAAATATACCCCCCAAAATTACACACACACACACACACACACACACACACACAGAGATCCATCCATCCATCCACACACATATACTCAGGAAAGATGAAGAAAGGAATTAGGGATGGTGATCACTGAGAAGAAGAGAATGATAAAGAGATAGGGAAAAAAAGAAAAAGGGTTAATAAAATTATAACCACACTATTCTCTTTTTAAGATATTTCTTGGGATGTTTTTGAGAATGTTATAATTAAGCATAAATATCAACAGCAATAAATTAGCCATCTTTTCTGGTTATTTGTAAAAATAATATGAAATAAAACTAGTTCTATTCTGTAAGAATACTGTAGTGAGTATTCATATAAATAACTCAAGTTGACTTAGAAAATAAAGACCTGGACATTCTGAGGCATAAGCAATCAGGTGATGGGCATATGGAAAGAGAGGTAAATCATCTAGTCTAGTGACAAATGGCTACACATTTACCCTCTCTCCTTCCCCAGATCCCCTGGAAATTACAGGATTCATAGCAGAGAAGTCCATAACATAGATGAGGAGGGCGGAGGTGGTGGTGGTAAGAATCAGCCCCAAATCAGATTTTGAAGAATTTTCTTGAAGATTGCAAGTAAATGGGCTTCTCCTGATGGATAAACCAAAACAGAAAGAGCATACTCTTTAAAATACATAGAAAAGAAGATGGAATCAGAAGTGAGAGCAATTCTTCCTGGGATGGAGTGTCCCACTGAGCAACAAACAAGATGAATTTTAAACATCCTCCCACTAGAGACAAATTTGTGAAACTTAAAATCAAGGATAGAGAAGACTATGAAACCTTCCAGAGAGAGAAAACCCCAATTACCTACAAAGGAAGAAGAATTTTCGTGGGAAGACTGCAGTGTTCTCATCAGTTACCCTTGGATGCTTGAGGTCTAATGGACGAAGGCCTCCAAGCATCGAGGGAAAATAATTTTGAAACTAGAATTCTCTGTCAGCCAAACTACTAATAAAGTATGAAGGCAAGATACAGAATTTCAGAAGTAGAAGAAGACAGAAGCCTTATGAGGGTCCTAAATAGGGTTTTGTTTTTGTTTTGTTTTCATTTAAACATGGCAGATTGAATACATTTGCCTCCCAATCCCTACTAAACTTACAGTTAAAGAATTTTTTTAAACAAGACAGAAAAACATATAATGATAAGAGAATCAAGAAAGACAAAGATAGCAGGAAAGGGATGGTCACCAGATTTTGGGACCAGAAAAGCAGATGGCTAAGAAAAGCTGGAAAGCCAGATGCCTACTGGAGTGAATCTGGATGAACAAGGTAATTTACAGCACCTGGAAAGGTTTCAGATATTTCCTTTAATGGGAAGGTTGACAATTGGTATAAGAAACAGAGCCTTAAATTCTTTGCAGCCAGGCAAGCATCCTGACAGGTCTACTCTTGGGAGGGACTCCAGATTGGAAACGTCAGAGACGGCAACTGAGAACGGAAACTGAGGGAGTCTCCACTTTGGTGACCCCCAGGTCTGTCCTCCATGTGGTCTGAGAATACTGCAGCCGGTGGTACACACTCCCCTCCTGCACTCCCACTCTCTTCTGCTCACAGCAGTTAGAGTCCGCTGGGGGAAATCGATCATCCAAGAGAAAGGACTGCAGGTACTGACAGAATAGCCAAGTTCCTGTCCCATCGTTATACATCGCTGCCTTGATCTTGATAGGGGAGCACCCATCAGTGCTCACTAAACTTTTTCATTCTCCCTCGTAAATATAAATGAACAGCCCAGGACAATGAGACACTTGAGGAAAACCACTAACAAACAAAGAAACCAAAATTAAATAGAATAAAAGCAATATAACAAAACTCAGGATCAAAAGAGATGAAATAATATCAATCATGAAGTAAGAACAGGATGCCTAGAGAAGGAAACATTAAAACTTCTTTAAAAAGGAGAATTAAAACCTCTTGGATAGTAGAGAGATTGATAATAGATATATAAATGTTGTAACATTTGGCAGTTAAGCAACATTTTCCCCAGAAAGTAAACAGAAAAATTAAAACAGAATTAGGACACAAAAGATAAAAAATTAGAAGATCAAAGAGATCCAACATCTGGACGATGGGAGTTCTAGAAAGAGAGTACAAAGCAACTAGGAGGGAGATTACTCAAGAATAATACAGTATTTTTTAGAACTTAAATATACATTGCCAAAGCCATTGAGTGTCTCATTAGTTTAAAAAAAAGAAAAAAGAATCCCATTAAAGCACGTCACCATGAAATTCTAGATCACTAGACTCATGAAAGAATCTAAAAGCTTCCAGAGAAAAAAATGTAGGTTACACGCAAAGGATCAGTAACCACAACGGTTGGCAGACCACTTGAAGCAACATTTGACCCTAAAGACAAGAAGAAAGCAATGCTTTTTTAATTCTGAAAGTATTTTCCAAATTAAAATTCTATGTCCAATGAAATTGTTACTCAAATACAAGGATAGAATAAGAATATTGTTAAACCTGCAAGATACAACAGTTTTTATTTTATGCATCTTTTCTTAAGAAGGTACAGGAAGAGGGGCTCTATTTAAACCAGAAGAGAAGGTCCAGGAAGTAGGAAATGCAATGCGGGAGAGATGACTGGGATCCCCAGGGGGCGAAGATAAAGGGACATGTGAGCAGGACAGCTGTACAGCACGCCTGGAGGGCAGCCAGACACGGGAGAGCTGAAGGAGGTCACCAAGAAAACAAATCAACAGAATATCTGACATACTTCAGTATGTTCAGAGATTTTTTTCACAGTTGGGTCAGAGAATTTGGAGATGATAAATGAGGGGTACACACACCTCAGGTGTAAATAACAGGGGGCTATAATAATACAAACACTCATTACTAATTTAACCAAAAATGTATACAAATACTTTGGAAGAACTGGGGAGAAGCATATGTATGGTACAATGCGTATGTTTGCTGGGGTGGTGGGGTGGGGCGGAGAAATGCAAAAGACCTAAAAACTCACCCTATATAGTGGGGGTGGGTCCTCAAACTGGAAAATAAACAGTAGTGTGAGGATATTTTTATTAAACATAAAAATCAATATTTGAGAAGAGTTGAGAGAGTTCAGAATGATCACCTTTAGGGAGAATTGAAAGGCAGTGGAAGCGAAGAAATGTTTTCCATTTTAGCCATGTAGACAGTTTTACTTTTAAAATTATGAACACGGATTACTTTAGTAAAAATGGAAATAAAAATTCAGAGAAAAAACTGAAAATGTAAGATGGTCAAAATGTGAAGCAAACTAAAATGTAGCATGGTTTTGAGCTACTAGGGTGGACGCAATGAGAGGATACAATTTACCTGATGCTTCCTTGTGTTGCAAGAATTCATGATGCAAGATCACATTTTTTGAGTTAGTCACACTTTGAGGATCTTATGTGAATAATATAGGGATAGTCATAATACTGGCTTCTGATTTTTTAGAATTACTCCATATCTTGAGCACAAAATATTTCACTATTAGACTGAATGCTAAAAACGAACCAAACCGATCCAGACAGAAGCTCAACCTCTTAGCAATGTGACAGGAGGGCTGGGGAGAGCGGAAGTGTGAGTTTAGGGAACATGAGAGGGGAGTTAAATGTCTCCTACGTCCTATCCAAGGAGCTAGGGTAATAGCAACAGCCGAGTGTAAGAATCAAGATATGAAGCATAAGCAAGAGGTCTCATTATAGGGTTGCCTGGATGGCTCAGTCGTTAAGCGTCTGCCTTCGGCTCAGGTCATGATCCCAGAGTCCCGGGATCCAGCCTGGCATCCTGCTTCCTGCTCCTGCTTGGTGGGAGGCCTACTTCTCCCTCTCTCATTCCCCCTGCTTGTGTTCCCTGTGTTTTTGTCAAATAAATAAAATCTTTGAAAAAAAAAAGCATCTCTGAAATCATAAAAAAAAACCAAAAAACTGGACAGTGAATAGATTTCAATTACAGGTGTGTTTTGAGGAATTCTTGTGTATTTTCCTTGCTGCTGCAGCTGCCAAACTCCCCTGGTATTGAGAACACTGTGCTGGGCTTTCTTTTTTTTTTTTTTTTTTTAAAGATTTTATTTATTTGACAGAGAGAAACACAGGCAGAGAGGGAACACAAGCAGGGTGAGTGAGAGAGGGAGAAGCAGGCTTCCCGCCGAGCAGGCAGCCCGATGTGGGGCTCGATCCCGGGTCTCCAGGATCATGACCTGAGCTGAAGGCAGTCGCTCAACCAACTGAGCCACCCAGGCGTCCCTGTGCTGGGCTTTCTCATAGGGGACATCAACATTCCTGGACTAACGAGGGAAGAGAGTACTGTCCCTTTTTTCTGATAAAGAAAACTTTTGTGGGATGTCAGCAATACTGTAAAATTTGTGTCACTGAGATTCTGCCAATGCAAGTCAGAAAAAATGAAGTTTGATTCCTCATCTGTGACATGTAATTATTAATGCTGTTCTGCCTCCTCATCAGGGTTTTGCCAGAGTTATAATCCATGCAAAGCCAAGTGCTCACAAATTGATGAAGACAAAGGCAGATGTGAGCTCTTCAAGGACTCAAGTGGAAAAGACATTCTTTAAATAATTTTCTTGTAAAAAAAAAAAAGGCATTGAAAAAGTATTCTTTTCCTTTGAGAGATGTAGATTATATAAACTGTCACATTTCTTACGTGAAATTGTCTTTTTTACTCTCTCAACACAGGTTTAAATGAAGGCTTACCTTCTATTACAGTATTTTGACATATGAAGGTGTTACATGGTGGGGAAGGGTAAGTTAAAAAAAACAAAACAAAACAAAAAACAATTTTTTGGCTCTCAACTGCAAATCCGTCTTTATCCTGCGTTGTGATCCTGGAGCTAGAACTCCACACACATCTCTTGATGTAAACAGTTAAGCTTTATCAAGACAGGGTGCCGGAGTGAGTTCAGTGATGGTGACAGCAAGACCACTCCCTTCCAGTTCCGGCTCTGTTCCAGGCGCAGGGGCTGCTGCATGAATGAGCTCCAGCTTCTCCCTCCAGTCGCCTCTCCATGCTCCCTCTTCCAGACCAGCAGCACACATACCCTCTGCCAGGCTCTCCACCTCCAGCAGACTGTGCTCCACTACTTGGCAGAGGGAAGGGGTGCCCTTTTACAGTCAGTAGTTCCTTTACCATTTCTCTTCCTCAGCAATGGGGGCAGAATGCAAAGCCCGAGGCCAGACAGAAGCAGGGTATGATTAACAAGGATGCCAAAGACTGTATGTACTCTTAAGAAGTAAATCAAAAATGGTCCCCTTCTCCCTAAGGAATTGTGGGAGCATTACCTTGGCCTAATTAATACCAGTCTACCGTCTTGTGAGTCTGCGCCCCCACCTTCTCATCACCACGCTGGTCTTTAGAAACCCTACGCTGTTCATTTACCTTAAAAATGGTTCCAAACTTGGAAACTGCCAACTGAACAAAATAAATGAAAGGCATTCCATTTCAGAGGTAACTGTGAACCAGAACAAAGTCCTACATCTTTTAAAGAAAACAAAATCTAGAACTCAAAGGCTAGGGCCAGCGAACTACAGCCTGCAAGCGAAATCTAGCAGCCTGCTGTTTTCATAAATATGGCTTTATTGGAACACAGCTGCACCCACCTATTTAGTATCTACGTGTACGGCTAATTCCCAGCAGACTCGACAGACCATTCTGCCCACAAAGCCCAAGATATTTCATCTGGCCGTTTATTGGGAAAGCTTGCCAAAACCCCCTGGCTCAGACCACTGACATTTAATTATCGACGTGGTTGATTCCAGTGTACCGACTTTTGTTTGTCCCTGTCGTTTGTTTTTGCTTCCTGTTACCCCCCACCTTTCACTTTCTTTTGGATTATCTGAATAATTTTTAATATTCCATTTTTATCTCTTGGTATCTATGTGTTCTTTAAAATGGTTGCTTTAGGGATTCCAGTATCATACCGAGCTTTTCCGTTTATTTAAGAGTTAATATAATTCCCAGTATCAGACTTCATGTAATTTGGTAAAGCCTTGCAGCAATAAACTGAAAGCAACTCTGAGACGGAATCTAAAAATGGACAATGGGTAGACCTTAGATGACGACAAACTCTGACCCATGACCTTTGTGGCAACCAGTTTAGGTCGCCAGATGGAACTCCCGCCATCAACCACTGGGTGGAGACTCGGTTGACGACCGCCAACATGCTGATTTTTTTGTCCAGACTCAGGACCAAGCAGAGAAAGCCAAATATATTCCCCCAATCACATAAGGCGCCTGCTGCTGCAGCTTCCTTATGCCAATGACCTCCAATCAGAAGATGCCTGCAGCTTTCTCACTTGAAAGCTTCCCCATTACAAACTTGCACCTTTGTCTCTGCACAACACCAGTTGTGGTGGGCTCCCTTACTATATAGCAAGCTCTGAGTAAACAGCCTGTCTGTCCTCACTTTTTTTTTTTTTTTTAAGATTTTATCTATTTGACAGAGAAACACAGCCAGAGAGGGAACACAAGCAAGGGGAGTGAGAGAGGGAGAAGTAGTTTCCCCGCTGAGCAAGGAGCCGAATGTGGGACTCGATCCCAGGTCTCCAGAATCATGACCTGAGCCGAAGGCAGTCGCTTAACCAACTGAGCCTCCCAGGTGTCCCTGTCCTCACTTCTGAATGGCTTTATTTCCATAACTCAAACGTTCAACAATATAATGTGATACAGATATTACTGTATACATGAACAACTATAGCTACACCCATGAACTGAAAGAAGGCCCAAAAATTAGTTATTTGATTTCCTCAAATGTCTCAAGTCAAAAAGAACAAGATAATCCTCTGGCCTCAACAGATGAGTTTGGTAGCCAGATCAATTACAACTCTGCCTTATCCTTCACCTCCTGCAGCTGTGAAGCTCAAAGATCCAGGTGGAGGGTTAGGGTCCTCCCAAGTCTTCTGAGACTGTGCAGTCCTGGGAATCTGGGCAGCTCCCTGGATTCCCTAAGTTACTCCAGTTCTTCTAAGCTCCTTAAACCCCTGCCCCCGCTACCACCCCCATGTATGATCCTCCCCAGACTTCCAGTTTGTGTGGCATCTGACAATAGGCAGCTGTAGGTAATAGGTTTTTAATGCCAGAGCTCAGAAGGTGAAAAACAAAGGCAAATTTCTGAATTAAACTCTCAGGGAAATACCAGACAGGTCAAAACACAACAATGTGACACTGTCAAGTCATTCCAAGAATTTCTTATGAAACTTAGTGCCTCTTTATTAAGCACTGCTCCAGTTATTTCAGGTTTTGTTTATATCCCAGTTTCAAAAATTGGATTTCTTTTTCCCAAAGATTTTATTTATTTGACAGAGAGAAACACAGGCAGAGACGGAACACAAGCAGGGGGAGTGAGAGAGGGAGAAGCAGGCTTCCCGCCGAGCAGGGAGCCCGATGTGGGGCTTGATCCTGGGTCTCTGGGATCATGACCTGAGCCGAAGGCAGTCGATCAACCAACTGAGCCACCCAGGCGCCTCAAAAATTGGATTTTAACAGTTTTTGCCAGCCTAACAGTTGTCTGAGTAGAGGGAAACGTCTTTGGAGCTCCCCAACCCCACCATTTTTGGTGATGTCATTACATCACACGTTTAAAAAGATGACATTTTAGAAATGGAGGACAGATGAGTGCCTGCCAGGGGTTGGAGGAATGATGCAAGAGGGAGAGGAACAGCGACCCGAGCGGTCCTTGTGGTATTGGAGCTGTGTGGGGTCTTGCTTATGGTAGTGAATACACGAATCTACAGAAGTGATAATTAGAACTAAATACACACCTATGAGTAAAACTGGGGAAATGTGCATAACACTGGTGAATTGAATCCACGTTATGATGGCGGTTATGAACACTGAGGGTAAGAAAAACTGGAGGAACTAGAGTGAAAGGAATCTCTCTGTATCATTTCTCAGCAACTGCCTACGAATCTACAATTATCTCAAAAATTTTAATTAAAAAATTCAGATTTCAGATAAGTTTTAGACACATTATTCAACTTATTTTGCTTTTTATGCATCCCTAAGTTATATAATAGAAATTTACCTTTAAATAAATCTAAAATAGCTCTTTCAAGAAGCAAAATAAATTATATTCTCAAGAAGCACCATAATACAGTATAATTACCCTTATCTTTTTTAGGGGCCCATACAATAATTGAGCATCTCAGTTAGTGGAAACTTAGGATCTGATGATTTACGGTATGTCTGGAATGAGGTGTACTTACGGGTCCATTTTGGTACATGTCACTAGCTTTAGCACTCCCATCAACACATCTGTAATAAATACTGACAGTAACCAGGAGTGTAATGGGATAGATAGAATCAGGAAGCATACAGTAATTACCCACATTTCTGTTTATGTATAAAGACATAATTTCAGGAACAATGGGAAAATAATGAATGCAACTTAAGTAAGAAATGAAATATAATTAAATACTACTATTTAACTCTTTACACTAGTACTTCAGTATTTCCCTTATTAGATAAAGCATGTGTAACTCAAATGCTAACTAATTCTGTTTGTGACTAAATTCTCTAAAGAATAAAATGCTTGTGAAAACTCAGAACTGTTCAATAAGGTATGAATTATCTTGTTTATTTAACAATTATAGACATGGGTAATACTGGTTTAAGCATTTACAGAATACCACTTAGGCCCAATATTAATTTATTAAATAAAAATACAGGAAAAAAAATCAAAGAATTTTTGGTATTCATGACACCAGGTTAAAGGCAGACTTAAAACCATTTTTGTCAAAGTTTTAACAATGGAACAAAGTTAACTATACCTAAATGAGACATGAAGCTATTCTTGTTAATAATACAAACTTTGTCCTCACTAAGGGTATTGTTATTTTTAAGTTTTCTCCTCTTACTTGAAACTGAAAGGAAAATTTAAGTATGTTACAACTCATGTATCATTCTATATACAAATATATTTAGTAACTAATATATTAAGGCCATAAATCAAGTCTTCGATAAACTTCACTTTTGTGTGTGACACATAAGAAGTCAGGCTACAGACACAGAATATGTTAATGGGAATAAATACATTTTTTCATTCTTTTTTTAAATTCGAATAAGATTTGGGGATAGGGTTACTGAAAGCACGAGGATTCACAAATTTACATTTAATCAAAGAAAAGTCTTAAAGAATGCAATGATGGCATATAAACTTACTCTTATAGCATAAATCTTCATGTAAGTCGAAGTGATACTATAAGGATACTGTAATGCTTTAGACAAAAATTTTTAAGATACAACAATGACCACCAAGTTTCAAACAGAATGCAGTGATCAAAATATTTAACTGTCTTTTTATCTAGCTTTTACTAACACATTTAGTCTTCACTATCTGATCAAATCAGTTTTAGCTTCTTCATAGTCCTCCATCTGTCTTTCAACATGACGCCTGTTCGGTTGTTGAATTTATAATGTAATAGTATTTTAGACCAGTTTCCCTCTCCGTATTTCCTTACACCGGATCTCAGATTCTTGTCTTCTTCCCAAAGCCATGCCTTTTGATAAAATGTAGAATAGTTATTCACAGAACAATTCTTTAAAAAGCAAACTTACTATAAATCCAATTGTTTTCTTAAGATTTTATTTATTTGATTTTATTTAATTGACAGAGAGAGAGAGTGAGCAAGCGAGCACAAGCAGAGGGAGCAGCAGGTAGAGGGAGAGGGAGCAGCAGGTAGAGGGAGAGGTAGAAGCAGACTCCCCGCAAAGCAGGGAGCCCAACACAGGACTTGATCCCAGGACCCAGGGATCATAACCTGAGCCCAAGACAGATGCCTAACTGACTGAGCCACCCAGGTGCCCCAATCCAACTGTTTTTAATCAAAATAATATTAGAGTTTCTTAAGGATAGAAGACTTTGCATGTATTTTCTTAGATTTCTGTAAGAGCTTATGTTTATAAGATTTCTCAGGGTCCTTACTATTACTGTTCATTTTACATAAGCACAGTATGTCTCAGCTGCCCAAGATCAGACAGCTACAAAGTGAAAGAGCTAACCCAACCCAATTCATCAGACTTTTTAAGCCTATATATCTCTTATGATGCTTTCCTACAATTGTTATCAAACTGCTATTCCCTCCCACAAACACTTTTTTTTTTTTTTAAGATTTTATTTATTTGACAGCGAGAAACACAGCCAGAGGGGGAACACAAGCAGGGGGAGTGAGAGAGGGAGAAGCAGGCTTCCCATCGAGCAGGGAGCCCGATGTGGGACTCTATCCCGGGTCTCAGGGATCATGACCTGAGCCAAAGGCACTCACTCAACCAACTGAGCCACCCAGGTGCCCCCCACAAACACTTTTAAAAAAAAGATTTATTTATTCTGGAGAGAAAGAGAGAAGAGAGAGCATGCTCACGAGGAGGGACAGAGGAAGAGAAGCAGACTCTCCCCTGAGTAGGGAGTCCAACTGAGGCTCGATCCCACAGCCCTGAGCCAAAACCAAGAGTCAGATGCTCAATTGACTAAGCCACTCAGATGTGCACAGACTGGTACTTCTTAATCCCACATATCTCTAAATAGAACTTATGAATATTTAATACTTCACTAATGAACTCGGTGAAAACCCAGTTCTATGTTAGGCAAAGTATACACAGCCATAAACCTCAATCTTCCCTAAAACAAATTCTTGAAAATCCAACTAAAAAAGACTAATTTCTTTTGGAGAAAATGGCTAAAAAATTTAAAAAAATCAAATTAGTTCCATACACAGGAAAAAACTATCGATAGTTGGCATGTGCTATGCTGAAGGAGCAAATGACTGAGTGATTATTTACTGTGTCTAGACTACTATGATAAATTTCCCCAGCTGAATTTCCTATTTTCTTTGAAAATCCATTCATCAAGTCATGAAAAGATAGTATTATGATTTTGCTTACATGAGGCATCTAGGATAGTCAAACTCACTGAAACGAAGTAGAATAGTGGCTGCCAGGGGATGGGAGTAAGGGAGAATGGAAAATTGTTTAATGGGTGCACAGTTTTAATTTTCCAATATGAAAAAGTTGTAGAGACTGGCTGCATAAACAATGTGAATGCACTTAATGCCACTGAACCATACACTTAAAAATGATTAAGATGATAAATTTTGTTATGTATGTTTTACTACAAAGCTATAAAAAAGTTAAAAAATGAGCAAAGGATTTGTGAGACATTTCTCCAAAGATACACAAATGGCCAGGAAGTATATGAAAAGATGCTTAACATCACTAACAATTAGGGAAATGCAAATCAAAGCCAGAAATAATCACCTCACACAAATTTTCACATCTATCATGAAAAACAAAACAAAACAAACAAAACACCACAGAAAATAACTAAGTGTTGGCGAGGATATGGGGAAATTGTAATGCTTATGCATTGTGGGAAGGAATGCAAAACTCTGTGACTGCTGTGGAAAACAGAATGGTGGTTCCTCAAAAAAAAATCAATAAAATTTCCTGTGATCTGGTAATTCCACTTGTGGTCTATTCCAGAAGAACTGAAAGCAGGGACGTGAAGAGACATCTGTGGAAAAAGTTGGAAGCAACCCAAGTTATCCGCTGACGGATGGATGGATGAACAAAATGTGGTATATAAATATAGTGAGATATCATTTAGCCTTAAAAAGTCAGGTAATTCTGACACATACTAAATATAGATGAAACCTGAGGACATTATGTTAACTGAAGTCAAACACAAAAGGACGTACATGCAGGACTCCACTTGTTTGAGAGGTACGTGAAACAGTCAAACTTGGGAGACAGAAGTAGAATGGTGGTTGCCAGGGGCATGGGAGAGGAGCAGATGGGGAGTCACTGTTTAATGGATATAATTTTTGTTTTGTAAGGCGAAAAGAGTTCTGTGGATGGACAATGGTAATGGTAGCATGACAATATGAATGTGTTTAATGCCGCTGAACTATATACACTTTAATGCAATTAAGACGGTAAGTTTTGTTGTGTGTATTTTACTACAATTAAAAAATCCCAACTCAGCTGTTTGATGCACTACTGAAAGGAACACGGTGGCTTCAAGAAGACAAACCTGAGATGAAAACTCTCATGTAAGGCTCAATGCCATAAAACTGGCAGTGACCGTTAATTTAGCCAATTTAGCCGTGCTGAGTGCGTGCCGTGCCGTGCACAGCAAATTGATCTCTAAACAAAGACAAAAGCTTCAATTCACTGCTTGTCACTGATACAAAACCAAAAGAGATGTAAATTTTCCCTGTGTGGGTGAGCAGTTTAAAAAAAGAGATGGACTTGCCCATTAAAGTACTTCAGCAGTGGGTTATTAATCTCTGAGGTCATGCAGATCTCTGAAAATGTAATAAAAGCTATGGATCCATCTCACAGACAAGTGAAGACCTACACAATTTTACCTAACATTTCAGAGGCCACTTAGACTAACCCTAAAATATCGCTTTTACAGTTCCCAAGTTAAGAATTTCTGTTGTGTAAGAAGTTGCTACAGTTTCTTTCAATTTTAAAAAGTAGTCCTTGGTTTATGAAAATTTCATATATAATACACAATTTTCTTGTTCAAATACGAATGAATGACTTTTAATAAAATGCACAGATGATATGTGATACAATATAAAAGCTCATTTATCTCAAGAAATAAATGATATTCTCTGCCTGAATCCTATTTTGGTTCCTGGGTACAGGTTAAGCAGTGTTTTCAGGGTATCCTTCCGGTAGCAAGCTACTGCCAAAATCCAGCCCCAGGATGTTTACACTGCCCAGAAGCTAACAACAGTGGTTTTTACATTTTAAAAGGTTGCTTTAAAAAAAAAAAATTATTTATTTGACAAGAGAGAAACACAGCTAGAGAGGGAACACAAGCAGGGAGAGTGAGAGAGGGAGAAGCAGGTTTCCCGCCCAGCAGGGAGCCCGAAGTGGGGCTCAATCCTGGGACCCTGGGATCATGACCTGAGCTGAAGGCAGTCGTGTAACCAACTGAGCCACCCAGGCATCCCTAAAAGGTTGCTTTTCAAGAAGAAAAAAAATTGTGATAGAAACTATATATTTACTACCTGATCCTTTACAGAAAAAGTCTGCCAACTTCGGACCCGAAAGTAGTTCTAATTTTGTCAAGTGAAGATTAACTAAAAACCAGGGTTTTGTTTTGTTTAAGATTTTATCTGTGTGTGTGTGTGTGTGTGTGTGTGTGTGTGTGAGAGAGAGAAGTGTGCATGCACAGGAGTGAGCATGAGAGGGGGTAAGGTCAGAGGGAGAAGCAGACTCCTTGCTGAGCATGGAGCCCGATGCAGGAGGCCCAGGACTCCAGATCGTGACCTGAGCTGAAGGCAGTTGCTCAACCAACTGAGCCACCCAGGGGCCCAAAAACCAGTTTTTAACAGTAAGTATTTAATTCTTTTCTTCTATTGAAGAATAGCAACTCTCTGTGATTACATCTTTTATTGGACCTGAATGTTTGAAATCTTAGATTTAAAGGCAAGAGTCTTGAAAAGCATCTTATGGAACAAGATCATACAGCAAATAACAATATAATTTTAAAAAGTTTAAAGAGGCCTGGGGCACGTAGGTGGCTCAGTTTGTTAAGTGCTGATTTTGTCTGACTTTGTTAAGTGCTCGATTTCACCTCAAGTCATGATCTCAGATCAGGGTCATGAGATCCAGCCCCACAAGGGCTCTGTGCTGGACATGAAACCTGCTTAAGATTCTCTCTCCCTTAGGGTGCCTAGGTGGCTCAGTTGTTAAGCGTCTGCCTTCGGCTCAGGTCATGATCCCAGGGTTCTGGGACTGAGCCCTATATAGGGCTCCCTGCTCGGAGGGGAGGCTGCTTCTCCCTCTCCCACTCCCCCTGCTTCTGTTCCCTTTCTCACACTCTCTGACAAATAAATAAATAAATAAAATCTTAAAAAGAAAAAGAGAAAAAGAAAAGAAACTAAACCAACTGAAAGTCAACAACTCTTTGTAGATCCATCAGAGAATTAATGTCTGCTGCCATAAAAACTAGAGAAACAGAAAGGTAGATAAGAAAATCACAGCTTACCAGGAAGAAAAGTTCGTAGCTGGAGCCAGTACTGATAGAAACATTTAACTATGCTGGTGAATTGACAGAGGTTCACTGTAGACAAGCTTGAGTTAAAAAAGCTCCAGGTGCCCAATCTTAGTGGGCCTACAACTCCAACTCATTTCCACCTAACTCCAGCCCCCTCTAGCCTTCCATGTCAGGAGGGAAATATCCAACTTCAGCCCCTTCTACCCTTTCTTTCTCACTGAAGAGGGGGAAATAAAAGCTGAGAAGCACATAGGAAGGTCTTAATTCAGGACACAAACCCACTAAAAGAATCAGCAAAATCACACAAAACTACAGTATACTTCTTTCTCTCCTCTACCGCACGCTATTATTTGGGCTCCTGTAAATCAACTGCGTCAGCTGAAAGAGCTGCCTTAGATCCTTACTAAGGAGCCTAGGGAAAACCAAAGACAGCAACAGAGACAAAAATAAGGAAATTTTAGCCTCTGACAACTACAGCTACATCAAATAGTAAATAACGCCTAACTCCTAGCTAGACAAACATAAAACCTCACAACAAAGGTCAGTTTACTTCTGTTTTTTCACCTGATACATTGTGTCAGCTATCAGCAAGAAATTGGTAAGGTACACTAAAAGCCAAAAAAATCTGAATCTGAAGGAACAAAGCAACATCAGGCTATGACAGAGATTTCAGAATTATCAAGGTGGGAATTTAAATAATTAGGATTAATGTCAAGGGCTCTAAAGGAAGAAGTGGACAACATGTAAAAACAGATCAGTAAATGTAAGCAGAGAAATGTAAACTTTAAGAATCAAAAGGAAATGCTAGAAATCAACGCACAATAACAGTAATGTAGATGAAGACTCAGTGAGCTTGAAATTAAAAATAGAAACTTCCCAAACTGAAAAGCAATGAGATAAAAAGAATGGGAAAAATAAAAAGAGACAGACAGAGGAGAGAAAAGAACCACCAAATACTGTGGGAAAATTACAAAAGATGTGACCTACAGATAATGGGACCATCATAGAAGAAATAGAAAAAAGAATTGAAGCAATACTGGCTGAGAATTTTCCAAAATTAATGACTGACACCAAAACAGATACAACAGACTCCAAGAACACAAAACAGGACAAGTGCCAAAATATCTACACCTTTGCACATCACACTGAAGGTGCAAAAATTCAAAGACAAAAAATATGTATGACTTTTGGCTGTATATAGTGTCATATGGTTGGTATTTTCACATTCTCCTTTGGGAATTCACCCAACAGCATCAAGGAAAGAAAGATAATTCTAAACTCTTAAAAAAATTTCGAAGACCCTTGGGGCGCCTGGGTGGCTCAGTTGTTAAGTGTCTACCTTCGGCTCAGGTCATATCCTGGGATCAAGCCCTGCATCGGGCTCCAGGCTCAACGGGAAGCCTATTTCTCCCTCTCTCACTCCTCTTGCTTGTGTTCCCTCTCTCGCTGTGTTTCTGTCAAATAAATAAATAAAATCTTTAAAAAAAAAATTCAAAGACCACTACGACATGAATCATAATATAGGGGGAAGGGGTACATTATTGGTGGAAATTGACAAAAGATATGCAAAGAAGCAGGGCAGAGCCACTCTGCCTATAGATCTCAGAAAGCCTATGATGTGCAATTTTCTAGAGTAAAAAAAACAGCCTGAGGTGCACACCCTGAATGCCTGGCCTGCCAACAGTAGGAGCCTCTCTCACCCTGCAGTTGCTCTAAATAATAGAGGTGGTGGTGGTGCTAAATAAGGAATCCCATGCATAAGCAATATTTACAGGAAGCAAATTCTAAGCAGGTTTAGTAGAAGTAGCACTGCTTGCTATGTTTACTTCAGACACAAGAAATATTCCTAGTAGCCTGGAATTTGACCCTAGCCTCAGTGTCTCAATAAGAACCATTTACAAGTAGCTTTTTGAAGGAAAAAGGAAAAAAAAACCCCTCATCTTAAATAAAGGAGAATAAGAAAAAAGTACAATGTCACCTTCAACTTCTAGCTGTGATAGAAAAGGACTAGATTTATTCACTTGCTATAAACAACTTTAGATAGAATACAGGAAACAATGGTTTGAGGCACTGGACAGATTGCATAGGACTATAATTACTGAGTGCAGAAATGAACTCAGTCCTAAAATTGACCCATCTTTCTGAATAGAAAACTTCCCTATCGGGCGCCTGGGTGGCTCAGTGGGTTAAAGCCTCTGCCTTCGGCTCAGGTCATGATCTCAGGGTCCTGGGATCCAGGCCCGCATCGGGCTCTCTGCTAGGCAGGGAACCTGCTTCCTCCTCGCTCTCTGCTGGCCTCTCTGCCTACTTGTGATCTCTCTGTCAAATAAATAAATAAATAAAATCTTAAAAAAAAAAAAAAAAAGAAAAGAAAAGAAAAAAAGAAAAAAATTCCCTATCAAATGGTTTCTTCTTTTTTTAAAGCACAGAAGGGGGTGCCTGGGTGGCTCAGTGAGTTAAAGCCTCTGCCTTCAGTTTAGGCCATGATCTTGGGATCCTGGGATCAAGGCCCGCACTGGGCTCTCTGCGTGGCAGGGAGCCTGCTTCCTCCTCTCTCTCTGCTTCTCTGCCTCGTTGTGATTTATCTGTCAAATAAATAAATAAAATCTTTAAAAAAAAAAAAAGGGCCAAATTTAAATTGGATTCCCATTTGGAAGGTATGAATATAAAAGCTTAAAATGTGGATTTAAGGCCCACTTTGCATTGATAAATAGACCTTATGACAGTATCACAATAATTCTAAATAAATGTCATTATCAATACCCAACTTAAGGCTATTTTAAAAATACAGGTGAAATATTTTTTTTGGAACTTAGGATTGGCCAATTAATTTAACATGGTAAGATCAAAGATGGTGAAGTGGAAACATTTTACATTCAAGATCTTTTTTTTCCTTTTTTTTAAAGATTTTATTTATTTATTTGACAGAGAGACAGATCACAGGTACACATAGAGGCAGGTGGGCAAGAGGTGGGGGAGCAGGCTCCCTGCTAAACAGAGAGCCTGATGTGGGGCTCCATCCCAGGACCCCTGAGATCATGACCTGAGCCGCAGGCAGAGGCTTAACCCACTGAGCCACCCAGGCGCCCCTACATTCAGTATCTTTTGTGGCTGAACAGAAATAATGTGAAATAATAATAATTAATATCCATTAACTCTTATTTAAATACAATAATTACCTTTTTTTTCCTAGATTGATGCTTTCCAGAAGTTCCTGGCTGACTATTCAAAATCTGTCTTCTCTTTTCAGTGGTTTGTCTCCTGAGACTTTTCACTCTTTCACCTAAAAGTAGAAAAATCATTAAAATTGTTTCACATTAAAATAAAAAAAGAGGCTATTTTTAAAGGTTACCATGAAATTCCTATTTAGTATTTAGCTATTTTAAATAAAAAGTATATGCTTAATTTTTTCCCCTTTGAATCTGGAAGCAGCATAGTACAATGCAAAGGTTAGTTTCTGAAAATCATAGGGGTTATTGAATGTTGATTCTTTTATATCTTTAAACAAGTTATCTCACCTCCCAGAACCTATCCTTCTTCATCATGTTAAAAAAAGGAATATTTTATCATAGAGGATTGTTGAAATTTTCTTAAGATAATGTTGAAGGAATATTTTACCTAGTGTAAGAACTACAGCCCTTCCTGCATTTTTTCTTTCTTATTCACAGTCAGTTTAGTAAGACAAGAATGTAAATGTAACTGAAAAGAGAACTGTTAACCGTAAGAAAAATGTTTATATAAAAAGCCTTAAAGAACCTACAAATAGAATTAAAAGAGTTTAGATGGCTGGATAGAAGATCAATAATCAAAGCTCAATAGTATTATTCATTAGCAATAGCTAAAATATTTAAAACAATCAAAAGATAGTATTTATAATACTAACAAAAATATAATATTCCTAGGGATAAATCTAACAGTGGTCAAGATCTATATGTAGTAAATTATAAAGCTTTACTATATATGTGTGTGTATATATACACTACACATTATAAGAAAACATATATGACAATCTAGATAGAGTAATATACTTCTGTTTGTGTACAGGAAGACAACATAATATAGTCTATAATCAATACTAATATATAATATATAATATAAAGTCCGTAATTCATACTAATATATAATATATAATTAATACTAATATGTTCGTAAGTATTGCCACAATCCACTTTCAAATGAAAATTTCAACAGGGCTTTTTGTAGAATTTAACATTATTCAAAAATTATATGTGTTATGAGAAGTAGTCCACCATGGGCCCGGAGCATCCCTGCAGGTTTTGCTAAATGCACAAGGCTTATTTGTTTCCTGACACTAAACAGTTTTGTAGTCAAAAAGGCACCTAACTAGGTCAAAGGAATCACAGCCTGACCACCATGTACTACCCTCTCTTGGGGAGGAAAATGGCTGGTTTGCTATCCCACTTTGCTATCCCATTTTGCCACTTACTCAAAAAGAGGTAGGCCCTTGGTACCAAGTTTCTCAGTTCCAGTACAACCTATTTGCCTGCACAGCATCTATGTGGGGCCACTGCACTGCCTGTGGGACTTGGAATAAAGGAACCAGCACAATTATGCTGATGCCGTGCTATTTGCTGTGCTGTAATGAACTGTCTTGCTCCGCCTCATTAAGTCGTATTGCCTACTTTTGGCGCCCATGGAGTGGTAGCAGGTTTATTACTTGCAATCCTCTATGAAGTTGAGTTTTTTCCCCCTGACAACACGGAAGATCAAAACACCAAGATCAGTCAAGATATTTCTGAAGAATAGTAAAATGAAGGGCATTTCCCTATCACATACTGAGCTGCTATGAAACTACAGTGATGTAGACAATACGGCACTGCTGCAGGAACAGCCTGTATGTACCGGTCAGGCAGCCGCCCAGAAAATGGGAACCACACTAGTTATGAATGGAGATTTTCATACTGCAAATTGTTTAAACATGAGCTAGAGGACTAAACAGGCAAAAGAAGAAATTAACAAATTAAAAGATTAATAATTAACAGCCAAACTCATACTTACAGGCTTCAATATTTTGTCTCTCAGTAATTGGTGGAACAAATAGGGAAAAACAGGGAAGTATACACAAAAATTTGAACAGCACCATGAATCAACTTGACCTGATACTTTACAATAGAATTCCATATTCTTCGCCAGTGCTTACCAACTCACCAAGACAGACCATATCATGTACTATAAACCAAATTTTAAATTAAAAAAGAATCCTACAGAGTATATTCTCAGTCCCAAACAGAATTAAATTGGAAAGCAATAATAGAAAGGTACCTGGAATACCTTTAAATAATTGGAAATTAGACAAACAGCTTCTAAATAGCCCAGAAGTTGAATAAAAAGTCTTAAGAGAAATGAAAAAATATTTTAGACTAAATGAAAAAACAACATCTCAAAATCTGGGGGATGAAATGGAAGCAGTTATTAAAGAGGAGTTTATAGCATTAAATGCACGTATTAAAAAAGATTCTGAAATCTATGAGTAAAAGGTAACTCATATAAAAAGAGGAGAGAAAGGCTGACATCAGATTTCTCCACAGCAGCACTCATCAAGTCAAAAAACAGATCGGTATCTGCAAAGCTGGAATGTCAGTGGTACTGTAATAATGTTGTATGAAGACCGATGGTTATCTACCCTAGGGGGTTAAGCACAGCATAGTATACAGAGTTGTCCAATTACTATTCTATACACACAAAACTAATGCAACGTTATGTGTCAACTCTACTTCAATTACAAAAAAAGAACAACATCTTCCACTTCAGTGATGACGGGAGCATCCACCTGTGAGAAGCTGCCATCGGACCTGTCTGCCCAGAAGGACACCATTGCAGAGGAAAAGTAGAGCTGAGAGACAAAGGAAGCAGGTCTGATGAAAATGCTTGCGTAGCTGATCTAGCCACACATGCAGCTAATGTACCCCTGAAATTGTGAGTACGAGACAGTAAATCCCTTTCTTACTCCAAAAAGAAAAAAGAGCAGACCTTCTCAGTGATGTAAACATTGAGAAGAGCTTACTTAAAAAAGGTCTATTTTTAAAATTTTTTTTTTTTTTTAAGATTTTATGTATTTATTTGAGACTGAGAGTGTGTGCAAGTAAGGGGAGTAGCAGACAGGGAGAAACAGGCTCCCCACTGAGCAGAAAGCCCAACATAGGGCTTAATCCCAGGATCCTGAGATCATGACCTGAGCGAAGCCAAGGGCAGACACTTAACTGACTAGACCACCCAGCCACCCCAAGAAGGTTAATTTCAAGTTCTAGTCCTATTCACTGTTTCTGTGACCAAGTATATTTTACCTAATCTCTTTTTGTAGTGGTTTCCCCCATAAAATGGGAATAATTAAAAAAAAAAAGCACCTGTAAGATTGTTGAAGATTAAATGAGTTTACACATCATTTCACTGAATGCTGCTAAGTTTTTTCTGCACAGAAAGAATTTAGGTGATTTTCTTTTTTTCAAGTTTTCTGAATCAGTTATTTTTTAAAAGTACATGGCAGTTTTACAAATCTGAAAAAAAACCTGTTTAGTATAAATAAAATATCCTCTAACTATGAAGAGAGGATACTATAAACCTTTTAAGCAAACTAGAAGTAAAAAAAGAAAATGTGTATGCATATATTACTAACATCTAATAAAAAATCAAAAAATGTACTAAAACTCACAAGATTTTCTAGACTCAATATCCAGTCACTGACAAACCAGTCTGCAATGAGGTTAAAGTTCAAAGAGTTTAACTATTAATCACCTATTTAAAATCTAAAAAAAATGCTTCCACTTCTTTGAATTTTATATGATGAAACTGAAAGTCCAGAATCCCCAAATTATTTTAGTTTAGAATTATGACTCCTAGCCATTATGCAGCAAAAGATGCAATATCAAGCAATTATTTGAGTTTAACTTTACCATTTTTAAAATGAGGATGATTTACATCTATAGATATAAATGTTTTAGAGCTTTAATTTACAAATATTAATACTGGCCCTGTCACTAGCCATCAATTATGAATAAATTTATTCAATTAATACCTACTGCAGCCCTACTATGCCCCTGGCATCAAGTTGGTACATCCATTATTTTCATACTGATGGCAAGCTGCTAGGTATGGATCAGTGAAGTTTAAAAATCCTTGCATGCACGCACTCATTCATTCCTTCATTCATTCATTCATACAGTGCCTAGAATGTAGTATAGGTTCAGTGAACATTTGCTGACTGAATAAACACCAAGGAGAAACTTACAATCAAATTGTAATCTAAAACAATTATCGACCTTTTTTTCCTAAAGATTTTTTATCTATTCATTTGAAAGACAGAGACAAAGCACAAGTGGGAGAGGCAGAGGCAGAGGGAGAAGCAGAATCCCCACTGAACTGGGAGCCCAACGTTGGGCTAGAGTCCAGGACCCTGGAATCACAACCCAAGCCGAACAGATGTCCTACAATCTGAGCCACCGGGTGCCTCTATGGACTACTTTAAAGATTTTTTTTGTTGGTGGGGCGCCTGGGTGGCTAAGTCATTAAGCGGCTGCCTTTGGCTCGGGTCATGATCCCAGACTTCTGGGATCCAGCCCCACATTGGGCTCCCTGCTCGGGGGAAAGCCTGCTTCTCCCTCTCTCACACCCCGTGCTTCTCTGTGTTCCCTCTCTAGCTGTGTTTCTGTCAAATAAATATTTTTTTAATGAGAGAGGAAGAGGTCAGAGGGAGAAGTGGAACTGGGAGCCCAATGTGGGACTTGATTCCGGGACTCCAGGATCATGACCAGAGCTGAAGGCAGTGGCTTAACCAACTGAGCCACCCAGGCACCACAATAAATAAATATTTTTTTTTAAAAAAAAGATTTTTCTTTTTTGTTGGCTGTTGCTTGTTTTTTTAAATCAAGCAATGCCGCTTATAAGAATAAATTCTAAATGCAACAAGGAGGGTAGCTAGAGTCCACAGTCAATCCTCATTATTCATGGATTCTGTATTTGTGAATTTACTTCCCTGCTAATACTTTGTACCTCAAAACTCAACACGCCTTTGTGTATTGTGCTTTTGTGGTCACTGGTGGACATGTGCAGAGCAAAAAAAAAAAAAAAATTCTCTTACCTGATGTGTGCTCCCAGCTAAGGTTAAGCAACGTGATGCTCTGCCTTCATGTTTTAGCTGTTATTAGATAACTTTTTTAGAGTCTATTTAATGCAACATTTTGTATTTTGGGGTAATTTAGCTATTTTAAATGGCCCCCAGCTGTATTGTGGAAGTACTGTCTAGTGTTCCTAAGCACAAGAAGACTAGGATGTTCCCAAGAGAAAAAAATGTGTTAGAAAGCTTCATCCAGGAGGCACCTGGGTGGCTCAGTTGGTTAAGCGACTGCCTTCGGCTCAGGTCATGATCCTGGAGACCCTGGGATAGAGTCCCACATCGGGCTCCCTGCTCGAACGGAAGCCTTCTTCTCCCTCTCTCACTCCCCCTGCTTGTTTCTCTCTGTCAAATAAATAAATAAATAAAAACTTAAAAAAAAAAAAAGAAAAAAGAAACATTAAAAAAAAAAGAAAGAAAGAAAGCTTCATCCAGGCATAAGATCCAGTGCTTAGCATCTTTAAACAGAAACACATAAACACACTGAACAAGGTTATGTATTTAATAGCTGATAAGACTGTGGTGACAAGAGGCTCAAAGCACTCTAATCCTGCAATTCCCCAGTAATGGTTTAGTATTCACCAATTGCAGCAACTTTATAGAACATAACTATCATAATAACTAGTGTATGCTTCAGATTAACTATTTTAAGTTGCTGAGTAACGTTAAGGTATAAAAGCAGCGTACCATTATAGGAAAAGTTCTCTAAGCTAGGTAATCAGAATAGATAACTTTTTAAATTAAGCACCAACTTTCTAACTCTATGAAGGTATGGCATTTAATCCTTTGCGCTGTAGTCTTCTGAAGTGTGTCTCCATGTTACAGTGGGGAGGTCAGGGCTGCATCACTTTCAAGGACAAATCAATTCTCCCCTTCTAAAACTGTAATAAGAGTACTCACTTTGAAGAATTTCCATTTCTTCTTCTTGCCTATTAAAATCCTGTTCTTGGCTTCCGTGTTTCGACCTAGATAGAGTGAGCTTCTTGTGAGACCTAAATTGAACATAAAAGCATGGGATTGACTCCAGAAAGAATAGAAAAGCAATGAAAGAAGGACGATTTGTCTTAATCTCTATTTTAGGACCTTCTACTTCGGCCTGTTTCCTTTGGTGCTTTCCTTGCTGAGTGCCCCATCTTAACCTTTGGCCTCTTAAGATTTTTGTTATCTGTCTTCCCTCTCCTCCCATCACCTATTTTCTCCATCCAATCTACTTAGAAATCAAGATTCTTTTTGGTCTTCTAATTAGAGAGGTGAAGACGAAAAAAAAGTCCTCAGACTGTCAGCTATTAACTTTCATTCTCTCCTAAATCCCAAAATCCCTTTACACACATTGGCGGGTGGGTATCACTTATCTCTACAGCTTCGAAAAGGAGTGTTTTTGAAATGAAGGACGTTTGGAAACACAGAATATGGGAAAATTTTGACAATCCTGCAAAAATCGGTATTGTTCCAGTTGTGTGAAGGAGCTAGTTTAGACGAAAACAGTAGTTCACCTGAGCTTAGAAACGGTTTTACTACCACCTAAAATCTGCATTTTTTTTTTTTTTTTAAAGATTCTCTTTTTTTGAGAGAGAGAGAGAATGAGAGGAGAGGTCAGAGGGAGAAGCAGACCCTCTGCCGAGCAGGGAGTCTGATGTGGGACTTGATCCCAGGACTCTAAGATCATGATCTGAGTCAAAGGCAGTCGCTCAATGGAGCCACCCAGACCCTCCTAAAATCTGTATCTTTATCTAAGTACCAATGAAACCTGTGAATCCATTACCTTCCTCCCAAAATTTCCTATTGCACTCTTTGGAATGCTATTTTCAACTTCTTCATCAGTTCCCCTACGTCTTCACTTTGTCTACAATCTCCCTTACAGAGAATATTTCTTTATGGCTTGCTCAAGTAGACAGGAGGTTAAATCTTCTACCTTCTATGAACACAGGGTCCCAGAGGTGGGTCTCTATAATTTCCATTTCCTAACAAATGTCACTTTCAGGACCCTGCCTCCATAAGAAATCTTAGCCCTTGAGGATTCATGCTGCCAATGTATCATCATCTACCATACTTCAGAATCATTCACTAGCCATACTTCAGAATCATCACTAGTCTTGCAAGCACTTCCCACCATCCACACATCTTTTTCTCTCAAGTGATGGTTCTATCATGTTATCTTCGTTTTCTCAGAGATAACCCACATACAATCCTGACCTCTCAATTCCTCATTTCCAAGGACCTTCTCCCCACACTGAATCAAAACCTTCCACTATGGTTCCAATTCAGCATCCTAACTGCTCTCTGAAATCATTCATGCACTTTCTGCTCTCTGAACATATTATACTGCCTGAAACAAAATTTCTTGTAGATTAAAGTTTTTCAAGTAGTATCATAACATTAAAATTTTGTGGGGCGCCTGGGTGGCTCAGTCGTTAAGCATCTACCTTCGGCCCAGGTCACAATACCAGGGTCCTGGGATCTAGCCCCACATCGGGCTCCCTGTTCAGTGGGGAGCCTGCTTCTCCTTCTCCCCTCCCCCTTCTTGTGATCCCTGTCTCCCTGTGTCTCTGTCAAATAAATTTTAAAAAAAATCGTTAAATAAAATAAAATAAAATAAAATTGGAATTTGGGATATGCATCAGAAATGGAACTGCCCCCAAGCCCCTGGCAACATAACCTTGTTTCTAGGACAGAGTAAGAATTTATTAAACATCTACTTTAATTAAGTTCAAGTACTTCCTATATGTGTATGCCAATAACGGTCTTGCGGAAACAGTGTGTAACAACCCAGGATCCCAGAGGCAGGTCTCCACAGTTTGGAATTTCAAGACACATGAGGGTCTTCAATACCTGTTGAGATAAGCAGGCACCTACGATATTCTTTAAATCACACCATTTACATGACAGTTATCATAAAATAGCTTGGTCTGCATGAAATGTTTCAAAATCTTAAATACAGAGAAGAAAAAAAAAATGTCCTTTTACTTCACCTCAATAAGGATGTTATCCCTGAGAAGTCAGTTGACTGTTTGTCACTAACACTTTAAAAAAAGAAAAAATATGTAAGAATGTAAACAAAGGAAACTTTTTACAATGTCAGTACTTACTACATAATCAAGTCATATTTCAATTTATACAAAATATCTTTGGAAAGAAACCCTGGTAATATTAAGACATACCCAGAGTCCATTACAACATGGATAATTTTGCCCAGATGTACTTACCAGATATTAAATCAAGCTTTCATAAACATAAGTTGAGTTAATGCTGTAATCAAGCATTCATGTCACTCCTTCAAAAACTCTCCTATGGATTCAAGTTTAATTTCTTGCCTTCCCCACCAGCCTCCAACTGAACTTTTTAACAAGTCCCTCCCTGACCCCAACCTTTGCTGAAGTTAAATTTAGCTTCCACAGAGCATAACCATTTACATTTTTGTGCCTTCCCTGGACTATTCTTCTACCCTAAAATAACATTTCTTCTTCCATCCAACTATAAAAATCATAACTATCCTTCAAGGGCCTGCACAATGCTCATCCCTCCTTAAAGCTTCCACCGTAACTTCTTCAGCATTTAAGTCTATACGTTTAACAACAAATTAGGTAATGCCTGCTGCTCCTGTTTCCTAGCTATAATCCTTATTGCCTCAAATTAGTTTATAAGCTTTATTACAGCAAAGTTTTTATTTCATCTACCACTGATAATATGAAGGCTTCAACTTTCTCCTATTTTCTGTCTGCTTTCATAATCACACTTGATTCTGTACTTGTTCACTTGGGTCCTGATTTTTGTCCTGATACTGATGAATCTGACGTTTTACTTATCCTGATTCTATGTGCTTCCAGGATGGTCTTGATACTTGTTTGGTTCTTGATGTTCACCGTCTCTAGTTTTAATCCCTGTGTATAGTGCATTGCAAATTCTAATGAACTAGGTACCAAGGATATACAGCTAATTAAGAACGTTTGAAGGGTTCTCAGTCTAGTGAGAAATACAGAAAGGTAAACAGGTATGTTACCATCTAAGCTAAGTCCTTTTATAGAAATGTGACCCAATGCTGCAAGAGCCAGAAGTGACAACTGATCAGAGAGCTCAGTAAAACATAGGGGATCTTTGAGCTAGACCCTGAATGGCAAGTAAGGACCTGTCTTGGACACAACAGAAAGAGGGGAATTAAAAATTGAAGTAAGAGACAGGCATGAAATAGCTTGTAATATTTGAGGATCAGGATGAAATTCTGTGTTGCTAGAAAGTACCACGTATGTGGGCAGGGAGAGGTTAATGTTTAGAGATAAGGTTGTATATGAAACAGACAAACAACCCCCCCCCCCATGTAAGGCTCTGTAAGCCATGCCAATAAACTCTAACTCATCTAGTAGAAAACAGAAAGCCAAAAAAGATTAAGTTGGAAAATGATTTTAACAGGTTTACTTTTATGGGACTCTAATTCTAGAACTCATATTAAGGATGGATATATATGGCACAAAGCTAAGTAATAACCTAGGACACAGGTAATAAGAAAGACTATATTAAAAAAGCATGGAGATGGGATTTATAACACTTGGGGAGTTAACTGGATATGTGAGGAGAGTCAGGGTACAGAGACACAGTGGAGAACATCAACAGTTCTGTTTACACATTAAATTCTGTCTTGTGTCAGAGGCATGTGAAATAAGCGAGTAGTGCTATATGAGAGTACATAGGAAATGAGTTCATTATCTGCATAAACCATGGCAAGTTTACCTTGATTTTAAAGCAGTATTATACTGGGCAGGAAAGCTAGGCTCCACAATGTACAGGTATTACTACTAAACTCTGATTTCTTAAACAGAATAAAGTAATTTAGCCTATAACCGTGATCTCTACTTCTTAAAATGGATCTTAGAAAATAATACATAAGACCTTAACAGGGTTTGGGGGTAGATGAACCAGTAAGGGAGTAGATCACACTTATAGGTAGGGACAAGGAGAGTCAATAATGACTAAGCTTAGTCCTAAGGTATATAAGCAATGCATGTCCATCCAACCTGAACCCCAATCCCCACCTGTAAATAGTTACGATGAGGAACCTACAGCATTCAAGTCCTGGGACAAGAAAAAAGAATAATGTTACATCCACTGCCAAATCTATCCAACCAGAGATGACATGGATTTGACACCTGGCCTTGGGTAAAGGGTAGAAGAATAGAGGGAGTGGACCACAGGTTCAACAGAAAAGAACTTTATAATGGTAGAGTTTATCTTCTTCAATAAGGTTAGCTTCTAAAGCCAAAGAAAAGGTAAAAATTACCCTTGAAAATCCCTAAAGAAATAATTTTAAAGACTGCATTTGTGGTTTCGTTTTCCAAGTTTCTGTTACCTGTGGCCAACTGCACCTGGAAAATCACGTAACTTTTATTACACTATACTGTTCTAATTCTATTATTGTTGTTAATCTCTTACTGTATGTAATTTAGAAATTAAACTTTATCATAGGTATGTATATGTAGTTAAAAACAGAGTATATACAGAATTTGGTACTTCCTATGGTTTCAGGCCTCCACTGGGGGTCTTGGAACGTATCCCCCCTGGCAAGGGGGACTACTATGTGTAGGACTGACACAGCCCATTTCCTTCCAGCATTGAAGCAAATCACAATTTCTTCAGTTGAGCACCGGAGGAAGTGGTTAGGCTACTATTAAATATGTAGGAACAATATCTTAAAATACTAGATTCACCCTTAGTATAGTGAGGCACATGATGAGGGCATGTGGGAGCTGAGATCTAAGAGGCACAGAGGATTCAAGTTTCCAACTCCAACACTGTTCCAGAGCATACATTGCTTGAGAATGGTAAATGGCATTACTCACACTATTTAAACTGTACTATTTTGCTTAGTACATATAACAATTTGCATAAACCACGAAGTAATTGTACTATACTCCAAATATCCAAATGTTAGTATCAGTAAAACATACACTCTATAGTAACTGTTTTTGTTAAAAATGGCTCAATAGCAACACTTTCACATAAACATGAATCCATGAGACAAAAAAATGTATTAATGAATTTACAAACCTCTTTCCTACATCCAAATTATCTTCGGCTTCCACCTCAACATTGTTACCATCAGGTTTATCTTGAGTTGTTCTTGCCCTTCTACTTTCCACTACTTTTGCTGCTGCCTTAAAAAATGGGGTTGTAGAAGAGAAAGGACTCCATTATGCCATCGTGGACAAACAGCATTAAAATTAAGCCTTCTAATTCTTTGACAGTCGTAACCAATGCACCTGTTGACAGGTCAGTAAAGGGACTGTGTCATGTTTTCTCCAGTAACTATGACATCAATAGCAGCTCCTTTAGTTACCTGCTTGGTTCTAACTCTTAAGGAGAAGATCTTTCCTTGTACATCTATTTGATACACACAGCACTTACCATGCAATTTCAAGAGAAAAGGTTACTTAGGAAAAAAATAAAATAAAAAGAAAAACCAACAAAAATTCCAAATAGGGGCACCTGGGTGGCTCTGTCTGTTAAGCAACTGCCTCCTGACTTTGGCCCAGGTCATGACCTCAGGGTAGCAGGACTGAGCTCTGCATCAAGCTCCATGCTCAGCACAGAGTCCGCTTGGGATTCTCTCTCTCCCCTGCCTCTCTAAAAAAACTCTTTTTAAAAATTAAATACAAACAAACAAACAAACAAACAAATAATCCAGGTATTTATACTCCCTTAATCAGTGTTCCACTATAATGTAAGTTAAAACTTTTTGAGGCCAAGACTGAGGATAAAAATGTTAAAGAAAATCTTTCTAAAGATTCTTCAGTCCAATTTTATGTTCCAAAAACATGCTAAAAATTTTGGATCTATTTTTCCCTCAACTTTTTATTTTGAAAAATTTCCCCAACTATTACAAAAAAGTTTAAGAATACTACAAAGATCACCAATAAACTCTTTAGATTCACTAAGTATAACATTTTGCTATTCTTCTACAAAAACCGCTAAATAAAATTCTGATTAGTTTTTAAGGATTTCAAGTATTCTCCTTTATTATAACAATTCTCTTTACTCTATTGTTTAGAGTCTCTCTGAAACATGCATACCTTCATAAGAAAGGCTGATGATTTTTCATTTATCACGTAATTCACATAACTCTTAATTTTCTCCATCATGTTGTTGTAGCTGAAGTATTGAAAAATTGAGTGGAATGTATCCTTCTGAGAGATTATCTTACTCAATTTCCTTTTTAAAGACTAAAGAAAACAGGAAAAATGAATTAACACGTAAATCACAAATAAGATGGTAGAAATTTTGTCTTATCGAATTAAAAATCACATTATAAACTCAGAGAAACATGAGATATTTAAAAATTGTTTTAAATGGCCCACTAATGTATTTTTTCTTACTTAAAAAAAAAACTACTTTGTATTTCACACACATACAGAAGGATTAAAAAATAAATTATGAACCTGAATGTCCATTGCCATATTTAAGAAATAAAACATCATCTGTACAACTGAAGCCCTCGTTTACTACCATAATGATTACACCTCCAGCTTCTCCTCTCCTCAAGGTAGCCATTATCGTGAATTTAGAACTTAATATATCCATGCATTCCTTTACACTTGCACTAAGAACGAAGGTAACCAGAAATATAGGATATTATTTAGCATATGCATATTTTTCTGAAACTTCTTATATCTGCTCAACTCTGTGACATTTATCATTACAGATGTTGATATGATTTTTATACGACTAGTTACTTTCACTATTGTACAGTATTCCACTTATCAAAAGCAGTATTTATTCATCCATTCTTCCAGCCCTTTGAAAGCATTTAGAGGGGCGCCTGGGTGGCTCAGTCTTTAAAAGGTCTTGCCTTCAGCTCAAGTCATGATCTTGGAGTCCCAGGATCCCTGCCTGGCAGGAAGCCTGCTTCTCCCTCTCTTACTCCCCCTGCTTGTGTTCCCTCTCTTGCTATATCTCTCTCTGTCAAATAAATAAATAAAATCTTTTTAAAAAAGCATTTAGAGATTATTTTCTTTCTTTAAAGATTTTATTCATTCATTCAACAGAGAGAGAGAGAAGCAGACTCCCTGCTAAGCAGGAGCCCTATGCAGGACTGGATCCCAGGATACTGGGATCACAACCCGAGCCATCCAGGCTCCCTAGAGGCTTTTTTCTATTACTGCAGTACTGTCAAACATTTTTCTACAGGTCTTCTTGTGCACAGTACAAGCTTCTCTTGGACATTAGTTCTTTCAAGGCTGGTTGCACAATAAAAGCCACAGAACCTTCAAAAAGGGGCACCTGGGTGGCTCAGTCATTAGCCATCTGCCTTCGGCTAGGGTCGTGATCCCAGCATCCTGAGATCGAGCCCTGCACTGGGCTCCCTGCTCGGTGGGAAGCCTGCTTCTCCCTCTCCCACTCCCCCTGTTTGTATTTCCTCTCTCACTGTCTCTTTGTCAAATAAATAAAAAAAATCTTAAAAAAAAAAAAAAAGAACCTTCAAAAAAATTCTACTTCTTAGGCTCTATTCCATACCAACTGTCTTAGTGGGACCTGTTTGTAAATAAAACTTCATGGCTTTTAGGGGTGCCTGTGTGGCTCAGTCAGTTGATGGCCAACATTAATTTCAGCTCAGGTCATGATCTCAGGGTCCTGGGAATAAGTCTCAAGTGGGGCTCCATGCTCAATGGAGAGTCTGCTTAAAGAGTCTCCCTCCATCTCTGCCCCATACTTGGACGTGCGTGTTCTCTAAAATAAGCGAGTCTTAAAAAAAAAAAAACAACCAACAACAACTTCATGGCTTTTAAAATGTACAGTAAAAATAAAACAGCTACTCTAGGGTATTTATCTAGTACAGAATTGCTGGAATGCCTACTCACAGATTTTGCTAAAAGGCTCCCCAAAGTTTAAGTGCTAATTTACAGCACTAAGAAGGTACAGCAGGTTTACCATTTCCCCATTCTGAGCCAACTGTTAGTATTCTAAGATATTTTAATCATGGCCAATCTGAAGTATAGTTAATACTATTTCAACATATTACTTGGGATTGCCCTCATTACTCATGCTAGTGAGGTTAAGCAGTTCCTTTTATGCTTATTGGCTGTAAGCTTTCTTTTTCTGTGAAGAACACAGTGGGGTTCTTTAGTGACCTCACAGTATTAAGGCAAAAAAAGTAGGGGCAGGAAATCCAATACATACATCAGGCTTTCAGATGAAATCTCTGTGGAGGTTTATACCCTACAAACAGGGGCAAATTAGAGATAGACTGAGCATTAACTTCAACTACTCCTGACTCAGCTCAGTCCCTCAACAGACTACGGAGATCACCCCAACTCTACACAAGCACGCTCAGAGTGCTCAACTTCACTAATCAAAGAAAAAGAAACCAAAATCCAATGTGATACTACTACATATTTGCCAGAATGACTAAAAGGAAAACTAGAGAGAAGGTCTGTGAAGCAAGTGTAACTCTTATATAAAAGGAACGGATATAACATAACTACTTTGGAAAACTGTTTGGCAGTAACTACTAAATCCAAGTATGTGCACATCCTACAACCCATCCATTCTATTCCTAAATATATACCCAACAGAAACACATATATCTGTTCTACAAAAGATATATGTAGGGCGCCTGGGTGGCTCAGTGGGTTAAAGCCTCTGCCTTCGGCTTAGGTCATGATCTCAGAGGCCTGGGATGGAGGCCCGTGCTGGACTCTCTGCTCAGGGGGCAGCTGGCTTCCTCCTCTCTCTCTGCCTGCCTCTCTGCCTACTTGCGATCTCTGTCAAATAAATAAATAAAATCTTAAAAAGAAAAAAAAGATGTGTATGTACAGCCCCAGGGCACCTGGGTGGCTCAGTCATTCGTTAAGCATTTGCCTTCCCCTCAGGTCTTGATCCTGGAGTCCCTGGATCCAGTCCTGCCTCTCACTTCCTGCTCGGCAGGAAGCCTGCTTCTCCCTCTCTCACTCCTCTTGCTTGCATTCCCTCTCTAGCTGTGTTTCTCTCTGTCAAATAAATAAAAAAAATCTTTTTGTTTTTTTTTTTATAAAAACACCCAAATCAAAGCTCTAAAAAAAAAAAAAAAAAAAAAGAATGTTAACAGCCCCAAACTGGAAATAACTCACATGTTTCTGAAAAGCAGAATGGATTAAGTTGCATATTCTAATAATGGAACCACGAGAATAAATGAACTATTGTTAAAAGCAACACCATGGCTCAATCCATTAAGTGTCCGCCTTCAGGGACGCCTGGGTGGCTCAGTTGGTTAAGTAACTGCCTTCGGCTCAGGTCATGATCCTGGAGACCCGGGATGGAGTCCCACATCGGGCTCCCTGCTTCTCCCTCTCTCACTCCCCCTGCTTGTGTTCCCTCTCAGGCTGTGTTTCTCTCTGTCAAATAAATAAAATCTTAAAAAAAAAAAAAAAAAAAAAAAAGTGTCTGCCTTCAGCTCAGGTCGTAAGTCCAGGGTCCTGGGATTGAGCCCTGCATCGGGCTCCCTGCTAGTGTTCCCTCTCTCACTGTTTCTGTCTGTCAAATAAATAAATAAAATATTAAAAAAACAAACCAAAAACACCTTATTATATGATGTATTACAAGTTTGGAAACAAGTAAAACTGATCTTGGATGTTACAAGTCAGGATAGTGGTTATCCTTGAAAAGCTGGGATAGACAGTGACAGGAGGGTGCTGGGAATGTTCTTTTTCTGGATCTAGGGGTTCATCACAAAAGCATGTTTCTTTTGCAAAAATATACCTCTTTATACACTTATAGTACATGTATGCTACTAATGGCATGCTACTGTTCATAAAAATTTCACTAAAAATGTGTAAACCTTTTTTATTTCTTTAAATAAGCTTAACTTATTCCAACATTTTTAAAATCTAAAAAACCAAGTTCAATTGATCTTAACATTACACATACACAAACTACTAATGATCGCGTGAGAACCCTCTACAAAAATAAGTTAATTATTATAATGCTTTTTTTCTGGGGGTGCCTAGGTGGCTCAGTTAAGGTTAACTGGCTTCCTTCAGCTCAGGTTATGACCCCAGAGTCTCCTTGGCTCTCTGCTCAGCAGGGAGCCTGCTTTTGCCCCTCCCCCCTCCCCATGCATGTGATCTATCTCAAAAAAATAAATAAAATCTTAAAAAAAAAAAAAGCTTTTTTTTCTGTACATGGGCTGCCCAATATGGTAGTCATTAGCCACAGGTAGTTACTGAGCCCCTGAAATGTGAAACCTGAATTTAGACAGAAATTTAAAATACACACCAGATTTCAAAGACTCAATACAAAAAAGAGAGTATAATATACCCCATCAATATTTTTTTATGTTGATTAAATGATAAAAATGATGTTTTTGGATATATTGGGCTAAATGAAATATTAAAATCTGTTCCACTAGTTTAACTTTTTTATTGTGGCTACAGCAACACATGTGACTTGCAATTTTATTCCTATTGGACAGCACTGTTCTATACTATTCAAAAGATAAAGCATCCCTTTCTTCCTTCAGTGTGCTTTCATTTACCTCCATAAACAGTTCTAAAATTCTGATTCTAATATAAACAACTACCTCAGAAGAATTCGGGTCATCAAATATTCTTTCAAAGACTTCTTCTGCTTCTTTAAAACTGCCATTTTCCATACAAACAGCTATAGCCTAAAAGACAGGATGACAAAAACGAACCTTAGATTGCTTTTTAAAAATGTGTAACTGCTGTTTAATATTGAAATAAGGCCTGTTAAGTCTAAACTAACTTCACTTAAAAATTTTGATACATGACATAAAATATCTTTTCAAAGATAAATAATTGGTTTGAGAAAGATGTAAATATGTTTCATTGGCCCCTTGCATGTTTACTGATAAATGCACAGCATTCTAGCTCTTTTGAATTTAGGCCAATTAAAGGCAGATATTAATAAATAAATCAGGAGTTACACTGTATATATTTAGGACCCACCTAAATATTAATTTGGGCAAAAGGGAAATGAGAGAGGAGGTAGATGGTGTTCATGATGATTAGGATATATAAAATTAGCTAGTTAGGATCCCTGGAAAATTTCTAATAGAAACCTAGGAAGCCAGGTGCTTCTGAATGATCCTTTGATAAACTGGCCTTTCTGATAATGTATGTAGTAAAACAGGGAATCACCATTACCATCTGGATTGCTCTGGCAAGCTATTTAAACCTCATGTGCCTCTGTTTCTTTGTATGTAAAATGGTGCATATAATAGTACCTATTATATGGGTTGCCATAAGGATTGGAATTCTATATGCAAAGTGCCTAGAACAGTACCTGACAAATAGTAAGCAATATGACACGTTTGCTGTGCATTTATGGTAACTCACTCAACTTTATACTAGTATAAAATGATGTCCTCCTTCTCTAGAAGCCCCCAAAACCGAGATAACATAATAAAACTCCGTCCCAGGCTGAAATTCTTAAAAGTAGCAGTCATATTTCTGTCATTCTCTTTTGGTCTTCATTACACTTGGCAGTCACCATACTAACAATAATTAATTTTGGGGAAGGTCAGAGATCATCTGAATTTTCTCTCCTACCCAACCATAAAATAATTTTCTAAAAAGGAGGACAAATTTATTTAATTAGAACAATCCTCAGTATTTGCTTTGCCTGTTAGCAAAACATACTATACTTTCCCTGCTACTTTATCTCTGAATGACTTTTTTTGCTTCTCACTCTTAAATAGATGACTCCTAAAATTCCCTCTACATAGTGAAAATTTTTACATTCTCTTATTTACAAAAATCCACTGATTTCTTTTTAAATACTTTTTTTCATATTCATAATCTTGAGTAAAAATTAGGAGAGCACAAACCATTGGTTTTTGAAAGCTGCTTTGTGATCTTTTCAAGTCAATGTTATGTATTTTCTGGGCAATAAATACTTAGGTAGCAAACATAAAGTCCCAGTTCTCAGAGCTTGCATGAAGATTATAAACCAATTAATTTAAAACCAATTAAATTAAACCAATTAATTAAATTAAATTTTACTTTGGGTTTACTGCTCAACATCTATTAAGTGGCTCTTAATTTCTTTAGATATTATGTGCAAAATAATAATAATGTTATATACATACCTGAATTTTAATTAAATTCTGTATTTCTTCATGAAGTTTGTCATGTTCTTTTTCAATTGAAGCCCAAATCATCAGGGCTGATTCCAAGGGTGTAATTCGTTCATCAGTTTCAAACTGTGCATCTTTTAAAACCAGAACAAAAATAAGTAACTCAGGAAGCTAAGCAGAACCTTACATTGTCTCTTTTATTTACTGAGTATATACTAAGTGCCAGGTCCTATTCCTGTATACAAGAGTTTAGGCAAATTGATAGAATGTTTCAAGTTAATTTCCTTTTTTTTTTCCCTTTAAAAAACCAGGAGGAGCATGCAATTTAAATGTTAGCAGTTTTGACAACTTCTACTTTGTAGAAACCATTTCCTGTTATCTTCTAATTGTTTCTCCAATATTTTAAACATAAAAATATATTAATTCATAGACAAAGAAAGTCTCTTTATATTCCAGGCACTGTACCAGATACTTAGGATCCGACCAGGAAGATAACAGTTCCTGACCTTATGATACCTACATGCTAGCTATGAAGAGAAAGACAAGCCAGTGCGACTGGCACTTTACTAGAATTACATATTACCCTGGTGCTTCTCAACCCTACCTATACCTCAAAATCACCTGAGGAGCTTTTATAAAAATGCAAATTTTTTTAAAAGATTTTATTTATTTGACAGAGAGAAACACAGCCAGAGAAGGAACACAAGCAGGGGGAGTGAGAGAGGGAGAAGCAGGCTTCCCGCCGAGCAGCGAACCCGATGTGGGACTCAATCCCGGGTCTCCGGGATCATCACCTGAGCCGAAGGCAGTCGCTTAACCAACTGAGCCACCCAGGTGCCCCTAAAAATGCAAATTTTAAAAAATCCTCTAGAGATTGATTAAATTAGTACAGGATGGAGCCCATGCATCTGTATTTTCCAAGATTAGCTCTATGAAAGGATACTAACAAAAGAATCCTTTCTGAAAGAGAAACCAACCAAATTGGGACAGTGAGGATAAACAGGAGAGAACTAAGTGAGGAGGGTGAGGATGGAAAGGACAGCATTTCAGGAGGGCAGCAGCAGGAGAGAGGGCAGGGGAGGACAAAAAACATCCACACTCATAGTCAGCACATACAAAGGTCTTATTAACCTGGGAGGCGTGGCGCTACGTGCTTAACATACAGTGTCACCTTTACCCAAATAATTTCTTTAAAAGGGTATATAACAACAAAAAAGGGTGTATATAACATCATCAACCATGTCTTATAAAGCAGGGCCTAAGACTTAGAGAGGTTACTCAGCTAGCAAGTAGCAGAAGCAGACACCAAAACCCTTAAAAACCACTTATGTGGGAACACTGAAAAAATAAAACAGACAGACAAAAAACCCCACTTATGTGTCTCAGCAAAAAAGGTATGTTTCAGGAATAACAAGATGCCTCGTAAGGCTAGAGTATGTGCTAGAAAGCATGAAATACAAAAATGGAAGGGCAGACTGCCTAATTCTTCATTTCACATTTGTTTTTCTTTTAAAAACTCATTTCATTATTTATTTCCTATTAAGTTTTTCTTGACTGACATTATCTAACCCATCTCATTAATCTGCTGCCTACTTATAAACGTGAGATACAGGAAAAAAATGTACCTATGTTAGATCTTCAGAAATTTTAGAGTAGCCTTTTACTTTCTGGTAGAATGAAGGACATCACAGTAGGCCAATACTCCCAATACAACTAGAAAAAAGTGCAATAAGTTGCAAAATCATATTGCTAAAGATATGGGACAGTGGTGGAAGCAAAGAGAACTAGATGAACTACATTTCCAGGAGTTAGCCGATGGATTTGCAGCTTTTCTTCTCTGGCCTCATTGAGGTTTCAGTGTATTCCAGGCAGGGAGATTTTACTGGGGTAAGAGAAATGAAGAAAAACTTCTGGTGGTTTCCTTGGGGCTAGTCTGGTGGACTGGAAACTAGAAGAACTGAAAACACATGGGTGGTTTTCCCCTCAGGACATTTGCTGAGTTCTGGGGTGCTGCAGAAAGCTGGAGTGAAAAGGAAGGGAAGTCTCCCAGAGTTGCGCACACACAAAATAAAGACCCATGAGATAGATGAGTGTGGCTGCCATAAACAAACATTTCCCCTTCAAGTCATTTACTGTATTTTAAAGCTATTTACAGCAGGAAACTAAAGCTAATATGGTAGCTATTGGCCGTGTATCATTAATGAGCCATTAAAACATAGCTAATTCCAAATTGAGATGTGCTTTAAGTATAAAATATACCCCGGCTTTCAAAGACGTACTGCAGAAAAAGGGGTAAAATATACCATTAACACGTTTTATATTGATTATATGTTGGTATATATTTTAGAAATATTGGGATAAATAAGATCCTGCTAAAATTAATTCCACCTATTTCTTTTCAATTACATACATAGCTCACATTATATTTCTATTAGGCAGTGCTGCTGTTGAGCAACCACTTTAAAAATAAGACAAAAGAGTTATGTATAGCTAAACATCCAATATATAAATTAAAATTTTGCTGCTTCACTTGAGCCCAGTATGGTGAAATACACTGATTCTTGATAACTGACATGGGTCTATTCTAAGATATACTTAAAAAGGGGATACTGGGGCGGGGGGGTGCCTGGGTGGCTCAGTCGTTAAGCATCTGCCTTCGGCCAGGTCATGATCCCAGGGTCCTGGGATGGAGCCCTGCATCCGGCTCTCTGCTGAGCAGGAAGCCTGCTTCTCACTCTCACTCCCCCTCTGCTTGTGTTTCCTCTCTAGCTGTGTTTCTATCAAATAAATTAAAAAAAATCTTAAAAAGGGTGGGGAAGGCTGGTGAATTTCAAGATTACTGGGGTCACACACAAAATTTGCATCTTTTCAGAAAGAAAAGACAGGCTGGAGGAAGGGTGGTCAGAGAAAGTAAGATCTACTGAGCAATTGCTAGTATGTGAAACATGGCTGGGCACTTTAGGGTTATGTTCTCTATTTTAATTTACAAAACAACTGTTAACAATCATGCTAACTTATTGTCTACATGGTCAGGAATTTTCCAACTGTGTCCACATTGAGATGGTTTTCTTTAGCCCAGACTACCTATAGTTCTGTCTCCCCATTTACTCTGCTTCTAGTCCTATTCACTTATGGTTATGGCACCAACTCCAGACCTAGCCTCATCTCCAACAAGAAGCATGCTACGTGAACCAGAACTAGATAGCAAGGGCCATGAGAATGGTACAAATGCTCTAGGATTTTATTTAACACAACAGGATTGAAAGTAAGTGGTTTCATTTTGAGTATCGCCTACCACTGGCACTGCTGTGGAAAGCATTTTGTAAATTGTAAAAACCAACATAAATACTTAATTATCTGGGGCGCCTGGGGCTCAGTAGGTTAAAACCTCTGCCTTAAGCTCAGGTCATGATCTCAGGGTCCTGGGATCAAGGCCCACATAGGGCTCTCTGCTCAGCGGGGAGCCTGCTTCCTCCCCTCTCTGCCTGCCTCTGCCTATTTGTGATCGCTTTCTGTCAAATAAATAAATAAAATCTTAAAAAAAGGTAATTATTTGCATCAAAAGGTCCTTTAAATGACCATGTTATAAATATGAGCCATTACTCATAAACTGAAGCAGCCTTACCCATTACAATGTAAAATAACCTGTGGAGATAAAGGAAAGCTATTATATAGCTACAAATCATATCCACCTATCTAAAGATATGCTGAAATCCAGTTCAAATAAGGTGTGTCAATTAAATCAGTGTGTATGTCAGATTCGCAAGGGGGTTGTACAAAACAGAATGGCGTTAGCATGTGCAATTAACCAAAACAATGTTGTGTGAACACCCCAGAGTAACACAAAAATGTCAACAGGACTAATAAGATATGAATACCCAAATTGGGACTCTACAAAATCGTTCTTTCTCAGTTATTGGTTAAGTTCTTGGTTTAAAGAAGGATTATAGTCAATGATTAAAGATCTTTGTTGGGCTTCTCATTCTTTTTTTTTTTTTCTTTTTAAAATTTTATTTGATAGACAGAGACAGAGAGAGAGGAAGAGAGGGAGAGGGAGAGGCCAACTTCCCTCTGAGCAGGGAGCCTGAAATGGGGCTCGATCCTGGGACTCCAGGATCATGACCTGAGCCAAAGGCAGACGCGCAACAACTGAGCCACCCAGGCACCCCAGGGCTTCTCATTCTTATAGCCTTATTAATCTTAAGATGTTGCCTTCAATGTTTATGTTCTCGGTGCCGAGATTCCGTGGCTACCATGACTTCACGTCGACAATCCTTACCACTCACAGAGCTACTTCCTTACAGTTATGTTGGATTCAGCTGACCCATCCGTGTTAATTCCCTTATACATTCCCCAACTGACCAATACGGATCCATAGCTAAGGATAGCTCTATGCCCCTATTCAGCAGGAAGAAGTTACTGAAGATGAAACCTTCCACATTCAACAACCTTAAAGATTTAAGGATCAAAATTGTTCAGGGAGGAATGAAGAGGGAATAGAAGAATAGCTGAGGACAAAGCAGAAATGGACACCCTGCATTACCCACCCCCGCCCCTCCCACTCCTGGGTGGGACATGTGTGACAGACTTTCAGGAATCTCCCAACTTCCTACAAGTTAATACCTTGATAAGGGAAAAACAACCTTGACAATGACAAGGTCTATGGTATCTGAACGTTCTATTGGAATCTCCCTTTTTCCTTACCTTCCCCAACCCTGGAAGTATATATCAGCCACCCCTCACAACCCCTGGGGCAGCAGCTCTTTCTGCCCTCTGGTCCTGCCCCTGTGCTTTAATAAACCACCATTTTACACCCCCTCCAAAAAAGGAAATAAATAAAATCAGTGTGTATGATATTAAGAGTCACCATAAAGTTACCATTCAGTCCAATCTGAGGTGAACTCTCCAAAAGATATTCCATGAAGGGTAGCTTCCCAACAGCAGTGCCAGAATCACCTGGGAACTTAGTAGAATACAGACTCCAGGGCACCTCCCATCCATCCTACTGCATCAGGAATTCATGGTGGTGAATTGTTTGTTTTTTTTTTTTAACAAGTTCTCTATAATAATTCTGAAGCAAGCTAAGTTTGACAACCAGTGCTCTAAGAATACTGGAACTATATTTTTCTCAGTTGTTTTAGATATGCTTGTGTAGATGAATGTACCAAATACACTGCAAACTCCCCAAAATAACAGATCTTATCTGTTTCTTCTCATTGTTTTACATTTAGTCATAGATCAAAATATTTCCAAAGATAAAAACTCATACTTACCAAGGGATTTTCCTGAGGCAATTCTTGTCAAAAATTGACATATGTATACAGTTCTCAGTTGATAAGCTGTTAGACTGGACAGTCCATGAATAATAGCTATAGAAAAAAAAACATTAAAACATTTTTTTTAAAAAGCCAAACTTGGACGCCTGGGTGGCTCAGTTGGTTAAGCGACTGCCTTCGGCTCAGGTCATGATCCCGGAGACCCAGGATCGAGCCCCACATCAGGATCCCTGCTTCGGCAGGAAGCCTGCTTCTCCCTCTCTCACTCCCCTTGCTTGTGTTCCCTCTCTGGCTGTGTTTTTCTCTATCAAATAAATAAAATCTTTAAAAATAAAAAAAATTAAAAAAATAAAAAGCCAAACTTGGGGCTCGTGGGTGGCTCAGCCATTAATCATCTGCCTTTGGCTCAGGTCATGATCCTGGAGCCTCGGGGATGAAGCCCTACATCGGGCTCCCTGCTCCAAGGGAAGCCTGCTTCTCCCTCTCTCACTCCCCCTGCTTGTGTTTCCTCTCTAGCTGTGTTTCTCTGTCAAATAAATAAATAAAATCTTAAAAACATAAAAATTAAAATTAAAAATTAAAAAAAGTGCCAAAGTTGACCCAGCAGTGCCTCTGTGTGGTTGGCTGAGTAATAGGTTACAGACGTGCAAAAACTATCACAAACTGAGAACTGTATGCTTTCATTTTTTTATAGGCAATTTTTTAAAAATGAGAAAAACAGCAATGAACACTTTTCTTACAAAACAGATTTTTCACATGGAGAGTAAAAAATATTTAATAGTACTTTAACAGGTAGCACCCTATACTAACAGAAAGGGAGACTTAGATTCAAAACTATAAAATGTATCAAATGATTAGCTGGAAGTTTATTTTATACTGTAAGGTCTAGTTTTCCAAGCCACCATCCTGTTTACTCATCAAAACAGCTCCAGGTGTTAAGGTTAAAAGGCCCAAGGAAAGGAAAGGCTGAGCAAGGTTGGGGGAGACACCCAACCAGTTAAACCACTTAATCTCCTTTCCAGGAAGGGTCCCAGGGAGGTATTTAGATGCAAACTAAGAATGGGTGGTGGACTTGTGAACTGTGTGACTCACGCTTGCTGTTTGAAATGCATATATACCCCCAGACCCTTGCATTTGGGGTCCTTGCTGAAACCCCGCTGCACCGGGGGCAGATGCTTGGATTCCAGCTAGCTGGAAATAAACCTCGCTGTGTGATCTGCATTATCCTGAGTGTCCTAGGTTCCTCTCTGGGGAAGCAGTCAATACTGGACTTTATCAATACCTTTAAACTAATATAGTAAATATTTTATGCCAGGAGCCGCCCAGGCCCTGCTGGCTGACAGAGCCACCTGGAGGGAAAGGCAATCTGAGCATAGCTCCTGCTACCTGGAGCAGAAACTCGCTTTTCCTCTTTCTACTAATAATTCTTATTTTAAAATTAAGCACATCATTCTCTGCAGGGTGCTCCAAATCAAACTGAGTTCTTTACTGATACTGCATAAAGACCACACCTTAGCCATACCATAATAAAGACTTCAGATCAAATCACTAGTTTCTCCCAGCACCTTCCCTTGAAGATATGCAGATCTGTAGGAGAGATTACAAAATGGTTAAAGGCCCTTGAGCTAGGAATCAGTTTACCCCTAGGAAAAGAGCTTTATCTAAAGATGAGGCACAAACAGGGCAGAACAGAAGTTACTCGGTATTAGCTGATGACAAATGGTGGTTCCCTCCCCAGAGGCCTACATTCCACGAGCATCTTTGCTATACAAACACCCGTTATTCCCTTATACCGGTGTCTATAATGAGATGGAGAATCAATAGTCAAATAACAAGGTAGTTAAAAAAACTGCCGAAACAACAAGTGTTGGAGAGGCTGTGGAGAAAGGGGAACCTTTTACACTGTTGGTAGGACTGCAAGTTGGTGCAGCAGATTTGGGAAAGTGTGGGGATTCCTTAAGAAATTAAAAATAGGGCGCCTGGGTGACTCAGAGGGTTAACCCTCTGCCTTTGGCTCAGGTCATGATCTCAGAGTCCTGGGATGGAGTCCCACATGGGGCTCTCTGCTCTGCGGGGAGCCTGCTTCCCCCTTTCTCTGCCTGCCTCTCTGCCTACTTGTGATCTGTCAAATAAATAAAATCTTAAAAAAAAAAAAGTCCACAAAAAAAGAAATTAAAATAGAGCTACCCTATCACCCTGCAATCGCACTATTGGGTATTTACCTTAAAGATACAGATAGAGTGAAAAGAAGGGCCATATGTACCCCAATGTTCATTGCAGCAATGGCCACAATCGCCAAACTGTAGAAAGAGCCAAGGTGCCCTTCAGATGAATGGATAAAGAAGATATGGTCCGTAAATACAATGGAGTATTACGCCTCCATCAGAAACGATGAATACCTGACTTTTGTGACAATATGGACCGGGACTGGAGATTATGCTGAGTGAATATATACCCAGGGGTAAATTAGAGAGGGAGATGAAGCATGAGACTTTGGACTCTGAGAAAGGAACTGAGGTTTCTGGAAGGGAGGGGCATAGGGGGATGGGTGAGACTGGCAATGGGTATTCAGGGCATGAACTGCATGGAGCACTGGGTGTGGGGCATAAACAATGAATCCTGAATACTGAAAAAATAAATTATTTAAAAAAAAAAAACACACTGTCACTTGTATAAGCCCTCGCTAGAGCAGGGCCCCCATGGTGCTCACATACACAGTTATAAAGAAAAGGCCTATGCAAACAACTTAAATCCTACCTCTACAAAATAAGTAACACTTCTCCCTATTATGGTTAATGTGCTAGGCAGGAGGACTCCTGGCTGGTTTACTAACAACCTAGCTTATATCTTAAAGTTTAATTCTATATGGGCCTTACTAACCTAATCCTTTTTATCTTGTTGATCAGATTTACCTGGCAGTCCCTATAAGTGCCACACTGAGCATCCCAGGCCTACAGGCCCAGGGAGGCATGGCCCTCCCTCAGGGTAGCCACCTCTGCCGGTTGCCCTGCACTTTCACCTTAACACTACTATAATGCTCTGCTGGGCAGAGGCTTCTGGGCAAGCAGAGAAGCTGACATCAGTGAGCATGTCAGATGTGCCAGGCCGGCTGGTGGAAGAGTCTGTGGTGACAGGAAGGTGCTTCATGTTCTAATGTCCAGGCTAAAATCACCTTGAGTGTGGTTCCTCAGGGCATGTAGAAAAAAATCATATGCAGCTCATCTAAGAGGAATGTTCAAAAACTGCTGTTCAGCTCTAATGTAACCACACTTATTCTAGAAATTCGAGGAGGCTGTCGTGGGTGTGGCCTTGGTTTTGCTTTGTTCACTGGTGAGAGCAAGACAGAAGAGCTCTGAAAAACATCTGGAAGCAAACTGAGTCCATATACCCTTTGGTAGGGGTCTCAGTGATTGTACCTCAGATAGAGACAGTACAAGAATGGACTTATGCCCCTCATTCTTGGGAACTTGTGGTCACCCCCTTCTCTGTCTCCAGTTTAGATCAGTAACAAGCAAAATAAAGAGAATAGTTCCCTTCCCTATGGCAATCTGGTTTGGGACAGGAAGTCATGGGAGCAAACACGGAAAGGGGGTAGCAATTTTAGGCTTCAGTTTACCAAGTACCTCTCTTCCTTCCCCTTCTGCTATTGGTTTAAAACTTTCCAGATACAATTTCAGCAATTAAAAGTTTATTTCTTGGGCATCTGGGTGGCTCAGTGGGTTAAAGCCTCTGCCTTTGGCTCAGGTCATGATCTCAGGGTGCTGGGATCGAGGCCCATGTCGGGCTCTCTGCTTGGCAGGGAGCCTGCTTCCTCCTCTCTCTCTGCAGGCCTCTCTGCCTACTTGTGATCTCTGTCTCTGTCAAATAAATAAATAAACTCTTAAAAAAAAAAGTTTATTTCTCAGGGCGCCTGGGTGGCTCAGGTTGTGGTCCCGTCCTGCTGGGTGGGAGGCCTGCTTCTCCGTCTCACTGGCCCTGATTGTGTTCCCTCTCTAGATGTTTTTCTGTCAAATAAATAAAATCTTAAAAAACAAATTATATTTCTCCATCCAAATCTCTGTTCCTCCATAACCCTAACTTGAGAAATAAAATTGCAGATGTTGATCTCCCAAATATGTGAATGCCCACCCATATGTTATGTGAGTGGAATAGTACATTAACTATAATCCTGGACCTCAGTCAGTTTATTCCTATGTAGAAATGAAAGACAAATGATTGAGCAATTAAAACAAAAACATGAAGAAAACTGAAAAAGACAAGTACAAAATGCTGTGGGTGTAACATAACAAATCTGGCTAGTTGGAGGGAGAAGACAGGAAAGCTTCTCTGAGGAAATAATGTTTAAAGTAAAACCTGAAGTGATGTTATACTTCACCCAGGGCTTGGTTGGTGTGTATAAAGATTAAATCAGCTAGCAAAACCAAAAAGCAGTCCTGCAGCTACTAAGAAAATAAAAGACAAATACACTTATTTGTATTTATTTTCTCAATTCTAAAATAGCATAATCTTATGCTATACTAGAGATTACCTGGACCAAATTCAGCCACAATATAATTAAACAGGATTCAGAGAAAGCACAAAACTTATATAAAATTTAAACAATTCATTCAATATTTACTTAACATCTACTGTAGCCAATGTTAGGGATTGATAAGATAGTCAGCCCCTGCCCCTCAGGAAGGTTTTAGCTTGAGAAGATACAACCCCAAATTTATGCAAGTTATTAATTAAAATTGTAATGCCACAAAGGTTAAAAGTACGGTAAAGAAGCAAAACAAAAGAATCTACTCAATTTTAGAGAAGAAAGTCAGACCTCTATCTTCACTTGCCTCCACGTTCAATTTAGTCCACTATGCAAAAACAAATATCTTATATACCACTGTCCTTCTGTTCTTTGTACCTGCTAGATAATAAAAAACCCAAAACCAATGAAAACCTGGTTGAACCTTGCTATCTGCGTTTTCCTCACCTGTAACCAAACACTGCTGACAGAACAGCAACCATATTTAAGTACTTCTAATACCAGGCACTAGTCTAAGCACTTTACACCAGTGCATTTTCAACTAGGTCATTTTGTCTCCTAGAGGGTATCTGGCAGTGTCTGAAGACAATTCTGATTATCATAAGTGGAAGGGGGATACTCCTAGCATCTAGTAGTTGAGGTTGGGGTGGGGAGTGCTGCATTCTACAATGTACAGGAGAAGCCCCGCATTGGCCCCCCTCTACTCTCATGCATACATAGAACAAAGAATTATATGGTGCAAAATGTCAACAGTGCTGAGGTTGAGAAACATTGCTTTATACCCATTAACAGCTCTGTAAGGTAGATACTATTATCACAATTTTAAAGATGAAGAAATTGAAGTACCAAAAGGTAAGTAATTTGCTTCAGGTCTTACAGCTAGAAAGTAGCAGAGCCAAGAATCGAATTTAGACAATTTACTCTGGAGCCCATGCTCTTAACCACTATCTTACACTGCCTCCCATGGAAAAAGACAGGTTAGGAATAAGTCTAGAAAAGGCATTATCTAAATTAAGTGAGTGAGAACAATTCTGAGCCAGAATCAAAGAGTTAGGAATTTTCTAGAAAGCATCAAGAGTTGTGCATTTTTACAACATTGAAAAGTGTCATAAAAGAAATCCTAAAAAAGATAAAAGGGAGTCCTTTCAGTCAAAAATGGAAATATAGAGATAACACTATGTTCACAATTTGTATGTCACTGATTAGCCGTGCAACTTTAAAAAGTTTACTTTCTCTGAGTTTCTGTGCCCTTAACCTTAAAATAATAGAGGTGGCTTAGATTATTCCCTGGGTCTTGTTCCAGAACCTCAAAAGGAGTCTTTATTTTCTAGAAAGGTTTTAATTTACAGAATTATTGTGAAGATATAAATCCTATATACCCTCCACCCAGTTTTCCCTGTTAAGTAACATCTTATATTAGTATGGATTAGCACATCAATGAGCCAAAGTAATAAATTAGTAACTAAAGCCCATGCTTTATTCATTATTTCCTGAGTTTTTACTTCAGGTCCTTTTTCTGCTGCAGACCCCACCCAGGACACATTACATTCAGTTATCATGTCTCTTTAGACATTATATCAGAGTTTCTCAGACTTCCCTTGGTTTTGATGACGTTGGCAGTTCTGAGGCATTTGTATTGCAATTTGTCTGATGTTTTTCTTACAATCTGACTGAGTTAAGAGGTTTGGGGAGAAAGATCAAAGAAGTTCCATATTTAACACATCATATAAAGTGCACTTACCACACATACCACTGGCACCGTTCCTGGTGACCCTGACTGCCTAGTAGTGAAGTAGTGTTTATTAGGTTTCTCTACTGTAAAACGATTCTCCCTCCAATTCCATACTGTAGTCTTCAGAATAAAATCCCTGCGCACAGCACACACTTAAGGAATGGGATGTTATGCTTCACCTCCCTGAGGACACAGTAGATACAAAAATTACTTGAATTTTTCTGCATGAGATTTGTTTCTTCTCCCATTAATTTATTTTCCCCATCACTTATTTCCATCATTATGGGCTCACAGATTAATTATTTGACCTTTGGGTTCTACTCCAAACTATTTTCTTGCTCGAATTGCTCTGGCCCTCGGGAGCTCCTGCAGTTGGTTCCTGTCCCTCTGTATTGTCACTGCTGTGGGGTTTTTTTTTGTTTGGATGATTTTAGCCACTTCCTTACTTTCTGGCACAAGATGCTCCAGGTTCATCTTGCACATTTCCTGTCCCAGTCCCAGAATCAGGCCATTTCTCCAAAGAGCTCTGGTTGCCTTTCTTAAGGGCTGGTCTTAGAAACCAGAGTGATAGGTTGCTACTTAGGGTTACATTGCTTCTGTGCCCTTTCATCCAACAGGACGAGGAAATATACACATATATATTAACCTGTATTCTAGAGATGTATAGAAATACCCATATATATTTCTATATGTAACCACTGCTAAAAGAGAACCACTGGCCCGAACTGGGGCTTAACACCAAATCTAACTCCACTTTCAACTTCCCCCGAAATATAGTCTTAACCTGTTGGAAAGAAATTTTGTGACTGGAGCCAGAGTCTGCCAAGTGGGTCCTCTCCATCCCCTACAAAAGATGATGAGGTAATCTGCATAAGACCCCCTGCTCTTCCTCCTAAGGGAAAATACTCAGCCTGGAAGAATCCTTTTCTTTTACTAATAACTTTCTTGCCCCACCCTCCTTTCTATAAAAATCCACCCATTTTGTACAACTCCAGGCAGCCCACCTTGCCGCTAGGTGGGCTGCTGTCTGCCCAATTCATGAAATTGCTTATTATATCTGCAATTACATCTGCAAATTAACTTGGCTGAGTTTTGTTTCTGAACACATGGCTGTATTATGCCAAACAGGAGTCATACTGATGTTTCCAACTCAAATTCATTGACATGTAGATAATTCTACTCTCCTCCCCAAAGAGGAACTTTTAAATAAATCACTAATTTATGACTTAACTTTCTCATTAATGATAATTAAGCATAGCTTCAGTGTTATGTGATAGAGTTGGAGGAAGGGTTCCTGAATTGGAAGATAAGGCACAAGTGTGGAACATTCCCTTTAACCTACCAACACTGGAGACTGCTTCATTGGTCCAGCTTCTCTATGGATGGAAGATGGAATGTGTCAGTATAGTTTTCTGAAGTATTTAATTTTATATTAAATGGCAGAGCATCTTTCTGTTATCACTGAAAAAGCCAGGCCAGTCCTCTCTATGAGTCTGTCTTTGTCGATCAGTTACAGACTGTGTCCTCTACGTTTCATTGACAGTATTTTTATTCTGCAGCCTATAATGCGCTAGCAGGACAAATGGGATTTGAAAGGCTCACAACATAATCGAAAACGCCGATGCGTGGCTAAGTTGGAGGCCACTGTGACCGTTTCATAAATGCCATCACAGAATACCTGAGTCAAAAGAAATACAACCGCCAAAGAAGAAAAAGGACTTGTGACGCTGGGCAATTTTACACATTTTCACTCACTGAATTCTGCATCAATTCTAAAATGGGGGTCTTATTTTTTTACTGAAGAGGAAAACAGAATCTGAGGAAAAACTGAGAAGCTGAAACTAGGCCAACGCGGGATTCGAACCACATTCACATCAAAGCCTCGGTCCCTCCGGTCGGCGGCGCAGCGGCCTCCGTCGTCCCCCGACCCCACTAGGCGTACTGAGCAACAAACAGGGCCTCGACCGCCCGCCGCTGTCACCACCTCGCGCAGCGACCCGCCGGGCGCGCCCAGCACTCACCCTCGGCACTGTCGCGGGTCCGGCGAAAGTCCTCGCAGCGTCCGTCGCTGAACGCCCGACAAAGAGAGAGGCAGAGGAAATCGAGCATCCAGCCGGCAGCTATCGCCTCAGCTTCGGCCACCGGGCCCGAGGCCTTTTCTTCTCCGGGGTCTCCCATCTGCACTTGACACTCGAGCAGTTCCTGACACTCAAATTGCTCCTGATCGTCTCTCGGCGTTTCTGCCATCCCGTCTTCTGGGGGACCCCCGTCCTCTCCATCCGCACGCCCCCGCGGACTCGAAACCTCTATGGTGGCAGTTTCCGCCATGTTAAATCACTCAAGGGGCCCGCCCCTCCGGGCGCCAAGCGACGATTGGCTTGTGCTGAAGGACCCTGGGCGTGCCCCATGAGTCTCTTCCGCCGGTGGGAAACCACCAATCACACTGCCAGGATGGGCGAGCGACTTGCTTTTGATTGGTTGAGGTCTGCTCTCATCTCTGGATGTTGAATTCCCCGCCGCGCTCGGGCGGGCCTTCAAGAGTGAACTAGAGTTTTCCAGGTTGGGCTACCAGTGAAGTTAGAAAATGAGGGGGCTACTTTATACTCCTGATAAAATGCCATATCGACGGGAGTTAAAATAGAGAAGCTTTATACCCGCGGTGCACTTCAAAAAGGTAGGTTATTAGAACTTGTCACCGTTATTCAAGGGTAACGCTTTACACTCTAGTATTCACCTAAGACACCAACCCAAACCGTTCCAACGGATTTAGAACCCTGTCTCTCCAATCTTAGCGTGCATCACAATCAGCCCGGGGCTTGTTAAAACATAATTGCTGGGCTCCACTCCCAGAGTATCTGTTCTGTAGGTCTGGATTGAGTTCCTTGAATTTGCAAGTATAACAAGTTCCCAGATGATGCTAGGCTGCTTGTCTGGGGACCGTATTTAGAGGATCACTGCTCTAGAAAGAGTATATTATGTATGGAGATGAATTTAATTAGGGATTTAAATAGATTATAGAATTCAGCTTTTAAACAGTAAGGGAATACTTACTTTGAACTTTAACGTAGCATAAGAGGAAACGGGGCTCTGGTTATATTCTGTTTCTCTACGTGGGTGATAGTTAACTTTTGAACATGATTTATGCACTTTTCAATATTCAGTATGAATAAAAAGTCTACCTTAAAAAGCTTTTTCTTTATAACACATCCAAAGTTATCAAGGCTTTTTGTGTTTTAATTTTACACATTTGTTACTGCCTTAAGGCCATAGTTTAAATGACTCTGTTGTGGAGTCTTTTAAAGCACAGTATGGAAGCCATTAAGAATGCCTAGATTGGGGGGCACCTGGGTGGCTCAGTCATTTCGTGTCTGCCTTCTGCCCGGGTCATGATCCGGGAGTCCCAGAATCTAGCCCCGCATGGGGGTCCCTGCTGGGCGGGAAACCTGCTTGTGTTCCCTCTCTAGCTGTGTTTGTCTGTCAAATAAATAAAATTAAAAAAAAAAAAAAAAGAATGCCTAGGTTGGAATGTCCCCTGCCAGTTACTACTAGCTGGGTGACCTTGGATGAGTTATATCTCAGTTTTCTCTTCTGTATATTGGGCATTATAATAATACCCTCATGATAGATTTTTTGGGAAGATTAAAGGACTTGACAACGTAAAGAGTTTAAAAGGAAACTAGGTACATAATAAGTGCTCAATTAATATTAGCTGGAAAAGCAAGATATTTGGACTGTCTGGAAGAGCGTGATGAGTTGGGAAGGGATTGTACCTCCAGGCTCTACTGTCCCGTGGAAAGGAAGTCCTGTTAGCAAACAGTACAGGGGAACAGGGTCTAAGGGAATAAGGATTAAGATACATTATGAGCGTCACAAACAAACCCCAGGTTTCCAAACTGCAACTTTTTTGTCAATCAAGGCTCTCACATGGGGCCAGCTTTTTCTTCCTTTTCTCCAAGCCTCCACTTCTTTCCGGCTTGGAGTTAAGGGTTACCAATGAATTCAAAGCAATGAAGTAAACATATTTTCCAATGGTATCAATTTACTTAAAGATTCAAGTGGAACTTTTTAAATATTTAAAGCAATGCTATATAATGAAATCAGGTGAATAATTTCATTAGGATTTAATCATAATCATCAAAAAAAATTTTAGTTTAGGGTCTACTTCCATCTACTTACTGCACTCTGCCCTCTTCCCTTACTGGTATTTCACTGAAGAATATTTACACAGGACTAGCCTAATAGGGTGGATCAAAATTCTTTTAAAATTTGATCCCACCAGAAAATCAGTAACACAGACTTTTATTGCATTGTGGGCCAGAAAATAGGCCTGGATGAGGAGGTCTCATAAAAGAAAAAAGAATAATTTTTTAAACCTGCCCATCAACATGGATGGTAGATTTATTTTTGTGAAATAATAGTTTGAGGGGTGCCTGGGTGGCTCAGAGGGTTAAGCCTCTGCCTTTGGCTCAGGTCATGATCTCAGGGTCCTCGGATGGAGTCCCACATCTGGCTCTCTGCTCAGCAGGGAGCCTGCTTCCCCCTCTTTCTCTGCCTATTTGTGATCTCTCTGTCAAATAAATAAATAAAATCTCAAAAAAAAAATAATAGTTTGGGTGCCTGGGTGGTTCAGTGGGTTAAAGCCTCTGCCTTTAGCTCAGGACATGATCTCAAGGTCCTGGGATTGAGGCTGCATAGGGCTCTCTGCTCAGCAAGGAACCTGCTTCCTCCTCTCTCTGCCTGCCTCTCTGCCTACTTGTGATCTCTCTCTGTCAAATAAGTAAATAAATACTTGTGATCTCTCTCTGTCAAATAAGTAAATAAATACATTTTATTTATAAATAAAATCTTTTAAAAAAATAATAGTTTGACACTGCTATGATCAGAAAATTCAGCTGTGGTAAGTGTAAAATAGCTACAATAAAACCTGAAATATATAAAGTACACTTGAGCTGTATTGTTTTAATTTAATGGCATGAAAGATAAATCAAACACATGGCATTTCAGGAAATCTTGTGTAGTTAGTAAGCATTCTGAGATAAGGAAAAAATTTTTTTTTGAGGGAGACGTTTATAAGGTATTGCCTTCATAACTACTTTTCAGGAAATGGATCTTAGTGGTTTGAGGTGAAGGAATGGGTGAGTCAAGAGAAAATCTTGACTGTGGTTTTGAAGGCCTCCCTTGGGTAAAATTAGGAGATTATATTTCTTGCAAACTTGAATTTGTGTATTGAGATCCATAACTGCTACACTTATCTTTAGTTAAAGGAGTTTTATGAGAAGAGATATTTGATTTGTTTTGGGATGTTCCTTAGAGCACATCATGAACCAAAGACTGACGTTTTGGGGATACAAATGTGACTTAATATCACATGTGCTTTCTAACAGGTAGAGCTTTTCCACAATGAAGTATTGCCGGGTACTGATTTCTCACCACTAGAATCATTGGTGTAATGGCTGGCTGATCACCGGTCAAGGATACTGTGGAAAGAATCTTGTATGGAATGAACTGTATCACCCACCCCCATCCCTTAAATACATCTATTGAAACCCTGACCCTCAATGTTACTGTACTTGCATATTGGGCCTATATGCAAGTACAGTAGGTAGTAGGTAAGTAGGGTAAGTAGGTGAAATAAGGTCATAATGGTGAGGATCTAATCCTGTAGGGATAGCATTTTTGTAAGAGACATACCAGAGAGCTCTCTGCCCTCTCTCTCTCTCCAGCCATGGGAAGATGCAGTGAGAAGGTAGCTATCTACAAGCCAGGAAGAGAGTCCTCAACAGAAACCAAATCAGTATCTTGACCTTGACTTGCCAGCCTCCAGAACTGTGAGAAAATAAATGTATGTTGTTTAAGTCACCCAGTCTGTGATATCTTATAGGGAGCTTAAACTAATGAATATAAATTCCCATGAAGTCTAGATGGCATTCTCCGCGTTGTTGCAATTCCCAGAACTGTTTTTGCCTTGGACTGTTCTCTAAGGAGCACTTTGAAATCCATAAGTTTCTTAAATTATGTTTACCATGTTAAAAATTTGTCACTACTATAAGCTAATGGTCTCATTATGAATAATATAGACTTTTATTTCTGTACTTATAAATGTCTTATGATTATCCAAATTACACACAGATTTTCCTTGATTTACGATGCAGTTCTGTCCTAATAAACCCATCCTTAGTTGAAAATACTGTTAAGTCAAAATACATTTGATCGGGGCACCTGGGTGGCTCAGAGGGTTAAGCCTCTGCCTTTGGCTCAGATCATGATCTCAGGGTCCTGGGATCAACCCCCACATCAGGCTCTCTGCTTCCCCTTCTTTCTATGCCTGCCTCTCTGCCTATTTGTGATCTCTCTGTCTCTCTCTTTCTCTCTATCTCTGTCAAATACATAAATAAAATCTTTTAAAAAATGCATTTGATACACGTAACCTACTGAAAATTGTAGCGTAGCCTTTAAATGTGCTCAGAAGACTTACATTAGCCTATAGTTGGGCAAAATCATCTAATACGAAGCCTATTTTATAATAAGGTGTTGACTCTATCATGTAATTTATTGAATACTGTACTGACAGTAAAAAATAGAATGGTTGTATAGGAGTACAGAAAGGTTTTAAGTATATTCGTTGTCTACCCTTGTGATCACGTGGCATACTGGGAGCTTCAGCTTACTGCTGCCCAGAGTCATGAGAGAATATCTTACCAAATATTGCTAATGAGAAGAGATCGAAAGTCAAAATTCAAAGTATGGTTTTTACTGAATCACACCGTCATTAGGTTGAAAAATCATAAATTGAACCACTGTCCGCTGGAGATCATCTGTGTACCTTTACAACATCCCTTTTTGCAAAATACGTCTTGTGTGGCATGCACTAGGCTAGAATGATTGATGGTAAACATAAAGGTGTTATCCCTCTCCTTCAAGAATCATAAACCATTTGGGACACACCATGCACACATAGACATCCTGTACATAGACATCAGACTAATGAATGATCCCTATAGTAATCCTAAGAGGAGTTTGGTAGAGGGAAAGGGTCTAAGCCAATGAGATTTTGGTAAGAACGTTTGAGCAGAGGTCCTTATATCCTTGCAGGCAGAGAGGACAGAAGAGAGCTGAGTACACACTTATTCCTTTTTTAAAAGTAAGCTTTATGTGGCTCCTGGGTGGCTCAGTCATTGGGCATCTGCCTTTGGCTTGGGTCATGATCCCGCAGTCCCAGGATGAGCCCCACATCAAGCTCCCTGCTGGGCAAAAGCCTGCTTCTTCCTCTCTCACTCCCCCTGCTTGTGTTCCCTCTCTAGCTGTGTTTCTCTATGTCAAATGGATAAATAGAATCTTTAAAAAAAAAAAAAAAAAGAATAAATTAATACCGAGGACTAAAGGAATATTTAGAACTAAAATGAAGCAGGTTTCAGGAAGGAACCTATTATTTTAGTCAGTTGTAATTCCGTAGAACAAAAATATTTAGAAGATCTTTGTAGCCCCTTGAGATATTTTAGGAGGTAATTAACTCGCATTTCAGGATTCATGTGGACTGCCTGACAAAATACAGGCATCAGAGGTGCTGACTTGCCCTGCAAGGAAATGCAGCAGGTTGAATGCTGGAGGCCGAGGTTGACTTCCCAAGATCGTTGTATGTCACTGTTTTATTTAAAAAAAGAAAAGTCTTCTGCTATATGCCTTCAACAAATCATCGATTAGCTAATATTTTGAATAAGAGTCATCTGCCAAAAGTGAAAGCAGTAACATTGTGTGGGAGCAAAAGAATGTGACTGCAAATAGCTGGGGACCAGAGGAAGAATCTCGTTTCTACCTATTTGCTCTAGAAATAAACCAACTCTGGATAAAAGAACATATCCTGGTAATATTTTCTATCCCCAGATAGAAAAATAAAGGGAAATCTCTTGACCATAACACAAAGAAAGAAATTCTATGGACAGCTTCTACTTATTAAGCAGTTCATGAGCCACATATGTTATTTTTAATTTTCTAGGAGCCACATTTTTTTTTTTTTAAGATTTTATTTATTTGATGGAGAAGGACACAGCTAGAGAGGGACCACAGCAGGGGAAGTGGGAGAGGGAGATGCGGGTTCCCAGCCAAGCAGGGAGCAGGATGCAGGGCTGGATTTCAGGAATGCCCTGAGCCGAAGGCAGATGCTTAAGGACTGAGCCACCCAGGCACCATTAGGAGCCACATTTTAAAAAGTAAGAAGAAAGAGGTGAAATTCCTTTTAATGTCGTAGTTTATTTAACCAGTATATCCAAAATACTGTTTTAATAAGTAAATAGTATAAAAAATTAACTGAGACATTTTTAAAATGTCTTTAAAATCCTGCATATATTTTACATTTATGCACAGATCAGTTTGAAGTAGCCACATTTCAAGTTCCCAGATAGCCAAATATGGCTAGTGGCTACCGTATGGGACAGCACAGTATCATGCAGCTAGAATTTCAGGCTCTGGATTCAGAGAGATCTAGATTTAAATTTTTTCTCCACCAATTTCTAACTGTTTACCCTTGAGCAAATTGATTAATCCCTTAACATTTATTTAAAATCAGTTGGGACTGTGGTGGTAATACATGATTTTACAAAAACCCATAAAGTTGTATACCTAAAATGGCTGGATTTTACTACTTTTAAGGTACTCCTGATAAACTCGATTTTTTTTAAAGATTTTATTTATTTATTTGACAGATCACAGGTAGGCAGAGAAGCAGACAGAGAAGGGGAAGCAGGCTACCCACTAAGCAGAGAGCCCAATGTGGGGCTTGATCCCAGGACTCTGAGATCATGACCTGAGCCGAAAGCAGAGACTTAACTCATTGAGCCACCCAGGCGCCCCCCCACACACAATAAACTCAATTAAAAAAAAAAGTTTTGGGGGCGCCTGGGTGGCTCGGTTAAGCGACTGCCTTTGGCTCAGGTCATGATCCTGGAGCCCAGGGATCGAATCCCACATTGGGCTCCCTGCTCGGTGGGAAGCCTGCTTCTCCCTCTCTCACTCCCCCTGCTTGTGTTCCCTCTCTGGCTGTGTTTCTCTCTGTCAAATAAATAAAATCTTTAAAAAATAAAAATTGGGAAATTCCTGTTTTTAAAAAAGTAGCAATTTTCCTTTCCATGGACTTCTCAGAGCCACATACTCATCCATACACTAACATGGATTATGAACTACTATTTTTTTTTATTTTATTTATTTATTTGACAGACAGGAACACAAGAAGGGGGAGTAGGAGAGGGAGAAGCAGGCTTCCTGCTGAGCAGAGAGCCTGATGTGGGGCTCGATGTGAGGACCCTGGGATCATGACCTGAGCTGAAAGCTCATTCTTAACCAACTGAGCCACCCAGGCACCCCATGAACTTCTGAGTTCCGTAATTAATCATTGTACTCCTTTTTCACAGGACGTCTGTATAATTACTGTACCAACAAACATACTTTGCCACTGTAAACTGCTATATAGATATCAGCTATTACAATTATTCTGTGATATCTAAGGGTTATGGAAAACTCAGCATCACTGATGCATTGATCACAACCTCCTCCTGATAAACTTTCTGTATTTGACTTACAGGATGCCATCCCTTTCTGGTTTTCCTCACACCTTCCTGGACGCTTCTCAGGATTCCCATTGGCCATGTCATGCCTTGCTAAACTCTAAATGTTGGAAAAACCTCATCCTCAGCTTTTTAAGCTCTTCTTGATTCTCACAATATTCACTCTCTAGTTGATCTTCTCTCCTTGCATTGTTTAAGAACATTTGGATCTTATTGAGACCCAAACATAAGTCTCCGTCCCTAACTTTTCTGCTGAGCTCCCCCACATCACTGCTTGGATTATTATGCATCTAAATTCGACAAGTCCAAATGAAACCCCCATCTTGTCAAACTAGACCCACCCCTCATCTTCCGTCTGTTAAGGAAGCAGGCTTAGGGCAGGCTACCCTAAAATGTGCAACTTTGATTACTAATTATTGATATTTTGATTGATATTGATTATTTTGAATTAAAGTTACTGTAAGGTTTTTAGGTGAATGAAAGAGACCCCAAGGCAAAATGATCCCTAGGATGAGCTTTATTGCCAGCACCCTCGAGCGAGGTTCCGTGACTCGGAGAGGGAGAGAGGAGAGTCTGGGAAGTTGCACCGGGGTTGGGCAGTGCGGGAGTTTTTAAGCCTTATTGGTTCCGGGTCTTTTGGGTGGGTTTTTTTCCCCCATATTAGGCAAGAGAACATCCTGTCCCTAGGTGATTGGCTGGGGGTGGGGAAAGTCCAGACAAGGGTGAGTGGTCCCTGGCTGGAAAGTCCCAGATGGAAAGTTTCCATTTCCCGTCTAGGTTTCAATGTACTGGAGATGGCGTGTTGGCTGCTTTGGCGGGAAGATCAGCCATCTTGACCCAGTCTGCAATGTCCGCTATTTTGGGTGCCCCTGTCTCTCAGCCAGTCCAACATTCCGACCTTTTGTTTTATATAATGGTGTGAGGGGCATCAACTCTATTCTGGCTACTTCCTGCTGACGGTTGGGCATCCTCATAGGGGAAGTCGGAGGTGGGCAGGCGAGAGTAGGGCTGTAGGAGGAGTTGATTTACTGAAACTCACGTATCTCGTCAAGGCATTCCTGTAGATATCTAACAAGGCAGGGAGCAACCGAAATTAGTAACAGGAATAAGCACAGGGGTCCTGCTGTGGGGAGGAGCCAAGTTACCCAAGTGTGGGGGTCTGGACCCCATAGGTGGGAATCCTGGCATCTCGACTATATCCAGTCTCTGAGTTTGCGAATTTTGGGAAGTGACTATGCCCGACTAGTTAAAATAATAGCAACATTCTTCATTCAGGTAGAGATAAGTGCCCCTTTTTCTGCTGTTAGGCCTAAGGCTCGCCTGTTTTGTAGGGCGATGGCTACAAGCCTGGTAATCTGCGTCTGCAGGGCGGAAAGGGAATTGGCGATCCGCTCCATGTCATCATTAAGTGCCTGGGAAAGCTGGTAATAAAGTATATTGAAGTTCTGAGGCCTGCCACTCCGGTGGCAACACCGGCGGTCAAGCCTGCCCCAATAAGTAAGGGAAAGAAGGCTGCCCGTCTGTTTCAGTGTGTAGGGAATAAGATAGACATGAGGTGATCAGGGGGATAGATGGTAGTGGAAGGAGACCGTAAGATGAAGATGCAGTCTAGGGAGTTATTGGCAGTTAAGCATCGGTAGATTCCCTCTGGGCATGAAAGAAATATCCCAGGAGGGGTGCAGTAGGGGAGGAAGAAGACAGCGATGGAGGAGTTGAAGGTAAGGATGTCCGGAGTTGAGAAAAGGTTAAGAATAGGTATGGGTCTTCCTGTGTGGACCGTTTGATTAGTAATGGTGGTGTTGGGTAGGGGCCATGTTGTCGGAATGGGGATTCCGATGACACTGGAAATGGTATAGCAAGGGTCCTGATCCCACAGTCGCCATGGTCCTGAGATAGGTTCCGCCTCAGGTTATAACTGGCGTTAATGAGGGTTATTGTTAGTTGGTCAGTGGGGGAAGATCTCTGTAAATTATCGAGGTTGATTCCCTTGTAGGTTGGGGTATTTTGAGCCTGCAAGCAGTCATTTATGGCCTGGATTATCTGCTTGGTTTGATTGTGTTTAGCCTGGTCCTGGACCCAAATAGGTCCAACAGACTGGCCTAGGGGGGAGTACATTGTGCATTTTGCCTTTGTTTTACCAATTTTTGAGGTCCAGAAAGTTTTTCCCGGGGCATGGGTGGACGTGCAGGTGGTTGGAGTTTCTCCCTGGTAACATTCCGGGGCATGTAAGTATAGGATTGGAAATAGCAGTTTTTTTCCTGTGCTGCGCATGCATTGGCCACATTCAGCTGCCCCGGTCGGAGGGGTAGAAGGGTCAGGATTAGGAGCGCATACCAGCCAGAGTTGGCTTGGGCCCACCATTTGGGAGGTCCACTCGTCTGAGGTTGGTACGCATTTAAGGTTGTTAATATGTACCCAGGGCTGATGTCCCAGCAATTTTCCTGCAGTTGGGGTGGTGAGGATGACCATATGCGGTCCTGACCACCGTGGCTGCAGGGATCCTGGCCGCAGGTCCCTGAGGAGGACCTGGTCTCCAGGGAACAGGGTTTGGACAGGTACCTCCCTCTCGTCACGGTTGCCTGGAGCAGGCATGGTCGCGTCAGCATGGGCCCTTAAGAGGGCTCACAGAAGAGTTAGGTAAGGTAAGGTAAGGTAAGAAAGAACGG
>PITA01001135.1:0-74561 GCA_004023965.1 Spilogale gracilis
TGACTTTCTCTTCTTGGCTTATTTCACTCAGCATAATCTCTTCCAGTCCAGTCCATGTTGCTACAAAAGTTGGATATTCATCCTTTCTGACGGAGGCATAGTATTCCATTGTATATATGTACCACATCTTCTTTATCCATTCATCTGTTGATGGGCACCTTGACTCTTTCCACAGTTTGGCGATTGTGGCCATTGCTGCGATGAACATTGGGGTGCATATGGCCCTTCTTTTCACTACATCCGTATCATTGGGGTAAATGCCCAGTAGTGCAGTTGCAGGGTCATAGGGTAGCTCTATCTTTAATTTTTTAAGGAATCTCCACACTGTTTTCCAAAGCGGCTGCACCAGTTTACATTCCCACCAACAGTGTAAGAGGGTTCCCCTTTCTCCTTAACATACCTTTTTGACGTTGATTTCTCTACTATGACTGTTATTAAAACAAAACACAGAAGCATTTTAGATACACATTATCTCTTGCAAAAGTATTGCCATCCATCCAGTTTAGATTAGTAACTTAACAAACAAGAAGCAAGCTCATTTGTCACATCAAAAATCTTATTGATATACTTAGCTTGTTGAGGGTGTGCATATTGGCATTTAATATGGGGAATACTATATCTCTCTCGTAAACTTTGTTTCATTACAATTACGAAAAGACAAAGAATTGCGAGTAAAGTAGCTCTTCTTCTTTTTTTTTTAAAAAAAGATTTTATTTATTTATTTGACAGAAAGAAACACAGCCAGAGAGGGAACACAAGCAGGGGGAGTGAGAGAGGGAGAAGCAGGCTTCCCACTGAGCAGGGAGCCCGATGCAAGACTCCATCCTGGGACTCTGGGATCATGACCTGAGCTGAATGCAGATGCTTAACAACTGAGCCACCCAGGCACCCCTAAAGTAGCTTTTCTTGAAATTAATTGTCTGAGTACACTTTCAATGAACAGTGTGCACAGTTTGTCTTTTCTGCCTGTATTTTATTTGTTCCAGTTATATTTATTGAAATGCAATTGAATATCTGCATATAACAAAAATTTGGAAAAAATAAAAAATGAAAAAATTTGAACTTCCTTTTTTTGGTTTTAAATTTCTTTCCCCCAGTAATTCTATTTGATTTATAGGTACATCTTACAAACACCCCTTTTTCTAAGAGCTTTTAGTCATGGATTTCTTGCCCTGTGGTCTTCCCATGACATGTGGGGTCCCTACCATTGTTTTTGTTCTTTTTAAATAAAGGTATTGTTTCCTTCTAAGCTATTTTTTCCATGAGTTGGTTTATAGGAGGAATCTATTTTATTCCCAGAGTTTATTCTTTCAGATGCCATGGCTTCTGTGTGATAACTTTGATTTTAATAATTCACCTTGGAGATGACATTCTGTCTCATTTTAGGATGATTGTTTTGAAATGCATTTCAGATGTCTTTTCTAGCCTTGTAATATCAGTTGTTACAATCTATCAGCTCTGATTTAAAATATGGGTCTTGGGGGACTTGGGTGGCTCAGTTGGTTAAACGTCTGCCTTGGGCTTGGGTCATGATCTCAGGGTCCTGGGATCAAGCCTCACATCAGGCTCCCTGCTCAGTGGGCAGTCTGCTTCTCCCACTCCCTCTGCCGCTCTCCCAGCTTGTGCGCGCGCTCTCTCTCTCTCTCTCTCTCTCTCTCTCTCTCTCTCTCACACACACTTGCCTGCAAATAGATAAAATCTTAAAAAAAAATAAAATACCAGTCTTTTAATAGGCTACTATTTATAAATGTTTTTTCTGAAAATAAATTATTTTAAAAATGAGAACCGCATCGTGAATTTGGCCAAGAGTCAGCTCCTTGGTGTCTCCTGGATGGGAGATTTCTCCCCGAGGCTGCACTTGAATCAGCTGTCGGTAGTTGGCCAGGTCCTTTGGATTTCTAAGTGCTTTATAACCAACGTCACCATCTAGTGATTCGGCTCTCTGGTCGATGTTGCTGTTTCCTCGTGCTGCTGTAGCAAAGGACAACGACAAGATGGCTAACAGTCGTCAGGAGTGATTCCCTCACAGTTCTGGAAGCCAGAAGTCTGAAATCGAGGTTTTGGCAGGGCCTCGCTTCCTTTGAAAGCACGAAGAGGTGAATCTTTTCTTTCCTCCTCCTACATCTGGTGGCTCCAGACCTTCCTTGGCCTGGACGGCATCTGTCAGGTCTTCGCCTCTGTCTTCACATGGCCTTCTGTCTCTTAGAAGGACACTTGTCATGGGATTTATGGCCAGCCAGCTAATCCAGGATGATCTGCTCATCTCGAGAGCCTTACCTTAAAGACCCTTTTCTGAATCCGGTCACCTTTGCTGGTTCTGGGGGTTAGCATGTCGATGTGTACTTTTGGGGGGCCGCATTCAGTCCACTGCAGATGGTAAGAGACAAGCGTCTCGGAGTCTTGGAGAGCAAGGGCTGCAGTGGAGCTGCTGGAGGTCTGGGGGCGGTGCCCGAGAGAAGGCTGCGGCGGTGGGGAGGACAATCCCGGTCTGGGGTCGCGTGCCTGCATCCTCCTAGCTCGGTGCCCAGGGAACCTCTTCCCTAACTTCTCTGCGTCTCAGCTTCCTCATCTACAAAGCGACATGGCAAGGAGACATAATATTCCTGAAAATTCTGAGCTGTGTGACATTCATCAGGCACGATCGTAGCTATGATCGTCTCTTATTTGAAGATGCATTTTTTTTTCCTTTCTGAAATCAGGGTGCCCCTGGAAGGGAGCCAGGGCTTCCCTGACCGATTTGTGGTGCCTTTGGTGCTTCGGTCATTTTGTCTCGTCATTCCTAAGGCCAAAGAAATACCTCATTTTTCTGCTCACTAATTTAGGTCAAAATGACTAAATAAGTATTTAAAGGACATCGTGACAACTTAGTAGCAATTTGAAAGATAGGGTTTTTGTATTCTTCAGTAACTGCAGTTACTCAGGAGATGTATGCCTATGTTACGCACTGTACCACCTCTCAGCCCTGGGAATGAGATTGGACTCTGCCGCCCTCATTCATGTTCCACGCTGATTTTGGCACAGTACCGTTTTTTTATCACAGTGGCCACCCAGAGCCAGCCTTTCAGAGATGTTGTCATCAACAGGAATGTAACACAATCTAATTTGAGGCCATACGATAACCCAAGCTGGTGGTTGGCATGAGATCTGACAGAGGTCAAGTGCTCTTTTGCTGATTTGGTTGTACAACGACACTTACTCCTGAATCCACAACATAAAAACCTGCCTTGCTTTTTCTTTCAGAGCTTCCTACTTTGGATGACCCTAAGTAATTGATATATCATATTTTGTTCTAAACATAGTACTTTTTCTACTTTTTCCAACCCCATTGATTTTACCATTGTAAAATTTTGTTTTCTAGTTCCTGCACAAAGTAATTATTCAGTCAATGGGGATTGATGGATACCGTGCCAAAGACACCATTTCTTTGTTGAGACTAACACGGAAACGAACACAGGCGATACAAAGTTCGCTGTGCGTGTCTTGTTTCTTTGTTTTTGATCTGCTATGGCTAACCAGTCATTTTTTTAGGAAACGGGCTCTGATTTAGCCTCTTTTACAAGCCCTGAGGTAAGGCTGGTGAGTTAGTAAAAACAGCACTATGTTGTCTTGGGTGTATCTTTCCATAAACCAAATTAATTACTCTGTGAGACAACCATATTGAAGTATAGATTTGGTAGACTGATGGAGCATTTGATAAATATGCACCTGTATACAATATTCGTTTACCCACCCTTCTGGTTCTCTTCCTCCTCTTCAGTCCTTTCATTCATTCAGAAAATATTTCTTGAGCACCCCGGTAGTGGTATACTGGCGATCTCTCCCTACTAAGTGCCCCGAGCATGCGATGATAAGAGAGAGACTCCATGGTGTGCAGTAAGTACTTAGCACAGTGCCCGGCGCATAGGAAGTCGTTGGCAAACAGCAGATAGAATTAATATTAATATTAATAAGTTTATGTATTATGCATTAAAAACCTCCACCAGAAGGAACACAGAGATGAAATATAAATCAATAGACTGTGAATATTTTATTGTAAACTTTGGCTAGAGAGAGAATTGGAGACGTCTGTATGATAAGAGACATAATGATTCCCTTGTCGGCATTTGTCACATGTTCTTTGGTTTTCAGACTGCACATGTGTTGAAGGATCTGTCCTCAACCCATTAAAAAATATGTATGGTCCTCAGGGGTATTTAGTACATCAAAAGTGTTTAAAACCCTCAAGGATTAGTAAGTAATTAGCCTTCATGCCTAATGTGTAAACAGCAGAGGAATCTTTGATTGTGGCTCAATGTAATTTTGATGTTAACAGATCAGCAGCCAACAGTTAAATAAACTTTGACACCCAGAGCAGACCTGTCAACAGAGACACAATCACATCTACTATTGATTGATCAGCTAGCTAATTTTCTTTTAGTTTGGACATTTGTGAAACACTTTTCTTACACATCTCTGATATGCATATGTGCAAAGCTTTTTGCTTAAAAAAACAACAAAACAAAAAATGAAAAATTGTTAGATACTTGTAGGGCACTTGTGACTCACCCCACCAGACGAGATTTGAGATTGTTAGATTTGGGTCTCCGTGCACCTGCTGAAGAATCACTGCAAGGCCTCTGATTCTTCTGTATCTAGGAGACAGCTTCACTTCCCTCTTTCATTTTCGTGACCTATATGCAAGACTGGTAGTCCTTGAGGTCCCCTTCACCAGATCCTTCCTTTTCTCAGAAAAAAAGAATCATTCCTTATTGCATAATTTACATTTGTGAATTGGCTTTGTAGGCACTCCCAAAAGAGGCGGGGGAAGGCTTTTATTTGTACAGTACAGGCCGATTGCTGCTGCAGTTCGAGAAAACAAAACAGGACCTTTCTTGCGCTACAAGGCTGGTAGGGAGAGACAGATGACATTCTAAAGGATTTTCTCTCTCATGTGGTCTTTAGAAAACATCTTTCTAAAAGCAGTTTCCTTTGGAAAGCAATGCCCATGGAAGTGAAATTGATTATTATTACTCTCCTAGTCAAAGATTGTCATTTCATGAAGAGGTCAGCCTCTGTCTTTGGATTATTGTATTACCATGACTTATCAGTCTGTCTAATTGCTGGGGCTCTGAATTCCAATTCTTCAAGGAGGGAGTTAAACTTTTTAGAGAAATGTGTGACTCTGGGATGCAGAGGGCCTTCAGAGTAGCATACAGAAGAAACTGGAGACTCTGAATCTAGTAAGGTTCACCATTGCAGATGAAAGCTTAGACTGGAAAGGGACAGTGATCCTTCACTCTTAATGACATGCAGTCACTTAACTAGCATTAATTGTCAGTGTAGCATATTATGGGCCCATGACCCTGTGTCTGCAGAGTTGACAATTGAGAACATGGCCTCACAAATGGGACTGAAAGCCAGCTGTTTAATTGATAAACCTAGCTGAAGCAGGGAGTCATTTTATAAAAATCTAAAGTATTTTAACTGAAAACATCTTTTTTGATGCAGGGCCAAGGGCTCTCCTTTGCATGTGATTTTGCAATCACATCTTTTTTTCTTGAATAAATCATACCTGTAATATATCATCTGCAATATCCAGTTTGGGTTTCTATAAAGAAGGATAAAAATGAGTTACTGATTGAAGCTGGGTGATAGGTACACAGATAGACCATTCTGTCTGCTTTTGAATATTGGGAAGTTCCCATGTTAAAAATGTTTTAAAAATAAAAATATAAAGAAATAATGTGATCAAGCATGTAAAACACATGAGGAGCTGTTGAAGCACAGAATCATTGTTGAGTTTTATGATATTTTAAAAATCGAGGAGATCCACTCCACTGTAGCTCTCTATGACTGAGCATCGAGCCAAGGGCTGTGGATGCAAAAATGGTTAAAGGTAAGTATTACCCTTGAGAAAACCCATGGTTTGATGTATAGAAGACAGATGTATAAACCCAACAAATGACTCATGGTGTCGTAAATGCTCTAACAGAGTGTGTAGGATGGGAGGGAACGAAGCCATGCTAGGAATTTGGGGAATATATCACAGAATAGTTGTCAGCACTATATCAGAAAAAAAATAGTTATCAGGTCATTCCTCTTGCAAAGTGAGCATGTTGGCCAGGTTGTGCACAATGGAGATGGAAGCTGCCATAACCCTCCTCATTCTGGAAAGTATGCCTTTGAGCGCCGGTGCTTATCTCACGTGGGGCTGATATGGGGCCCTCCATATGCCAGTGACTACTCAAATCCATTGAGGTGACGTCATTACTCAGTCAGTTACTTACAGAGCTCGCATGTAAAATACGTGGGCGAAATTGTGTAAGCTCCCTGTTTGCATTTGAGTTTGAGGTCTACTAGTGAAGAATGGAAGAACTTACTCAGGAAATTATGGAACTGACCTATTAGCAACCTATCTTTCATTCATTCAGCAGATATTCATCTAATATTTTCCACGTCCGGACCTCGCGCTAGTTACTGGGTCCGTCAACAGAGATGACAAAGTTACAGAACAATCCACAATCTGATACTGTCTGGTTAAGTCTCTTATTATGCACCTACAAATGCCGAATATCCTGTGTGTAGACATTTATGTATGTAAAAGTGGTGTAAGTATCCTGGGAGGATTGACAGCAAGTTAATGAGAGTTATTGTCTGTGGGTATGGGGGCAATGAATCGATCACATTTACCCGAAAGATTTCACTTCTTCTATAGAGAGGATGATGACAAAATTTCCACAATTGCCGAAAATGTGAGGGTGATAGCTCTATAGGTGTTTTTAAAATGAGTCTTGGATGTTTAAAATTTCTCCAAGAAGGGAAAACACAGGAGAATCCCAGTTGCAGAATTTGGGGGATGGAGCTGGGGGAGACAGAAGACAGATCTCATTGTAGCTGGGGAGAGAATTGTCGCAGTGCAGCCATGCATTGGTGAGAAAGCCACAGCAAAGTGACTTACTAGTTGGTTATTGATAGAGCAGTTTATTTATCTAGAACAGAACGTTTGGATTTTATAGATTGTTTCTAGGTTGTATGTTTATTTTGAACAAAAGTGAGCTGTGCTCAAGTCGGTTCTGATGGGGTGTAAGGTGTTATGTGTGTCCGTGGAAGAGCCCTCGAAGAATGAAACCTGTGGCATTTCTTAGAAGAAGAAGGTTTGTGAAAACGAAGAAGGTTCGATCTTCTTGGGGGATCACGAGTGTTGCAGAGGAAGATCGCATCACTCGCTGTAGTGAAGGCATTTTAGATCCCTGATGTCCGGGCACATCATTTCAGCAGCAGCTAAAAGACACTGTAACAGGTCTGACGAAGACTTTTGGAAATGAGCTCTTGTCTTCACTCAGTATGTGCTTTTATCTTTGGTGTGTTTGGGCTAGGACGCATCATTTCCTGTCTCCTTGCCAAGAACTGCAGTCATCGCATCCTCCCTTTAGAATGTATTTCTTGAAGCTCTTTAAAAAACTTCAGTCATGAAATGCTTAATGTTCTAAATCTGAATAATACATTTTGAATGTAGCTGCAGAGCTCCCTTAGGACTACAGGTTTTTAAATGGAACAATTTAAAATATTTTCTATGTAAATGGGCACTCAGGGTAAATGATTTCGGTAAGAGTGCAGGAATGTTTCCATGTAACTGGTCTTATTCTAAAACAAATAAATACAAGGTACTGGCCAAATTTGAGAATTAAAAAAACGCCACTTTTTGATTGTTTCAAATGACCTCTTGGTGTTTAATCCGAAGTCAGCATAAGATCCTGGTGGAAACTGTGGGCTTTCTAGTCCGACTGACTCGATACCAGGTCCTGAATCCAGCATTTATTTACTCTGTGATCCTAGACAAATTTCATGGCTTTTCTTAGCCTCAATATCTTCATTTATAAAACGGTTATTGGAAGAATAACTATTTCAGGGATGATTGACAGGAGGAGTGAGGTCATGTACGTAGAAGGTGCCAAGCACATAGCAAGAACTTAATGAAAAGTCATACTTACCTGTTGGTCTCAGCATCAGCTGGGGTATTAATTGTGTAGTTTGTGAAGCTGACCTGCCTTCTGCTTCTTCCTCAACGTGCATCCCCAAATGTGCCCTGTTGTCTCAGCTCTTGGGTGATACATTCTTCCACCGGGTGGATACATGAATTAATTTCTCTTTGCTCCTCTTTCCCTGCCTGTAAGAAGTGAATGGTAATAGTACCACTGGTTGGATTATTGTAGGATTAGATAGTAGTAGTTACCTTACTCTCAGAACTCAACAAGCGTTTGCTGGTACTTGTATTACACCCACTCTTGTCTTTGCTTGAAATGTCTTCCCCTCTTACTCCTTGCTGAACACTCCCTGGTGGTCGCCTTTTTCTGGGACATTTTTGGGGTTCTCCCAAGCAGAGTTTGTGTTCCCTTGTGTGTCCCACTACCATTTGGCACATACGAACATAGCAGTTAGGGTGTTATAATTAGCTGGCTTTTTCCCCCCCGGACTCTGTGCTACCCTGAATTGTAACAAGGTGCTATTGTAACATGTTTCCATCTCAGGGTAGGTGGAGAGCAGCGCTTAGCAAGTAGTGGGGCCTTATTTCCTTTCAAAAGTAGAAGCCCATAGATAGGCTGTTTTTAGCTTGTGCATTTTTATTACTTGTCCTTAAACCGATATGTAGCATTTCACAATTGGCAGGTAGAGTGTTTTCCAATTTACCTCTGCACTACTTTTGGGCATTCAGTTCAACGCCTGGTTTGGGTGATAATCACTTTACTGGGACCCAGGTGTTCTCAGGGCTGTCACTCTAGTGACCCTGGAGCCTCTGGGCAAGCTGTTAACTTTTTAATGCTTTATGCTTAAAATTGAAATAATGAGACCTAACTTCCTAGGTTGCAGGTAAAATACTGTGCCTCGTCCTTAAGGAGTGCACTCAGTAAATCTGAGATCTCTTCTCCTCCTTGCTCCCAGTTTATCCATTGCTGAAAGAAGAGGCGGATTCTTAGAAATCACGAGAAAAATAAGATAAGATAATCTGTATCTGCTAATTAAAATTCCACGCCGGAGTGGTGCACGTCCTTGTGGGGAAATTGAAGTTCTTGGCGTCATAGTTGGGGTGGAGCGATGTTCACAGCCACCAGCCAACCAGACCTAAAGATTAGGCACCAAAGGAAGATGGAGAAATGCACAAAAAGAGAAGGAGCACTCAGAAATGATCTCAAGTCGTAAAAAGTCTGGAGCCATTTTGCGAGGCAAGGTCTCAAAGAATCAGAATATTGATTCCTCCAACAGGGGAGCTCAAAGATACCATTTTCCTTCTGTTCTCTTTCTTTAATTTTTGTCAACTCCCATGATAGGTCCCACGTTTTTGGTTTGTGATTTACTGTACTTTTAAACATTTAACATTAGTGGTTTTTTCACATTTTCACCAGATATTTTTATCTCGGTAAATTATAGTTCCTTACTGAGTTGTTGTCATCATTTCAGGTGGAGGGTCTTAGAAATTTAGCAATTTAGCCAAGTGATGCTTTGAGATTTGGGCTTTCCCGGGAGAGTCACTGCTGCGGTGGTCAGCATCGTGGCCTGCTGAATCCCCATGTCTCCTGGAGCCTTTTTTCCCACGCCGCATGCCTCTGAGGGGTTTCAGGTCTTCCTGTGAAAGTTAATAACTTGAATTAAATGTCACGGAATTTTCATCTTCGGCATGTTCTTCTGGCCACGGTACAGCATCTTTATTATATTTGATTAATGTGTTAACCACATTACACTTATCGAATTACACTGCTGTCTCATTCATTTGTTCATTCATTCATTCATTCATTCATATACTCAGGAGACATTTATGGAGAGTCATTGTAGGCCTGGTGTTGAGGAGTATCTGCCGGTGAGCAGAGGGCCTTCATGGACCAACAGTTTGGTGGGAGAGACACAGCATCAACCGTGAAGCCTGCCATGAAACATGAAATCTGGCCTGGGCAGCAGAGAACAGAGTGGAGGCCAGTGTGGCTGGAGCTTGGGAGCAGGATGGAGAGCCCAAGCACCCCAGGAGTCACAAACTGTCCTCAACGAGGCAGGTGGCCTGATGAGGCTGTCTGGAAAAAAAATCACAGTATACCGAGGAAATAGAATGGCATAACAACACACTGTTCAATGGGGGCGTGGTGTCCTCTAAGACCTGGAGCCTCAAGGAGATTTCAGGGGGTGGAGACTCCAGACACGTAAACAGGCAGCTCCAAAAGGACTGATTTCAGGAGCTCACAGTCCTGCAGGAGGACAGGACAGGAGGACAATGGCCAAGAACTGTTAGCTGGGGTCGTGGCCCACAGCACCCCACAAGCCATGGTAAAGAGGGTTTTGTTTGAGTAAGAAGAATGAAGGGGAGTGGTTGAAAGGCTTTCCTCGAGGGACTGACATGACCATGCTGAGGCCCCTTAGAAAGCCCCTTTTCAGGTGCCTGAGTGGCTTAGTTGGTTAAGCAACTGTCTTCAGCTCAGAGCCCCGCATCGGGCTCCCTGCTCGGCGGGAAGCCTGCTTCTCCCTCTCTCACTCCCCTTGCTTGTGTTCCCTCTCTCACTGTGTTTCTCTCTGTCCAATAAATAAATAAATAAATAAATAAAATCTTTAAAAAAAAAAAAAACTTTAAAAAAAAAGAAAGCCCCTTTTCAGTCCATGTGGGGGAAGGGTGAGGGGTGACCGGTGGAGGAAGAGGTGCAAGGCTGAGGAAGGGCAAGTCATCATTGCTACCTCTTCCCAGGTATCTTCATCAACGACTTGGAGGAAGACAGTCTCTTCTCCAGTTTTTGAAAAGCAGGTGATTGACTGTTTTTATTGTCTAGGGCTTTTCCTCTAACTTTTGAAAGCGGTTGTTTGTTTGTTTTTTGCAAACTAAACAACACTGGATTTCTAGACTCGCTTTCTCAGAAAGCACCAGCGCTGAGAGAATGTATTCTGCATATTCTCAAAAGGCAAGAGAAGTAAGTGAACATAAAATAGTCCGAGTCATGCCTATTTCAAAACAGGAAAACTGCTGCTGAATCCACCGGCTCTTTTTATTTCGAAAGGTGTTCTAACGAAGGTCTTGCGATATAGATTGTTCTATAGGGTTCCAAAACCGTAACGTGTCCCATTTCACAAATTACCATGATTCATAGTAATCTTCTAAATAGAAGAATCTATTCCTGATTTTACCTTTGTTCTAAAAACTTTATTGGAGCTTTGTGTTGGTTGTGAATTATCTGAAATCAACTATAGGATCATTTTCAGAAGTATATGCAGATCTCATCAGTACATACTAAATCCCTTTTCACAGAAGTCATTTCATTAGGGGAGTTTCCTATTAAACCATACTTTCACCACTTTTAAATTTGTCAAAAATAATTGAGGCAAATGAAAAGGGAATTTAAAAAGCTATGAAATAGGAGGAGCAGAATGAAAGTGTCTTCATCTTGACCGTCTTAAAATCCATGGCTCTGGCTCTCCGAAAGTCTCATGGGAACAACAATTTTGTGACACTTGGGCCTCTAGAATAAAAAAGAGTTCCATGGTAAAATTAGTTGGAGAAATAGTGGGTTTGAATCCTTTTCTTTACCATAGGACTGCAGAGCAGTAAATATGTTAGATGAGGGGCGACTCTCCCAAAACAGGTGAAGTGTGTAGTGGTTTCCCAGATTGATCTGACCACCAAACTTTTGTTTTCTGGAATTTACTTTGGAAATGCTGATCTTTCGTGGTGGGGTGCTGAGAGGAAGTAGACTATAGGAATTTATCTCCTGATCCCACATCTCTACCCCTTTGTGACCTTGAACTGTCATTGCCTATGGCAGGTCCTGGAGGACAGGTGCTCCCCAGTGGCAAATCTGGGGCCCCATTCGTAACAGTATGAGCAGTGGTTTACTTGACTGGGCGTTTTTTCTGTGCCACATACTATTAATGAGATACATACTAGTATTTTTCTACCCATTTTACAGGTACGCAGACTAAGACACTAGGAAGTTAAAAACTTGCCCAAAGTCACAAAGCTAGTAAGTACGGGGCCCATAGAAGGTGCTCAGAAAAGGAATTACTAATGGGTTGATTTCTATCCCAACCATGCGTATGTTATTCATCAGAGTTTTGTTTTTGTAATTTAATTTTTCCTTTTACAACATTTAAAAAATGGTACAGCTATGGTAGTAAGTACACACACAGGTGCACACACACACTGTCATCCTCTATCCCCCACCATTTCTGATTCTTACTTCCTAGGGGCAATTCTTGCCAACCCTTTTAGGTATTTCTTTGATATGCAGTTTTTAAATTGTGCCTGTAATGCTGTATCTCAATTTATTAATTTTATATTTTATCTTTTGTCTTCCTGGTGCGGTAAATGAAAATTTGGCTTCCTTGTAAATTTACTTCCCATCCCCTGATCTTTCCAGTGCCATAATATAAGAATTTAAAGATAAATCAGTAATCAGTGTTCATGTTTTGATGACTGTGTAGTTTTTGTTTAATGAAGGACCAAGAATTGCACTATGAGTCCATTTACTTTCTTATGCAACTGTTTGTTTTGCCTGCAGTTAGCGATTGACTTTCTTTTTTTGAATTGCATTGATGTTAAAAATCTTTAATCTCCTCTGCCCCAGTGCTCCATGAGATGTGCTGTACACCCATCAGTGTTTTGGTTGGTGCTCTCATATTTCAAATGATCTATCCATTCCCCTATTTTCTTGGAGAATTTCCCCAGGGATCACCATGTCCTCCTTTTCTGATCTGGACTGATTGCTTTCTGTGCTGGCAAACTGCTGTATCTGGGAGTTTTCTTCTCACCACTCTTTTGCTGGCTCCACTGTTTTCTAAGCCCCATGTCTTTGGTCCTCAGTTTACATCCTTATTTTGGCAGGCTATCTCTCCAGTGGCTTCCTGGGAATGTTCAGGGGTTTGGAGAAGAGTTCTTCCATTCTAGTTCCTGTCTACATTTTTTTTTTTAAGATTTTATTTATTTGACAGAGAGAAACACAAGCGGGGGGGGGGTGAGAGAGGGAGAAGCAGGCTTCCTGCCGAGCACGGAGCCCGATGTGGGGCTTGACCTGGAGTCTCCAGGATCATGACCTGAGCCGAAGGCAGTCGCTCAACCAACTGAGCCACCCAGGCCCCTCCACCCCCCGTCTCCATTTTTAAAGAGTTCCTTTTCTAGTTTTCATTTTGATCTCTAGAGGCATTAAGATGCCGTTTGGAAGTTCTGTGGGGTATAGAGTTTGTCCTCTGTTGGACCTTCCTGCAGAGAGATCTAGAGGGGCTACAGTGGGTCTTTTCTCTTGCCTAGACAGCTTCCCCAGAAGAGTCTGCTAGTCTCCTGATTGGCCTCTGGCATTCCAGAGGCTGAGTGAAGTATGTCGTTTTTCTCATGGGACTTTCACATTTTTCAGTGGGATTTTTCACATGATCCCACTTAATCCAGTATCTTACTACTCCCTGATCTGTGTTTGGGAGTCCCTAAATTAAAGTTGAGCCTGTCCAGAATGTAGAATTCCCATGGCTGCCTAGGAGGAGAGGTAACTATATTAGATGGAGGAGTGGCACTGAGTGCCCAAATCCACCTTATTAAGGCTTTCAAACAGTAGTCCCGTTTGAGTCTGTTCCATACCTCACCTTTAATAATACCTACATTCTAGAGGTTTTCCAGATTTTTTTTTCCCTCTCCAGCTTTGAATTTATTTCTTATAACATAAAAGTTACAAAACAAATGAAATGGGCACCAGTATAACCTTCACCTAGATTTACTAATTATTGACATTTTGCCTGTCTTTTTTTCTTTTTCTTTCTTTCTTTCTTTCTTTCTTTCTTTCTTTCTTTCTTTCTTTCTTTCTTTCTTTCTTTCTTTCTTTCTCTGTCCATCCATTCACGTACCCATCCATCCATCTGTCCATCCATTCATTCAACCAAACATTTATCTATCTATCTATATCTATCTGTCTATCTATCTATCTATCTATCTATCTATCTGTCTGTCTGTCTGTCTATCTATCCATCCATCCATCCATCTGTTCATCTGTCTATCCATCTGTCCATCCATATGTCTATCCACTCATCCACCCAAACATTTATCTGTCTGTCTATCCATCTATCCATCCGTCCACCCATTCATTCACCCAAAATTTATCTACCTATCCATCCATCTGTCCACCCATTCATTCACCCAAAATTTATCTGTCTGTCCATCCAATCACCTACCTATCCATCCATCTGTCCGTCTGTCTTTCCATCCATCCATCTGTCCTTCAGTCATCCACTCAAACACTTATCTATCCATCCATCCATCCATCATCTATCATGTGTCTGTCTTTATTTTTTTTCAAAGATTTTATTTATTTGACAGAGAGAAACACAGCCAGAGAGGGAACACAAGCAGGGGGAGTGAGAGAGGGAGAAGCAGGCCTCCCACCGAGCAGGGAGCCCGATGTGGGACTCAATCCTGGGTCTCTGGGATCATGACCTGAGCCGAAGGCAGTGGCTTAACCAACTGAGCCACCCAGGTGCCCCTGTGTCTGTCTTTAGTACTGTTGGAGAGTAGGTGCAAACATCATGACACTTCCATCTTTAGGGTGAACAAGGATCTTCCATTACATAATGAAATAAGAATTGCCAAATTCAGAAAGCTAAGCATTGATATATAATTATCTAGTATACAACTCGTATTTAATTTTGTCCTGTTGTTCCAGTAATACTCTCTATGGCTGTTGTCTTTGAAATTTTATTTTTTAATCCCAGGCTCTAATCAAGCCCCATGTGTTACATGTCTTCATTCTCCTTTAAGCTGGAATAGTTTTTTTTAGCTTCTTTTTGCCTTTTATGACATTAACCTTCTTGAACATTACAGGTTGGTTGTTTCCTGAAATATCCCACAATTTGAAGTATATCATTTTTTTCAAGATTAGTTATAGATGAACCTTTTCTTGGCAAGAATATTTTATAGGTTGGATTGTGTGCTTTTCAATGCATAACATTAGGAGACATACGCTGGCTGTTTTTCTCATTAGTGGTGCCAAGTTTGATCACTTGGTTATGGTGGTATCTATGTGGCTTTACCTTGTCTTTTCCTTTTGTAATTAAAAAGTAATCTACTTGTTGATACTTTTGAGACTGTATGAATGCTTGTTCTCCAGCATTCTTTTACCCTGAGTTTTTACCATGCATCAGTAATTCTCACTCAATCCCTTTGATTACAATGGTGGTTACAAGGGCAGATTCTAATTCTTTAATTTCTTATGAAGTTATGAGTTGGTGTTCATTTTTGAACAACAACAACAAAAAGCGTGGTTTGTTTCTGCACACCCTGTATTTGTTTGTTTTGGTATCACAGTGTACTCATGGGTTCTTTTTTGTTCGATGTGTTATATAGTGTTTTGCATATACTCTTTGATGTTCAGTTTGTTTAGATTTGGCCAAAGACCCCTTCAGTTTGGTCCCTGAGTCTTTTCAGGTGTCCCCATCAGTTTTGGAGCCTTTCCTTGCTTTCTAGCACAAAAAGATGTCCCTGGTTCACTTGTGTGTACCTTGCCTAAGACTGGAGAACAATCATTTCTCTGCCAGTCCGTTTTCTTTTTCGGTGGGGAGTGGTATTTAGAACCCAAGATCATGAATGCTGTGTGGATTTGTTGTTATTGGAGTAACATTGCTTCTAGAGATTTTCAGTGATAGAGCTAGGAAATGGGGCCCCTCCTCTTCTCTCCCCAGACATATGTGTATATTCCTTCTCCCACAATGTATTTACTCACTTTCTCAATCTCACCATACGCACAACATCATTTCTGAATTACTACACCCACACCACCATCCGTGGTACGCTTTTCCTCTTGCATGTATATTTAAACTTTCTTTACTCTCTCTATTCAGCTACCTCTCATCCATCTGTTTTTCCAGCTTCCAGAATTATTTGATGGTTTCATCTTTCGTTCTCTTCTTTTCCATTCCACTTCCTGTCCTCTTAGTGGGAATTAGGTGGTAGGGTTTCTAGCCTCCCATGTTTAAGGGAGACCAGCCTCATTTATGTTCCATCGCCTGGTTACTTGAAGTGGGAAGACAGGGAGAAGGTAAACAGTATTTACCTTTAATACCCAAAATAACTCTGCCAATCACTATTCCTTGGCTTTCAAAAGCTGACATTGCTCCCATACCCTTCACAGACAAATTAGAATTCCATGAGGCTTCGTTGACGTTTCTATCTCAGTGGGCGGGACTTCTTTTGGTGGTATTTGGTGGTAGATGTGAAAATTCTGAGATGGGGGGCCCCTGGGGGGAATACGGCCTGCCTCTTGGAGTACATGTGTGCCCTGTGTTTGAGGACAGAGTGCGACGAGTCGGGCAGTCGTGGGTGACTTCAGACAGGAAAATGAGCAGACCTACCTGAGAGGAAGCGGAAGCCGAGGCGCCTCTCCAAGCCTGTTTTTGATACCTTGGTTTTCTCGTTTAATTGAAATTAGTACAGACTTTTCCCATAAACTGTAACACTTGGATTTTCAAAACCACTTTGAGGTCGGTTATCTCTGCTTCTGCACAATGAACAGTTTCCAATTTTAATTTTCTTTCTACTCTATTAAATATGTTAAGTGGAAATCTGACATGGAAGAAAAGCCAGGGGAATTTTTTCCTGTAGAATTCTAACAATGTGTGCGGTATCGACTCCGGTTGTCAGGTAGCACTGAGAAACATAAGGGGAGTTTGCAAAAAGGCGATGTGTGTGAGGCAGCCATCATCCCTGAACCCGTCGGGAGGTTTTGTTGATCTCTCTGTGCTTTGGTAAACAAAACCTGGCTTCTTCCCTCCATGGGTTTTCGACTGCAGAGCTGCTGTTTTCGTCCTCCTGCGTCAGGGGTACATTTTGGTGGTCAAATCTAGACATATGGCACGGTCCACAGGCATGCTTTCTGCTGGAACCTCTTTTAGCACTTGCCATATTGGCTGTTTTTACAGGATCTTTTTCTCTCCGTGCTTTATTTATTTATTTACTCTGCTTGCATTGTGGAATTCTGGGTAAAGCTGCTTTAAATCAGAATCACGTTAAACAAAAATATTTAAAGAGCATTTTGACCAAGAATAATGTGAATATTGCAACGTAAGTCATCTGCGCTGAATTGGCTTATATATTTTGAAACAGGAAGAACATCTTTAGAAATGCTCAGGGTTTGGTTTTGCTTTGCTGCAGATTAGGTTTAGCGACAAATCCCATCTGGCTAGAGCCACACGCAGCCTCTCTATTGATTGGTTATATTGGGACTTCATGGGAGTGTCCTTCAAATCGCTTTTCCCAGCATTTTGTAAAGCTCCATTGAAAAAAAAAAGAAGAAGAAGAAAAGGAGAGAAAAGAGAGAAAGGACCCTGCATTGTTTCAGTTTGCGTCCAACATGCAAAACATAGTCCTAAATTTTTAATTAGCTAAGTGAGTGGTGAAAAGGAAAAGTAATATAACAAGCCTCGGTGAGCAGCTGGGATGTGTTGCCATGACGACAAGTTCAGCAGGCTGCCAGCGAGCATGTCAATGGGTAATATTGGGAGAGGGTTTGAAACAGTGCGTGCTAGCCACAATGTGATTGGTCACGCCTCTGTTGTCTTTGTGTGAACCGGAGGATGCTGGGTAAGGCCTAGAGTGAATGCTCAGCTTGTCTCAAGGCTGCAATGAGGTAATGCTTCTGACTCTTTGGGGATTATGAGCTCCTGCCTCCAAAAGACTGCAGTCTAGAATGTTTTCATTCCTATTTGCGTTAATTACGGACTCGAACGTGTTAAGAAGTTTTACAGCTGCTTTTATTCATTCTTTGATACGTGCATGTGTATGTTATAGATAACTTAACACGTGTGTATGTTGCATATAGAACCTCACGCGTCTTCTCAAAAAAGAGATAACCCTCCATATTAGTCATTCTGCTTAGAGTCAACATTTCTTTTGAGTGCTGGCGTCAGTGACAATATCTGTTGATGGATAAATGAGGTATTAAAGTGCATTTATGTTGGGTAAGCAAACTTGTTCCTTTCTAGAGAATATTTTGGTGTTGATTACTTCGTAACGTCTTTTATTTGTGAGAAGTCTTTTAATAGATGTAGAGGAGGTGGTGAAGGGTGTCGGGATTCGCTTGATCAGGATGTTGAGCTCATTTGAGATTCCTTGAAATTGGCTGCTTTATATCCTAATATTGATCTTATAGAGGTTGTCATTAATGGAACATAATATCTGACTGCTCCAAAATTATCTGCTGAATAATGATTTGACAGTAAACTTGAAGCTCTAAAGGGAAGCTGTATTTACAGACACAGAGATCTAGAAACGTGGGGGGGGGGGGGTGTTGTGAGGCAAATCCATCCAGGTGCTGATGGGACAGAGGCACACGAGCCCAACCCTGGACATGGTCCTCTAGGATCCAGGGACTTGGGCTCGCTCCAGGGTTTTTCAGGTGGTTAGGGCATGTTTTATCACATTCTTAAATGGTAACCCAGTGCCCTGGAAACGTAAGGGAGCGGCTCCAAAATGCCGTGTTGGGCTTGGGGGAGGCTGAGGGGGTGACCTGGCTCTTCATGTCACAGATGGCAGGCGTGGCCGCTGGCTTCTGGACCGAACATATAACTGCCCTGCTGTATTTACCTTGTGGAGTTCATAAAAATTTATAAGCCTTTAAATGGATACACAAAGAACGCAGACACCTCTAACAATAAGGGTCAGAATGGCTTGTACCGTGGCACCATACGGCGAGCTCTGCTAGCCCCCCTCTGCTCGCGCTGAGGGCAGGACACGGGTGTGTCGAGGAGACCTGGTGATCAGCTCGCCCAGCCAGCCCTGATCAGAAATACAAGGCCACACAGCAAGGATCTGGTCTGGCTGCCAAAAAAAGAAAAAAGCATATTTTCTTTATTTGTTTCAGGAATTGAAAGCCTGCTTTCATTTTACTCCTCTATGTGGTTGTAAACAAAGACTTCATGAGCAGAATGGGGATAAGTATTGTGATAGTCTATCGAGGTTTTAAGTAATGGGTTCAAATACTTGGGGCACAAATAGGATCTTGGGCGGTGACTTTCTACCAACGTGTTGATTCTCTCTAGTGGCCCAGATGCCAGAGCCAAATAGCCTTGTGAATGGGGAGGCCCTGGAAATAAGGCCAACGTTCTTTGTCTGAAACAAAGCAGGAGGGAGTGACCCCCCCCCAGCAGTGCGGGGGCCCCGGGGGGGGGGCACGCACCTGTTGATAAGACAGGCACTTTTTCCTCTGTGAAAATTTTGATGTTTTGTTACCTTCCTTTCTCTGGGGAGAAGTTAATTGTGTACTTGCAAATCTCAGACCTGCCTGGCTAATTTAAACGGTTTTAAGGTTAGCTAATGATTCAGAGTTTTCCTAAGATTGGATATTCTGCGATACAGTCCAGCAGCCCTTACCTTTGTTGTCTTGCAGGCTATGAAAGGTCTCTGCTTGAATATTTTGCAACAGTGTGCTAACCTGCTTCTCTTCATCATGTAGTCACATTCTAATCTCTTTTCCTGAGGTGATTGAGTATGTCTCTGTGGATCGGATTATGATATTGCAAAATCTTCATCATTAAGTCATTTTAGAGCCTTTAACACGTGCAAAAAAAAAAAACGTTAAAGGTGAAGGAAAATGAAAAGAAACTTTCTGCTTAATTTACTCTTTCATAAGCTGTTTACTAGTTCATGAGCCCTCTGGAAGAGAGAAATTGCAGGTCTCAACTAGCATGAGTCATTACATCCTGTGACAAGTTCCACGATAAACGACTTCTGACTGATGCGAAGCCTGATGTGCGGAGGTCGGGGGCACGTACAGTTTTGCGGAGCCTTGCTTTCATCTCTCTCGTGGCATCACATGAGGCTCATAGTTTTGCAAAGGGCTTTGCTAAAAATTAAGTGTGCTTGATGGTATCGGCGGTTTATAAAGCTTCAAAAAGATGACCCTCGGGGAAGCCCAGTTTGGGCGTGTGTGCTAGGGGAGATTTTAGATAGTCTAAGGGATTCAAGGGATTAAAAGATATTATTCTTTAAAAATTTGCACTTTACAGACGAAAGCCCAGCAGATTTATAAAGTGAGGTTTAGTGAGTAGCAGACACAGAAGTTGTTGCAGGAAAAGCAAAACTTTAAAAGAAGGAGAACAAAATGAGGGGCTCTGCGAAGTAGAATAATCAGAAGTATGAAGGCTTTGCAATGTGACAAAATCTGAATTGTTCTATGTTCCTTCCGGGAAACTTTTTGGTCACTTCCCATCTCTGAGTCAATCCTTCTCCTATGTTCACTGGTCACAAAAGTCAGTGTCATCGCGGGATGGGGGTGATGGGGACTGAGGCACACACCTGGATCTTTATTCTAAGGAGAGTTCCTTCACATGGGAACATGAGGAGGAGGGGGAGCTCTAACCGCCCCCCTGCCCCCGTTTAGAACAACGTGGTCTCTGTTCTCACGGGCTTTATTATGACATCAAAAAGTCGCATTTGTGTAACACCTAACTTCAGTAATAGAGTGCCATTAAAATAGTTTTTGTAAGTGGCACAACTCACTATAAGAGGGAATTCAATGTTGAGTGTTGACTTGTTGCATTTTAAGGTGTTACCTTATTTCTAATATGATAAAAATAAAATCTTAGAAATGCCCGGTATGCTAATTCAGAATGTAATAATTGAAACAGGGGCAGGCATGAAATGTACTTGTCTGCCCTTCATGAAGAAAGGGTTTTCTAGTTGAGTTAATAGCCCTGAAAGATACAGAAGGGATGGAATGTCTGCTTTAGAGAAGAAACTTTGCAAGGCCCTTCGGTTCTTCATATGAGTTATTCTTTAGTGCTCAAATGTCGTGTTTACAAACGACCCCCTTTCAGATCTTAATGCTGTAGAATTGCCCCTGTTACCGTGTAATTTATACATTTGTGTGGTTTTCATGTGTCAGATCCTTTTGTATTTGGAACTCTTTTGTTTAGATTGACCATGTGGTAAGGTCGTGTGTTATATCAATGTCCTAATGACGAAATAACGAACACCGCCTTCATCAGTGATCCTGTGCTTACCTTGGTGCCCCTAAATCCGTAGTTTACTTCTAGGCAACCGGTATCATGGCTTTGTTTTCCTCTTGTCTTCATCGTACCTAGCCGCATCCTAAGCATAGAGTAGGCACCGATCCATCTATCTTATCTAATTAAAAAAATGATGGGTTTTTCCATAGAAAAGTTGCCCTTGACCTTAGACTCGGGGAATGGAAAGGGTCTGTGAAATCTGAACGATGTTGCCTGCTGAATTTTCTTATCATCAGCTCGTGTTTCTCATCTTTACCCAATTTCTCTGCCAATCAGCATGAAAGTGTCATATTCTCAAAATGTGAATTTTTAACAAAAAAAAGGACATTGGGTGGTTGAATTGCAGTCAACGCAGTCATACCGTGTATGTGAATCTTGGAGTCACTCCTTAGCCCTGTGAGCTTCAGCCTTTTCTTGGGGAGGCAGTTTGTGGGATGCTGGCAAGTGCATAGGTTTGGATACTGTGCAAAGTGACATTTGAAGTCTTGGGTGTACCACTTATTGCTGTGAGACTCAGAACAGATTACTTAGTGCTGTCTCTTTAAGTGAGCATTATTCCTTTATTACAAAGTTGTATTAATTTAAGCAACTTGCATAGAGTGCCTGCCATTAGTAGCTATCCAGTAAATGTTAGTTTATCTCTATCTTCCATTTGCATTCAATTGCTACAGTGATCAAATTATTTTAACCTTCATGGCATCTCTTTCCCACTGGGATGGGAGAAGAATGATTTCTTCTTCAACTCAGAAAAGTTATTTTAGAGGAATGTCTTTCTGATATGATAAGAAAATCATATCACTTGTATTTAGTAACATCCTTGGTTTTATTAGCTTGAAAATAGGGATGTGATTGGTATCAACATATTTAGAGCATTTGGTGGTGATTGAATATCTATTTTGAAGCTGATGAAACCAAGGTCATTCCGTAAACACAGGGGCATTGGACAAGAAGCGTATTCTGGTAGTCGTGCTTAGGGTGGGCATCAAAAACAGCAGGAGGCTTTCCTGGTGGTCCAGAGAGGCCGAGAGGGGCCAAGAGCAAAGCAGAAGAAAGGGACCGATTCAAAGACATACAGGCAGGGAGTAGACTGGCTTTACTGACTCTGGGTTATGGGGAATGAATATGGATTATGGCTGGTAGTGGGTAGCATTGCCGATGAGGAAAATATAGGACTGTGACATTCACGGGTCATGTGTCTGCACCCACGATGGTGATATAATCCAAACTCGGAAATCAAAGAGATGGCAGGATTTTTAACACGTTTTGGAGGTGTTGAGTTTAAGGCACTGGGGATGTGTAGATGGAGTTGTCTGGAGAGAGGGAGGAGATTCTGGAAGTCAGGGGAAAGTTTTAGGACCTGGGAGGGAGGTTTGGCCCCCTCTCAGCTAAGTATCCCTGAGGGTTACAGCCGGGATGGTGGATGGGGGTGCCTAGGCTGGGGATGGGGAGGAGGGGAAGACAAGAGGGTGAAAGTTGGAGCCTTTGCAAGCACTCCTTTCTAGAGGCAGCCAGGGGAGACTCAGACCCGTGTTGTGAATTTAGAATCCAGATTGACTTTTAATGATTCACACATGACTCGTTTTCCCAAAGAAATTGGTAAGTCAGCTGTTTGGAACTGAAATGCCAAAGCCGGAAGGAGCTAAGCCGTGTAATTCGGCCCTTCTGCATTTGACTGACAGACTGATGGGTGTCCCGGGTCAGGGGGAGACCTTGCCTTTTCATCATCCACAGCCTTCCCATGATGCACTCTGCCCAGAAACTCTGCTCAGTGGTGGTTGTGTACTCAGGTCAAAGCACGCGGCGTGCTCCAACTTTCATGACACGAAAGTGCTACAGATGGCTGTGGGAAATGGGAAGAAGACACTCAACACTAAGCCAGAAATGTCAAATTAAAAATAGGTTTTAACTCTCTTCGCTGTGAGCCCATAAACAAATTCATAATTAGAGGGAATGACCTAGGATGCATATAGAAATTGTGACTTGATCTTCTAATCTCTACTTTCGAGAGTTGTTAAATCAAGCACATTGTTCTTGACTTTGTCGAGTTTTTCTTCAAACCTTTTTTTTTGCTTCCCCTGGATAGAACTGCATCAGGATCATAGCTCTTTGATGAACTGTCATTAAAGCTCTTTATTGAGTGGGACGCCAAGCAAGTTTCCAAATTCTCCTGGACTTCTTCCGGCAAATGGAGACAATAGTATCTATGTCATAATGCTCTGATGACAAATGAATGAGCTGGCATATGTAAAGCCCCCTTGGTAGTGCTTGGGACATATGGGAACTCAGTGAATGCGGACGTTGTTACCAACAGGAGGAGGGAAGGGGGAAGTATTGGGAGGTGGTCAGTAGGCATTATCAAGGAGAGGACAGTGGTTAAAGGTGATGGGGCTGTGTGCACCCAATGCTGGCAGTGGATGGTATTACCATAATAAGGGTAAATAAGGGTAAATGCTGCAAGGGGAAGAAAGGGAAATTTGAGTGTATCTGGTATCTACGGGTGAGTGAGGATGGGTGGGACGACACTGGAATACCTCCCAGCCACCTGAATGCGTTGTCCACACCTGACAGCTGGATGTTCAGGACCCAAGGCATACCTAACCGAGTTTGTTGATTTCCCCATGCTGTGTTGTTTTGTTCGCTTTGTTTTCGTTTTCGTTTCCTGAAATCAGACATAGTAGGATTGTAGGAGATGGTGAAAATGGTGATACTAAGAAGGAAAGTCGTTATGTTTTGTTGGGTTAAAAAGATCATCAACTTTGGATTACAACCTAGATAGTGCCAAAAAACTACAGAACATTAAAATTGATCAACCAGGGACTTAGTAATGCTAATCTTGGAGACAGAAATAGGAAAGTCCCGTTTTTTTTTTTAAAAAGCAGGAGAAAATAAAATGAGGAAGACAAAGCTTAAGGAAAAATAGTGAGGCAATCCACTTAAAAAAATTTTATCAACACACACCGATTAAATGGCTAAAATCCAAAGGTTATCAGGGTCAGTAAGACTATGCTTTCCAAACTCTAGGCATCAGCTGTTGGGGGGGTGGTTTCAGGATGTGTGAGAATTATGGATACCCGTGCATCTGGAGTCCAATCCAAGGGGTGAAGTTTGGGCTTCACAGACCAAAGGCATTTCAATAAAGTCTGTGTGGACCAACATCACATTACCCCCTTTCAGTTCTAGCAAGTAAGTGCTTTTAAAAAAGCACCAACCTTTGTCAGCCTAAAAGATGTTTTTTGTTTGTGTGTTTTTTAAATCAAATAGAGTTATCTTGATGAAAAATTTCCACGTTGTCCAATTTTTCCTTCTTTGCATTGGGGACTTTTCATTGTTCACACAAACACACATGTGGGGCCAGAATTTGGAAAGTTCTGGGTTCAGCTGCCATCTTCAGGCTTCCAGGTGACCAGAAGCCTGAACAGCTGGGGCGACAGAAATTCTGCGACTTCCAATCCTGCTATAAACCGAGTGCTGAAAAGATAAACACTTTTTCCAGACCACTTTGTGTCCCCAAGCCAATTTACTAAAAGGAGCTTTGTTGCCAGGAGATTTTTTTTTCTTTCTTTCTTTCTTGAAACTAGGTTGGGCTGGGGAAGGAGGGAGGGTAGAAGGGACAAAGAGTAAATCGTATAACATAAGGAGGTGAATAAATACGTGTAATGATTAAGGAGTATGACGTTAAGATAATAGGCGAGAATATGTTAGATTCTAGCATAAAGGAATAGTATCACAATGGGAATAATGTCCTTCTTTGCCAGTCATTTGGTCTTAAAACTAGCATTTTATGGGGTGTGGAACTTGAAAAAGGACAGTTTGGCTAGTCCCACGAGCCTCGACTCGACTCCATTATTTCAAAATTTGAATGCAGTACACGTGCTGATTTGTTTTAAGTTAACAGGAAAATGTTACTTGTCTAAACAGATCATTAAGAGTAGGGCCTCCTTCATCAGTGTAGGTGTTATTTCCAGAAAGCAAACAAACAAACAAACAAACAAATCAGAAAGACAGTCAAATTTAAAAACTTGAGTTGGTGATGATTTATCAGCAAGGAAAAGGCAAAAAGTTGAAACCCGGAAGCAAAACTGTGCAATGATTCTTATATATAAAAAAAGCTTACAGATAACTTTTGTCTATAAATTTCATGAATTTTGAATGATTTTATAGGAACAGCTTCATATTCAGATACATTTACTTTGTAAACTAGTTTGATTCGTACTTATTCCTGGGGTATTAACTCTGGTTTTATAACATGTGGGATTTGCAGTTTTTAGGTATTTAGCTTCCTTCTCTGCCATTGTGGAAACTGTTGACTCGGGTCTGGGCGCAGAAGCTAAGGCGAGCATGAGGGAGCTGGTCAGCCACCTTCCCCTCTCCGGACACACTGTGAGGTGCTGCTCTTTGCCCGACATGACGGGAGAAAATACTTTTAGCACCTTGTCAGTTCTCTTGTTCTCTGTAGCCTGGTGTGTGTGTGTGTGTGTGTGTGTGTGTGTGTGTGTGTGTGGCAGTGAGGGGCAGGGGAGAGGTTGAGCCACTCTGTCTGAGTTTGAGTTAGAAATCAAATTTTACTTACTTTATAATTTGTCGTTTTTCAATAAGCATTGGTGCTGAGCTCTCTGGTGGTCTCCGCTGTGTGACTACCTCTCGGAGATGTCCACATTGGTAACTCAGTTTAAATGTCTCACAGGGCACCACACTGTGCAGAAGGGGCTGAGCACAGCTTGTCACTCTCTGAGGGGGAGGGACCTCATTCCCTGACCCAGGTCATCATTGTCCCCTCCTCCCCACACCCTGGCTTACATGTACCCTTCACGTGTCATGGGGGAGTCATGAAAAGGAAGGGCAGTCACCTCGTAGCTGAGGGAACTTGGTGGCTTCCCGCCTACAGCAGGGGTGCATTCTGAAGCAGTTTGAGCCAGTGGCCTTCTCCCCCTCGTTCTCTCCCCCACCATAGTGCTGCTGCCAGTAGCCAGAATTCAGGTCCTCATTTGGGCTGAGTAGGAAAGTTTATCCATTATACATAAACCTTTTCTAACAAATCTGCTCATGCTGCAGATAGGACTTGCAGCTTTTACTCCATGGAAGCGTAGAATTATAAATAGACCTTGCCCACTCTTCATGCTGCCCACTAGCGATTTCTATTCAATAGGTACCTTCTGTCCTGTGATGATTAAACTGCCCCAGCTCTGTCACACAGAGTGACATCTGCGGTGTGAACGTTGTCTTCATAGAGCCCTTTATAAGGTGCCACTAGGTAATATCCACGCCACCCATCACTGCCCAGTCGGAAGGCCATTGGAATTTGGTGGTAAAAGTATTTATGGGTGGGACTATGTTGTTGGGGTATAGTGTTTGAGAGTTTTGCTTTTGTTGGAATGTTTTGAGTCGGTACAGAGGCTAATGGACATGCTCACATACCGAACAAATTGAGTGGCATGTGTCTGGGGACCAGGAGAGTCAACAGTTTGGAGTAAAAGTAGGAGAAATGAATATACCTGAGTGAAAGTATCCAGCCACACTTGTTTCTCCTCTTAGTGGTAACGGCCTCAGCCACAGCCAAGGAGGGAGTCTTTGAAGCACCTATTACCATGCTGTGTGGAGTGTAGATAAAAGAAAGGGTCAAAGAGGGAAGCAGAGAACGCAGTAATGACATTTGATGCTAATGATCTGGTTTGTGGGGAGTGTGGGTGCCCCATCCAACTCTGACGACAAAGCTTATTAATCCTTGCACCGGAGGCTGGACGCTGGGAATGTGACAGTGGCTCTCATGTCAGTCATGTTAGCTTCTCTCTGGTGACTGTAGAGAAAATACTGTGTTAAAGAGGCCAGGGCCACAAAAAAAGGAAGTAATTCCAAGTTAATCGTGTCTACCTACCATTATCACCAGGTGGGAAAGGGGGTGTTTGGTATTTGAGAAATGGATGAGCTGAAGTGAAATCTTTTTGCAGCAAAAATTAAACAATTTAAAAAACCATCCCATTTAAATACATCCTGAAATAAAAGTAAGTTTTTATAAAAGGAAAACACGGACCAAAGTTGACACATTGGCTTTTGTTGTCAACAGCACTGACTTATTTATGATTATGTTTATTTAAACAAGAAAAAATAATTACAATAAAAAGATGCCACTTGCGAGAAAGATGGATCAGCGTACACCTCCCTGTCTTTCCCGCTGAATGGAGCTGTGAATTTTGCACAGAAGACATTAAGCTGCTGTGTGAGGACACCTGAGAAGAAATGGTAGCAGCAGGCAAATGGGGAAAGGAGGCCAGAATTTGAAGTACCACGGAACTGCTTGTGAGTTTCCTCTTTTTACCCCCTCTGGTATTGCATGTCATACACTCAAAAGTGGCCCAAAACCCAGTAGGGCACAGTGGTGTAGACAGAAAGATCTTGAAAAGAAGCCCTCACTTTCTGGCCTGAAAGGGAGAAAAGTGGACTCCTATATTCAGATGAGTGAGGAAAGCCACTGTTTTGTTCTTTTTTCTGTCTCTCCTGTCCCAACTTATAGTCATCCTACAGAAGAATAGCAGCAGTAGGGGTTGGGTAATCACCTCAAACTGTAAAAGATAGGGGAATCCTTCTCTCTGATCAGAGGAACCGTGGTCCCAAGAGTGTGGAGTGAATTCCTGTTACTTTTTCTCCCTCACTCTGTCCTTCTACAACTTGGCACCAGACTGACCGAGATAGTAGTGAGAAGTACGTGGTTGAGCAAGGAAACCAAACCCCCAGTCTTCTGGCAGAAGGACCCCAGGGAACTGGAACATGTTGAGGGGATCATCAAGAGGAGGGAGCTCAAGAGAGCTGTCACATAAAATGTCGTGTGAACTCTTGGGTCCACTTCTGGACCTGAAGCAGCATTCTAAACCCTGGGAGATCTGGCATGTGAACTAGACCATGACAAAATTCTCAGATTGACCACTGAACTCTGCGTACAGGGGACAGATCCAAATAGCATTGCAAAAGCTTCGAGCACACTGACATTTAAATCACACCTGACGGAGGTGGTTTGAAAATTGCAGCCTGAACTTACCACGTTGATCACCAGCCTTAAAAAAAAGATCAACTTTTTCCTTAGGATTTAAAGACTCAGAGACTCACAACATAATAATCAACATGACTCAGAATTACTCAGTGTATTAAGAACCGGGACAGTCTCCATCTGTAGGGTAAGGAGAGTCAGCAGTTAACCACTGCTGATGAGTCACATGTTGCAGTTGTTAGACAAAAACTGAAAATCAGCTATGATAATTATGGTTCAAGAAGTGTGGATAAACACTCTTGACAAAGAATAGGAAGGTAGAGGGAAAAGGGATAGAGGATATAATATAGAATCAAATGTTTTAGATTGGAAATCTAGAATAACTGAAATTAAAGATTTATGCAAGGACTTGGTACAGAATGGAGCTAATTAAAGTCTGGGCTTGAAGATTGATCCGTGGAAGTTATTCAGCCTCAACCAAGAATAAAAGATTGAAAGAAAAGATAAACAGGTCTCAGGGGATATGGAACAATACCAAAGTGTCTTAACATTTTTGCCATCAAAGGTTCAGTGTGATCTGAAAAAATACTTGAAGAAATAATGGCTGAAAACTTTCTAAATTTGGCAAAAGAAATAAACTTTCAGATTCAAGAAGCCCAGCAAATTCTAGACAGGGTAAACTCAAAGAAGTCCATTCCCAGATACATCATAAATTGCTGAAGATTAAATAGGGAAAAGTCTTGACAACAGCTAGAGAAATATGATACATAACACAATAAAACAACAAATAGAATGACTGCAGATTTTTCTTTAGAAACTGGGAGGGCCAGAATGAAGTGGAGCTACATGATATATATATACATATATATATAGATAGATAGATAGATATAGATATACATATAAATATATATGATTTATTTATATTTTTTCAGAGAGAGAGAGGGAGTGTGAGTGTGAGAGGGAGAAGAGCAAGAGAATCTCAAGCAGATTCCCCACTGAGCACAGAGCCCGGTGCAAGGTTCAGTCTCATGACCCATAAGATCATGACCTGAGCTGAAATCAGGTCGGACACTCAACCAACTGAGCCACCCAGGCACCCCATGAAACAATATTTTTTAAAATTTGTTTTTACTAATGTATAATGTATTATTTGCATCAGGGGTACAGGACTGTGAATCATCAGTCTTACATAATTCACAGCACTCACCACAGCAATACCCTCCCAAATGGAACAGTATTTTTAAAATATCCAGTGAATATTTCCTTCAGATATGAAGGTGAAATAATGACATTTTCAGATAAAAGGAAAAAAAAAAGTCACTGCCAAAGACCTGCTGTGAAAGAAATGCTGATGACAGAAAATACCAGAGGAAAACTTGGAACATCGGGAATGAAAGAAAAGCAACAATGATAAATATCTGGTTAAATACAGTTAACTATTTTTCTCTTAGGTTCTATAAAATATGTGTAATAATGGAAAACAAATATAAACAAATATAACATATAAAAAAGGTGAACTTTTCAGTGTGTATAGATGTAACACATATAACAACTATACCATAAAAAAAGGAGAGTAAAGGGACCAATATGGTGGTAAGGTTTTTCACTTGAAGTGAAGTGAAATGTTAATTTTAATCAGACTGTGAAACGTTAAGCATATATACTGAAATGTTTAGAGGAACAATTAAAAAATCTATATAAAGACATTCATAAACACTCAGGTAAATTCAAATAGAATAGTAAAATAACATTCAAATATTGCAAATGAAAATAAGAGGAGAACAGAAAAAAATGACAGTAGAAGCAGGAAAAGTGGTAGATCTAAATCCCAGCATATAAACCACTACATTAAATATAAATGGTCTAACATACCAAGTAAATAACATATTGTCAGAATGAATTTTCTAAAATGACCAAGGGATATGTTTTCTACAAGTAACACATTTTAAATATAATGATGTGACTAGGTTAAAAGTAAAAGGTAAAATGACATACCATGTAAACACCAATCAAAAGAAAGCTGGAGTGGCCATATCAATGTCAAAAAAAGGTAGACTTCTGAGAGAGGAAAAGTATTGGAATAAAGAGGATTGTTGCACAAAAATGAATGGGTACATTCACAAAGATGACAGAAAAAGTCCACTATACACAAAAATCAAGTCAAGATGGAATTAAGACTCAAATATAAGATCTCAAACTCAGGACTTTTAGAAGAAAACAGGCAGATTCATGCATTAGTCTTGGAGATTATTTTAATGATTTCCACTGAATGATTTCAGTGACTTTAATGATTGTCATTGCATATGACACCAAACCCACAGACAACAAAAGCAAAATTAGATAAATTGGGCTAAAACTAAAATGTTTCTGCATGGCAATAAAATCAACCAGAGTAAAAGAGTAACCTATAGAATAGGGGGAAATATTTTTAAACCATATATTAAGGAAAAGGTTAATTTCTAAAATATATAAGGAACTCCTATAATTCGGTGGCACAAACAAAAACAAAAAACTAACAGCCTGATTTAAAAATGGGCTAAAGACTTGAATAGACATTTCTCCAGAGGAGATATACAGGTAGCCAACAGGTATATGAAAAGATGCCAACATCGCTAATCATCAGGGAAATAAATGCAAATCAAAACCAGAGGACAATATCACTTCATGCCTGTTAGGAGAGCTATTATCAAAAAACCAAAAGAAACAAGTACTGGTGAGGTTGTGGAGAAACTGGAACTCTTGTACACCATGGTGGGAAACAAAATGGTGTGACCACTATAGAAAACTGTAAAATTTCCTCCAAAAAATTAAAAATATAATTGTCATAAGACCCAGAAATCCCACTTCTTATTTACTCAAAAGAATTGAAAGCAGGATCTTGAAGGGGTATTAGCACTCCTGTGTTCCTCGCAACGCTGTTCACAATAGGCAAGATGTAGAACAACCTACATGCCCTCTGACAGATGAATGGATAAGCAAAATGTCCTACATACATACAACAGAGTATCATTCAGCCTTGAAAAAGAATGATAGCCTACAATAGCAACAACACGGATGAACCTTGAGGATATTATGCTAAGTGAAATAAGCCAGTCATAGAAGGATGAATACTGCAGGATTCTAGTTAATATATCTAAAATAAGCAAACTCATAGAGGCAAAGAATAGAGAGGTGTTTGCCAGGAGCCACAGAGAGAGGGGAAAATTTCATCAATGACATGTATGAAATTTTAGTTTTGTAAGATGAATGAGTTCTAGCGATCTGATGTGCAACATGTGCCCCTGGATAACAGTATTGTATTATACACTTAAAAATCTGTTAAGAAGATAGATCTCATGGTAAGTATTCTTACCAAAAAAATTTTTTTTCCAAAGAACATATATGTACTTAATAACAGAGCTTTAACGTACATGAGACAAGGTAAGACTGAAAAGAGAAATAGATGATTATAGTTGGGGACTTCAACATGAATCCTGCAGTAACTGATAGAATAAGTAGGTAGAAAACCAGTAAGAATATAGAAAAATTGAACAATACCATTAATCAACTAGATCCAATGACATTTTTAAAACATTCCTCCTCAAAACAGCAGAATATACATTCCTTTCAAATCCTCAGAGATTATTCACAAAGATAGATGATAGCCTGCAACATAAACCTGAATGCAGTTAAAAGAGTTGAAATAATTCAAAGTGTGGTGTTTTACTATAATGGAATTTAGCTAGAAACCAACAACAGAAAGGTAGCTGATAAATCCCCCAATGCTAGAAAATTAAACTACCTTTTCTAAATAATCCATGGATCAAAGAGGAAGTCTCAGGAAAAGTAGAAACTGTTTTGAAGTGAATAAAAATGAAAATACAGTGTATCACAATTCATAGGAAGCAGATGAAGCAGGGCTTAGAAATATATAAACTAAGTGCTTATGTTAGGAAAGAAGAAAAGTTCTGTAATGAAGAATCTAAGCTTTTGCCTAAGGGAATGAGAAAAGAAGAGCAAAATTAATCCAAAACAAGCTGAAGGAAAGAAATAATAAAGCACAGATGTCAAGGAATTTCAACACAAAATTAATGGAGAAAAGCCAATGAAGTCAAAAGCTGGTTCTTCAAAAATAGCGATAAAATTGATAAACTTCTAGCCAAATTGACCGGGAAATAAGATGCAAATTACAAATATTAGGAGTGAAAGAGGGCATATCCCTACAGATCCCACAGACATTAAAAATAAGTGGATACTGGGGCGCCTGGGTGACTCGGTTGTTAAGTTTCTGCCTTCAGCTCAGATCATGATCTGGGGGTCCTGGGTTCAAGCCCTGCATCGGGCTCCCTGCTCAGCTCTCCCACTCCCCCTGCGTGTGTTCCCTCTCTTGCTGCACTCTCTCTCTAGCAAATAAAAAAATAAATAAAATTTGAAAAAAAAAGGGGGGGGAGTTAATACCACAAACTGGTTTGTGCACATACATTCAACAATTTAGATGAAACGGACCAAATCCTAGAAAGGACATCCTATCAGAACTCACTCAAGAAGAAGTAGATTATTTGAATAGTTCTCTGTTCTTTAAATGCATTTAACGTACAGTTAACATATTACTCCTGAAAACTCCAGGTCCAGGTAGTTTTCTACCAAACGTTTATGGAAGAAATAACCACCAGTTTGACATGAAAAAAGAAGAAGCAACACTTCCCAACTCATTTTATGGAACCAGCATCATCCTTATGTCACAACCAGACACAGGTAGTACAATAGAACTACACACCAGTGCGCCTCATAAACATAGATGCAGAAACCCTCCAAAAAATATTAGCAAATTGAATACAGCAATACACAGAAAGCATAATAAACCTGACCAAGTGGAGATTAGCCCTGGAAGGCAGAGCTAATTCAGCATTTGAAAATCAATCATTGTAATCCATATTAAAAAACCAAAAGAGAAAAAAAAAAAGAGAGAAAAATAAATCACATGATAATATCAATTGATTCAGAAAAAACAGTTGACAGAATTTAACATACACTAATGAGGAAAGCTCTTCATATGGGAATAGAAGGCAACTTCCTTAACCTGATAAAGAACATCTACAAAATCCTGCTGCTGACATCATATTTAATAGAGAAAGACTGAATGATTTCCCCTTAACACTGGGAACAAGACCAGGATGTCCACTTTTGCCATTCCTGTTCAACATCGTGCTAGAATTCCTAACAAACATTCCTGTGGAAAAAGACTTACAAGTTGTAATAATACTGTTCATATTCGCAGACAACATGGCTGACCATGGAGAAAAAAATCTCAAGAAATCTATCCTAGAAATCCTAGAAATGCATCAGTCATTGGATTGCAAACTTGCATAGCCAATCTGAAAAGTAGTTTGGTAGTTTCCTTTAAAGGTAAATACACTTTTACCCTATGACCCAGTGATCCCATTTATCCTACAAGCAACAACATGGACATATCACTTGTTTCCAGGGGTTAGGAGTGTTTAAGGAGCAGGTGAAGGAGTTCTGGGAGGGAGGGGCTGATGGAATTGTTCCATGCCTGACTCAACCTGATCATGATGATAACTGCACGGATCTACATATGTGTTAAAACCCATAGATGTTGAACATTAAGAAACGCCTTGATTTGGGTACATTAATTTAAAAAATTACATCTAAAATTAGAGGTTTTCATGGCAAAAGTAAATATTACCTGATATTCTTGTGGTTGCTTTTTGATTAACCAGATCAGTATTGTCCAATAGAACTTTCTGAGATGATGGAAATGTTCTATATATGACATGCCCACTATTGTGAATATTAGCTCCATGTTAGCTAACAAGCAGTTGAAATAGTGGAACTAAAATTATCTATCATCCATCTGTCTATCTATCTATCTATCTATCTATCTATCTATCTATCTAGACTATTTATTTATTTGACAGAGAAAGAGACATGGCTAGAGAGGGAACACAAGCAGGGGGAGTGAGAGAGGGAGAAACAGGCTTCCCTCCGAGCAGGGAGCCTCATGTCGGGCTCTATCCCAGGACCCTGGGATCATGACTTGAGCCGAAGGCAGGTGCTTAACGACTGAGCCGCCCAGGCACCCCAAGGAACTAAAATTTAAATTTATTTAATTCAAATTAACTTAAAGTTAAAAAGAAACAAACACGGCTAATAGCTACTATATCAGGCAGAGCAAATATATATGATTAATCACTAAGATCCCAGACAGCAAAGAAATTCTAATTATTTTTATCCATTCATTGTAGATGGATAAAAGAGAAAATGACTGGCTTATATTTTTGACTGCAGAATTTTGTGTTTCTCCTATTTTTGTAAACACTTCATTTGTGATTGGAAATGTACACTCTGACTTCCTTGAGATGACATGTGGAGATGACATTGAGGACCGGACTAATACCAGCCAAAGAAATTAGTGGATAAGTAGACGTCTGTGAAAATGACCGCTCAGAGGAAACCCAATCCCACATAATGTTATTGCTGTTTTTCTATCAATGACTCTTGGCCTGCTTTAGGTGCTGAAACCACTGTTTTCAACCACTGTTTGGAGTACAGGAAATACCTGTTCTCACCCGAGTCAGTTGGAAGAGTGTAGACGTTAGAGTCAGTCCAGGGTTTATGGAAGGGTCAGAAGAACAGCATGCTGGAGGGACCCCGGTTCCCCTGAATCGTACGTTTGGATTAGTGGCTCCCCGCTTCCAACAGCATTCTGTTGGAATCTGTAAGAAGTAGGACCCCAAGCCAGGCGTGCAGAGTTCAGCTTTGTGATTGAAATGTTTGGCCGGGATATTTCTTTACACTCCGTCTGGACTTGGTTTGCAGTAATTTTTCCCCTCTTATTCGTAGTTTTCTCGGGGAGGTAGTGTGATACCTTCTTTTCATGTGTGTTTACCTTTCATTCTTTAGTTAATTGGAAGAACCTTGCAGTCAGGGGTTAGTTCCATAGGTATGCCTGCTTTTATAAAATATGGCAGGCTTTGCAACGTTCTTTTTTCTCTTTCTTCCTCCCTCCCTCCCTCCCCCCTCCCTTCTTTCTATCTTTCTATCTCTCTATCTCTCTTTCTTTCTTCCCCCCTGATTCCATCTTACAGAGGAGGAATGCAGTCCACAGAGAGAATAACTCGGCCATAATTAAATAAGCCAGTGATAAAGTGATTCGGTTTCTCAGCTCTTTGACCTTCTAACTAATTCCAGCTAAAAGAGCTCTAGGACTCTATAATGGTATATCTTTTAAGCTACAGAAATACAGATGATAACTTTGAAAATGAATTGGGAAATACCACTTTCTGGTGTATTTTCAGATGGAGTCGATGCTTCTCCAGTTGGGGTCAGATTTGCCTCCAGGGACTGGGTCTGAACTGCAGGTTTATACAGCCTCAAGACAAATGTGGACAGGCCTCCTCGAGCTAGTTTCCTTGGAGATTTTGGAAAGTAATGTTGAATGATGTTTAGTGGAAACATTTTTTTTAAAACTTTTACTATTAATATAAAAAGTGATATATTACAGAGTATAATATATAGCTTGCCTGGATTTCAGGGAGACTTCAAACAGAATCTTTTTCCCCAGAAGACTATGTGGGCTTTCTTTTTATACCGACCCTGTCCTCTGCAGTTGAAAATACTGAATACCACTGCCCGAGATGTACCTAGGTGAGTTTTCAGCCGGTGGGCTGGAAACGAAAAGTTCACGAATCCAGGTGCTTTTGTAATAAAATTATGGTGGAATTATATGATGTTAAATTAAATTATACCATCTCACTTCCCCTTGTCTTCCTGTAGTTTTCTTAACGTTTAATATCAAAACATCACGTTTAAAGTCTGTCTTTTACCTGAAAACTCCCTGGCTCTCAGCTTTTCTGACTTGACTTTTATCTTTTTCTTCCTTGTCTTCTTTGTATGTTGATTAGAAGAATTGAGGGTAGAAAAATAATTTATACCACAGCGAAGAATGGAAAATGGGACATCTGCCTGCTTCATTTATAATATCTTAACCAAAATACATCCAGAAAGGCCTTGGAGTTTAATATTCTTTTAATAGATTTTACAAGGTGTTGCAGAATAATAGAGAGATGTCTGCACTGAGAATCAGTACCTCTGGGGGCCAGCTCTGGCTTTGCCACTAACGCTCTGTAACCTTGGGCAAGTCATCTCCCCCATTTGGACCCTAGGATTATCTTCATTCAAATGATAATACACCAGATGACTTTCAGTGCCTCGTCCAGCTTATAAAACATCATTAGTCTGTCTTCCGAATCCCATGAGAATTGTTCTAATCCAAAGACTTTTTTTTTTTTAAGATTTTATTTATTTGAAAGAGAGAGAGCGGGAGTACATGAGCAGAGGGAGGGGTAGAGGAAGAGGGAGAAGCAGACTCCTTAGGGAGCAGGGAGCCGGATGGGAGCTCAACCCAGGACCCTGGGATCAAGACCTGAGTCAAAGGCAGCTGCTTAACCAACTGAGCCGTCCAGGTGCCCCGAATCCAGACTTCTGAGAATTTTAGGAAGTAATGTAGAATCACCTTATTCTTCCCTTTGTGGTCCTGTTAGTGCTCCCCACTGCCTACAGGGGTACCACAGTGTATTTGTTCTTTAAATAGTTAGTTTGCTTGCCTATCCCTGCAGCGTTCAATCCGATCGTGATTCCAGTTACTTCTGCCACGGTAATAATAATGCACTAACCTCGGTTAACCCTGGCCTATAAAGCCCTTGAAGACTGTAGAACTTTCTATTTCTGAAATCACTTTTGTTGAATTTTAAACTTGTGCCTTTTTTTTTTAAATCAGTGTTTGTGCAACTGAGAAATCTGATCTGTTATTGGTGCCCAGGGATTTCTCTTTAGTGGATTTATCCTCTTCCGTTTCTTTCTCAGTTCGAACTAATATTATACCCTGGGCCTAATCCAGATGTCATACTGTCACCTGAGCCCAGACAGGCTTTCGGATAGATTCTGGGCGAGTCGTGGTAGGTGTGTGTGATGCTTCTGGAAATGCATTTCGGATGGACCCTAATATTTCCTGTCGGACATTTTGGACAGTCCCTTTGGGAAACAGAAAAGTATCTCACATCTCTGCACTTCTCTTTCTTGTTCAGGCATCTTGGGTGCCTCACAACAGGCTCTTCCCTTGTGTTGCTCATTCGTTATCTTCTCTCTTTGGATGCGTCCTGGACTCTGTTCCCACAGCAGCCTAAACTTACAGTGTGAATAGCATCTGCGCCACCCCAAGAACCCATAATGCCTTTCTTCTACAATTTCCTGCTCTTCAAACTCTTATCTCAGTCTGACTGCTCTGGCTTTATCTCTACCCATCTCCTTCATGGAGCCTGCCGTTCTAGCCCATGAGGTCAGCCACCAGCCCTTCTCCAAAACATCTTGTACTCTCTGCCCCACGTAGGCTCTCAGCACACTGCTTCCTGCCTCCAGAGGCATCCCCAGCTTTCTTCTTCCTCCCCCTTTGCTTACCCATCTTCGGGGCCCATCTCATCTCATCTGCCACCCACTTCCTGTAGCCCTGCCCAGTTCCCACCATGCTTCCTGGCCACCTCTGTCTTGGCTTGGAAATTACCAGATTTCTCTGGTCTCCACAGTACTCTTTCCCTGTTTGCCTTGAAGGACTTCGAAGTTGACACAAAACTGTGAAGCTAGTAACCTCCTCACCTTTATTCGAACCTCAGCAACAAGCAGGGTCTCGCGTGTTGTATTTAAGGAGTGCTGTTGACTTGAAGTACTTCGAATTAGGGTAAGTTTAGTATGATATTGCTGCAGACTAGGATTGTTTTTTTCTTCCCCCATTGGTATATTCTTACAAAGCAGAGAGTCTTGGCATCACAGGCTTCTGTGTGGTGATGGGGGGTGCAGAAAAGGCCCCATGGGAGGCAAGGTCATCCTGTCAACACACCGTCCCTCTAATGGACCACCATAAGTTTATAAATGCTTGCTTTGGGAGAATGAAGGGTTCATGTAGGGGTAGTGCTTTTTAGGAGGAGATTAATAATAGCTATAACAAATGCCAAGTGGAATGCACTTCTAATATAACCTGGGTCATTTTCTAATCCATTAGAGACCATTCTTAATCTGATTTTAGCCCCTTAGTGTCCTCCTCCTCTGTGTTCCAGTACGAACCCCCAGCGGCAGGCAGGCCCACCTCATGCTTCTCCCCTCCTCGCATCAGCACCTCCCTACCTGCCTTCATACCTGCCCCCCCCTCGTCATTCATTCAGTAACACACACCTGCTCTGTGCCGGCCATTGGCTGGGGCTTCGGAAAAAGTCTGTAAACACCAGGCTTGCCAAAATCCCTCTCATCATGGAGCTCACGTTCACGTGAGTGCACTCGTTCTCTGCTCTCTCACCAGCCCAGATTTGAGGACCTATTTGCCTTTGCCTTCGAGCCACTCCTGACTGTTTCGGCCGGGTGCTTTACTCTAGAATTCTCGAGGCACCTGCTGTTTCTCTTCTTGGACAGACCCTGTCTTGTATTCTTTGTACTTTTTATGTGTGACTAGCTTATCTCCTCAAGTGTCTTACAAGCTTCTTGAGAGTAGAGACATGTCCTTTGTTCGTAAAAAAAAGTTTGTGTGTACCAGTGCACGTAGCCTGCGTTAGGTACGCTCCTGAAACACGTTCGGATCTCCGCACTTACACTAGGACTTTGCACCTGGGCGCCCAGTACATACTTCTAACTGATTTGAGATACTTGTCACACTGCTGCAGGCTATTGCCCTCAAACTGTGCTCCTCCATCCGGTCACCAGAGCATTCTGGAAGACCCTGCGTGACTGTGTCCTGGGAGGGCGTCACGATGAACTCTCTTGCCAAGGAACGAGGCTGATGCCAGGCCCAGCCCCTGCCCACACCTCTTCCATGGAGCCGGGCACCTCTGCGAGTCTATGGGACCTTTGTAAACCTTTACTGCAACACGAAGCTGTTATGAAATGAGCAAGAGGCACCAGGGGAAGGAGGAGGACTGCTAATAATTCTTGAGTTTATCTCCCCATCAGACTGGTGTGGAACACATCAATGTACCTTTTTTGCCTTTAATTTCAACCTGAGGCTAACGGTTGTCCATCCTAAAACTCACCGTGCCACGAGTAGGGCAGCAAGATGGGTTTATGGTTGTGGTGGTGGCTGACCAGTCACAGTCCCCTGCGCCATCATTCGGTCACTGCGGCAGCAGGGTGGGGGGGAGCGAGGGGGAGGGCAGCCCATCACTCCTTGCGGACTTGGCCATGGCAACTGCTAGCAAGGGGACCCCACCTGTGAATTTAACCTCCCTGGCGTCATGTGCTAATGAAGTGAATGGCCTTCAATTTAAATGTAAAAATTGAGGTATAGGGTCTGTTTTTTTTTTCCCTGACCCAACCACCCTATCTTTCCCCCTCACCCCCCAGCACCCCTCAGGTTGTTGAGGTATAGGTTTTTTAAAAGGTTTTCTTTCTGGTGGTAATTTTATTATAACAGTCGGGCAGTATGTGTGCTGATTAAAAGCATCGGAACTGAAGGATGGGCATGAAGGAGGGCAGGGGATGGGAGGAGCTCTGGGTGTTGTGTGCAGTTGATGAATCACTAAATTTCACCCTTGAAACTAATAATACACTATATGCGAACTAACTTGAACTTAAATAAAATCTTGAAAGAAAAAAATAATCAAGTCCTTAGTGTAAAACAAAACAAAACAAAAAAAGCAACCCAGCACAGACTCTAGGGCTTGTTGGCCCGAGATCTTGTTTCTGCCCCTACTGGCTGTGGAAATTGAGGAAGGCAGTTAATCTCTCTCTCTTTTTAAAAAGATTTTGTTTATTTATGTATTTGAGGGAGAAAGAGAGCATGAGCAGGGGGACAGGCAGTCAGTCTCCCAGGTGAGTAGGGAGCCCAAAGTGGGACTCGATTCCAGGACTCTGAGATCATGACCTGAGCTGAAGTCAGAAGCTTTCCTGACCCAGCCGCCCAGGCACCCCAGTTAATCTCTTGGAAGTGGGGATAATAACAGTACTTACTTTGCTGGGTCCTTCAAAGCTTAGATGAGTTTTCTGATATGGGCACAGGGGACCCACGTCTAGGTAGAAATATACATATTAGGATATTAGAAGTTTTGAACACATTTTTATTGTGTAATTTTCCATCCTTTTTCTTTGGGCATGTTTTTCGTTATCCATTTATTTAACCTTTTCTATATCACAGAGGAAACTGGAAATTTTAGCTATCAAGAGGTAGTCCGATGGCCCAGAGCTTCCCCAGAGGCTCTTAACCTTGCCGCAGTTCAAGGTATATCTCTACTTAGATCTTCATTTTTAATACACTTGGTATACAGTACATCTTTGCACTCTTAAAGTGCAGGGGTTTCTTTGGCATACCTTCTAACCTTGTAGTGATCAGACTATGCCCCAGGAATGAGTCAGAGCAGGTGAATTTTGGTAAATTTACAACTAAGGACACAAGCAGACTAAAAGGGAGTTGAGTAAAGGGGAGCAGTCTTGGTAGGGGGCCCTGGTGCTGAGCCATAGGCTGTCTCTGTCATGGATGAGAATCTTGGTGGCATTTCAAATGACAGGAAATCATACATCAGGAAGGAAAATCAAGACCAAACCATTTCTGATGAAATATATAGGGTATCCTTGATGTGGATTTTTTTTAAGTGCATGTATAAGGCCTCACTTACTTGCACTTAATGTGAAGAAGTTCTCTGGGGCTTGATGGTGTGACTCAGCCAAAGGCCCAATGTAGTCTCAGGCCCTGTGTCTGTTGAGTCCAGAACAAGGCGGGTAATAAGGCCAAGGGGAGAACGCAGCCAGAGGGTGCTCAGCCTTCCGTACAACGTTTTAGGAGGGAAGCCAAACTGCAGAAGCAAAGGAGGGAAACCATGAGGGCGGAGGATTTGGAATATGTCAGATGGCTGAAGGAGTTGAAGAAGTTTTATTTAATAGTGACCAAGTGTATCAGTCAGTTAATAAATGAGCCTATAATGGGCCTACTTCCAAAGCGTCCCAAACTATAGGCAATGGGAGAAGTGGTGATTTGAAAGGTAGGGACGGGATTTTTATTGGTAGCTACTGCATGAGTTGATGGGCAGAAGAGGGTTATAAATTTTTTATTTCCCGAGGGCAGAATGGGGAACATTGAGTGGGCTCATAGGACTGAGCTTGGGGAGGGGAGGGAGGCCTTTGCCTTGGGGGGTGTGCACAGGCTGGGCCGAGGCCCTGGCTTCTGGGAAGAGGTGGACTATAGGCTCACTCACACAAGTGAAGAGAGGATGCGATTGTGGTGAGACTGGAGTCTGGGGATCCTTCTACCTCAGTGGTTGGGGATGGTCTTACCTGAGACAGTCATTACATCGCTGGACTTCAGCTCTGGGCGCGCCCTCTGCTTGGTATTCGTATTAGTTGGTGGCGAGCTGCTGTAGTCACGAGGATGCGGGAATCGGCTGTGCCGATTCCTCCGCCACCCAGATGTACTTGCTCCCTGCATACTGTTTCATTTCTTGGCACCTGCTTGGTTCCCGAGGGCAGCGAGGGGCGCCCGCTTCCATATCATTTCTTTGGGGGCAGTCTGGGCCGCGTCATGACAAACACAGCGGACTTTGCTGCTTCTTTAATATGCTTTTCCTCCAGACTCCATTTTTCTATGGTTCGAACGTGACTGCTGAGACTCCTCTCCTCCTCTCCCCTCTGCCAAACTCCCACCCCCCTTTTCCTCTCGAGCTGTTTATATGCGGTGTCTTGTACTCTAAATAGAGATGAATCATCTTCTCTATGGTTCTCTGTGTATGTGTGTCTATAAATATGACACGCACACGTGTGTGTGCACGAGGTAGTCGGTGCAGGGCTCATGACACCCCAACAGTGCCGGGGAACACACGTTTGCACACAAATACGCAATCGGGTTTTTTTGTTATTTGGGTTTTTTTGGGTGTGTGTGTGTGTGTGTGTGTGTGTTGCCTTTTACTGATCTTAGGCACAGAATTTTGTTTGTTTTCAAAAAAGCAGAGGAAGCAGCGACCTAAAAAACCAGGCGAACGCCTGCCTGCCCCTTAGTGCAATTCCTGGGGAGGGGCGAGCCCAGGAGACGCTCCCGCCGCGAACGGGATCCTGACACAGTGCCCTCATTCCCAACACCGCCTCTCTGGGCGGCTGCAGGGGCTGCACCCGGCGGCGGGGAGGCGAGCTGCGGGCCGCCTTCGTTGCGAGCCTGCGGGCTATGCCGGGAATGAGGAGGGCCAGGCTTGCAAGGGCTTGCGCCGCCGCTGGAATTTATGACAAATAGCGCGCTGCAGCGAAACTTTGATCGGGTGTGTAGTAGAACCGCCTGTTACACACAGGAGGGAGGTGCGTCCTTCATAGAGAGAGAGAGAGAGAGAGAGAGAGAGAGAGAGAGAGATTGATTGGGAGAGAGATTGATTGAGAGGCTGAGTCAGGTTAATAATTACGGACTGGTGAGTATATGACGCTAGATCCATTTTAGTGTGTGTGTGTTTGTGTGTGTGTGTGTGTGTGTGTGTGTGTGTGTGTGTGTGTGTTTCCTTCAAGCCCCCGGAGGTGTGTACCCTTTCTGCTGTTTTAATGATGAAAAAAATCCGAGTTGGCCCTTAATGCATGCAGGGGAGGGCACCTGGGCCCCTCGGAGAGGAGGGTGTACACCCCGCAGCCCCGGCCCGGGGCACAATCCCAGCCCAGAGTCCTTGCTGCACAGACAAAGAAGCCTCACCAACAACCAGAGGCTGTAGCTTTTCTCGGAGCGATGACTCATTTCAGTTCACAAAGGATTCTGGGCAGGGTAGTGAGAAGTCAGGTTGGCTGATCCGTCCCTGTGACTTCACTTTGCAGAGAACAAGGAGGAAGCCAGGAAGCCGAGTGACATTGCAGACCCCGAGGCGCTGCAGCGGGATGCTGGTTCAGGGCAAGGGGCTCTGACGTGTGGGATAGGCCTGGGACAGATCCCAGCTGCTCCATGCCAATGGGATGGAAGAATGGTAAAGAGGATTTTTTTTTTCTCCAGCAAAGTACATTCCCAGAGCCTTTTTTAAAGGTACTTTTTTGCCAGCTTTTGAGCCGAACTCAAACCAGTATCTCAAGCCCTGAATTATAAGAAGAGCTGAGAGTTCTGGAATTCATTTTTTAAAAGTAGAGCCACGAAGGTAAAGTACCAGATTCCAGTCGTGTTCCATGTGCCCTCAGTAGCCGATCTGAAATGCTCCTTGAGGCTATTATGACTTGGAGGTTTATTCTTTCTTCTCTTTCCAGATTCTAGGACATTTGTTTCTGTTACTGGCTCCTTCTCGTGCCTGGAGACCGAGCATGCACCAGGCTTTATGGTCAGAGCTACGTGGCAGCTGGAGCCAGTCCAGAAAGGGTCAGGTGTCTTTCCCCTGCTTTTTTTTCAAGAGTTGTTGTGTGCAAAGCAATATGGTAAAATATCTACACCCGCTCTGAGAAAGGTGTGCCATTCTCTGAAAGGCGTTTTTTTTTTTTTTCTGTTATAACCCCATGCAGCCGCCATCAGAGGCAGCAGAAGCAACTCGCTTAAGCTGCCCACCAGATGCACGATTCATCCTCAGTCATGTCAGAACTGAAAAGTCAGACAGCTGTAGGATCTGCAAATAGGGAATAATTAAACTGCTCCAGATTTCCATCAGCCGTAGTATCTCTTCCAGTGTGTAGATGAAGGCGTTCACTAAATACTACTTGACATCTTTTTCTTCTCAATTAATATAGTCCCTGAAATTTGGCGTGCTATTTGGCCCATTTACCTACATGCAGTGTACTAAAAACCAAGAGCTCCTGATTCATATGCTCAGGAACTGTTTCCAAGACTACATCAGATTGAGGTGGATGTTAACCATGAAGGAAGCAAGCCTGTTTCTTCTGAGTCTGCTTGAGAAGTCAAATTATTGCATAGCTGTTTTCGTGCAACATCCACGGGCTTTTCACACAAGAGCTTTCTCTTTTTCAAATAGTGAGATGGCAAAATGGGGTCCTCCAAAGTCCTTTACATGCTGTATTTCCAGAATGAAACTTGGCACATCCGAAAGCATGGTTTTACCATCCCATCAATCAAAGATATTTCTGAGGGTAGTAAATCTATTATGTCATTTGTAATAATAATTAGAACATTTTAAAATGCAAACTGTATATTCAGTCGGCTTCTTGAGTATCTCTTCTCCCTTTGTCTTCCTATCTATCCCGGTAGCTCACCTTTGCGCACAGGGGAAGAAAGCACACTTCCTCTCTTCACTGTCAAAGATGTCCCTTCTTTGTGATAGTGCTCTACATCTTCTAAGCAAAGTGGAGGGTGTCGAGTCGGTTTTAAGGGATGCTTGGTGACATCACAGTTATGTTGAGAATATATAGTAATTATATAAGGTCCCTGCACCTATCAGTTCCATTCATCTTTAAAGACCTTATTCAAAGTCTCCCTCTCTTGTAAAGCTTTCCCTGATTGCTCAACAGGAGGTCATTTCTTAATGCTGTCGGAGAATTACTATTTCTGTCTATGGAGACATGGGCATAATTATATATTAATAAATTCCTATCGCAGGAGTTAATTTGCTAGTCATTCATGTATTTTCTTGTATCTCTTCTAAGGATGTTGTAAATAGTAATTTGAATATGTTACAATTGCTTATATTTTCACCCGTTTGTATCCTGTTTCCCCACCTAAATTATAAACTCACCGAAGGCAAGGATCAAGATTTAGGCCTTTTTCCACAACTCACATCTCCTAGCAGTTCCCTACATGTGGAAACCAGTCAGGAAATAGTTGATTATGAAGAGTGGCAGTTTAAAAAAACATTCATTTGTCATGGAGGGTGAGAATTTTAAGAGTCTTCCCGGAGTAGATTGATGTCCGGTAGACGTTGGGAGGTCAGACCTTAGAAATGATGATTGGATTTACCTTGAGATAGGATTACGGATGGTGCTGTGCACTGCTGGTAAAGGGTTGTTACTGCTCAGAACAAATGTGAGGATGAGGCCCATAAGTGTAGACACGGATTATGGTTTACTCGATTAGGAAGAGGACTATCCGACAAGCTATCCGTAGGTAAGGGGTATGCTAAATTCTGAATATTTATATGAAAGTGGCTCTCTTGAATCCCGTAGGACATGTTCCTTACAAGCGGTAACTGTCATGATTCTGTCCGAGTTTATATAGCTCCTGGTGTCCCCGGTCTTCAGTACTTACGTGCTCAAACTCAAGTGCTGAGTTTCTTTTCTAGGATAAGAGATTGGCCCAGATGAACTTTTGAAACAAGTCCACTTTCTTTGGTATCCTTGTAACTGTTTACCCATACAATTTTCTGTTTTCTGGTGCCCTCCTCTCCAGGGTCCCTGGGTAATGCATGCTTCCCATTTGCTTTCAGGCCAAATGCTCTATGTTTACATATGTATATCTTAACTTATTGCTTCCCAGTCAGACTCTTCCATTTACTCGGTGCTCATGCTCACATTAAAAATCAAGAGGTAAGTGGTCTGATAAAACTAATTCATATTAGTGCAACAAAGGCTTTAGCCCTCTAGGCCTTCTTGCAGATGTCTCAGTTCTGTTTAAAAAAAAAAAAAAGTTTCTTTTTAGGTCCAAATGATTTTCCTATTGGCAGAAATTCAATCACACACACATAAAAATTCAAACACCATGAAAGAGTAAACTGAATAAATCTAATAGGCTCAGGAAGGTAATTGTACTACTATTACTATTGGTCAGATATTTTTTGGTCCCAGGGACCGTGTAAACATTCAAGACCCCTATCTCCTTTAATCCCCTTAGCTCTGTAAAGTGAACATCACTTTTTGCCCTTTACCGAAGGAGAAATCGTGACCCCCTCCCCAAATTAAATAATTTGCCTCAAATCTATCTTACAACTAATGAGGAACGAACCATGCTCTGAACTCAGAGTGCTGGCTGCAGAGTCCAAGGCCTCAGCCCCTGTCTCATGATGCTAGACTTTGGAGCGAAAAGTTCGTTGTTGGCGCAGGGAGTTGAGAGTGTTCTCTGTGGGTGTCCTTTGGCCTCCGCAAGTCTTCATCCCAGTCGACTCTTACATGTTCTTTCCTAATAGCCTCCGTGGCTTTTGGAAGGGGTGCTACAGTGCTCAGTGGTTGGGGAGTTGGTAACAGTCATTTGGCATAATTTTGCTGTAATTTGGGAACTGTCAGCATTTATATATATTCGAACTATATTTAATTAGGCCTTCTGGTTCTAGTATAATTGCATGGTAGAGAAATCGCAGTTTGGTTGGCCTACCTGAACGGGTAAAGCAGGGAGTACAGAGGCTGAGAACAGCTGGGGCGATTCTAACTTGTATACAGTGGAAGCGACTGACCCCGGGGATGTCAGACTGACGTATTAAATTGTCGTTGAGAAATAACATCAGTGGAACTTGGAGCATCTCAGATGGTTCTGGTATCAGGCTGGGCCCTGGTACAGGATGGGGTGGAAGAGGAACACATGGCAGCTTAAAAGAGGCATGTCAATTCTGTCTTACGTGATGCACTTGTAGCAAAGAGGAGGAGGAGGATGCTGTATGCCGCGGGACCCGCATTGGCTTGGCGCCTTCCAGGATCGTGGGACCTGTGAGAGGTCGTACTAATTGCTGTCAGCTAGGACTAGCATGTCATCATAGTGTTATCCTTGGCAGTAAATGGTTGTAACTTAGTCCTGGAGGGGCGTCTAGAGGGCAAAGGGGCAGCATGTGATGGAAATGTCCGGCAGTTAGCAGGATCTTACTTTGCCTTGTCTGTACGTGTGGTACCTAGGTATTCAACAAACATCTGAGCGCCTGCTTGTGAAGAGCACGCTGCTAGGATTTATTCCATAGTGCCCAGCATACACCGCACATGGGTGATAATGTGGAGCCTGAGCAAAGGTTTGAATTACTAAAGCATATATTTGGCCTCTTGGCTCATATTTCCATCCTAACTTCTCAGCTACAGATCTCTTGCCAGAGCAGAATGGTGCAGGAGCATTCGCTGCTTATGATTAGAGAGGTGTCACTGGTCATCCCTGGTGATGGTGACAGCAGGCCCCCTAGGGGCTCTCAGCCATCACTGTCCATTGGTCACCCTCCTCGACCTCATTCTCTACCCTTTCTGCTTGTGCATCTCTGCTTATCCTGCGACAATTTTTTTTTATCAGTAGTCAAATCTCAGGAATAAGAGTGATAGCCACTATGACTAATGAAAGCTTGCAGAGTGAGGAAGGGAATGGGTTTCTCCTATAAACCGGTGAACTGACCAATTTCTCATTACAACTAGTAGCTGCATGTCTTTGTATCAGACCGCCAAGCGGGAAGATTTAAGGCAGGTGAGGGACCTCAGCCCATTTTTGTGTTCGCGCATGTGTGTGTGTGTCCCATAGGCCCCCATGATTGCTCTTGTTTGCTCTCATGCGAAGTTTCTTAGTAAAGTCATGGGTGGTGGACACCATTAACTTGGGTATTACTAATGGAAGCCCCCCCCCATTTACGTTTCTCTTTTGAGTTAAGACAGTTTATTCAAATGATAGCTTAGGCACTAGACCTTCTTTAGGAGACCCATCACGTATTGAAATAAAGCACCAGGTAACTTTAGAAAAGCTGTTGCAAAATTTCTAAATGTTCTAAAATTCCTTTCCTAAAAAAAAAAAAAAAATCTTTATGCCATCAACGATTGCAGTGAAGGCTCAGCCTTGAATTTCTGAAATCAGTGGCATTGAAACCAAACGTAGTAAACTGGTAAACGGCCTTGTTCAATGCCAGTTTCCTTTTAGATTTCAAATACAAACATTTGAAAGTCAAGGATAGTAATTTGGTTTCAAGGGAAAGCTGTTCAAAATGTCGCAGCATGTGAGGTAATGGGGGCTGTGTGCTCTGCCCTCCTGCGAGGGCGTTGCTGTCTGCTGGTGAGGGTGTGGGAGGGGAATGTGTGTTCTAGAGCAGCTTCTTTAAAAATATCATGGTAGACCATCTGGTAAAAGAACCAAACACCACTTATACATAAAATTGGGGTTAATAAGTTGAACTACATTGTAAAACCCAGAGCCTCTCCGATGTGCTAGCTCAGAGACTTTGTTCACGTAACCTCAGAGAGCCTGTGATTTTCCCAGGCTCAAGGGGGTTTCAGATACAACTTGGCATGTCAGAAGTCCTGTGAACAGTTTATTGAAAGGAATACAGTTGTATTGCTGCTGTGCCTACTCTACATTTTATAGGCATGTTTGACCGTTGTTAGGAGTCACAGTATCTACGGCATGTGGTAATTTTATTGACATCTGTAATTTTAACTTCAGTGTTAATTTTGGCGACACGGAGAACAAACACAGGCACGCTTTAGTCCTGAGGAGGGAAGCTGATCAAGGCTTCAAATTAGAAGGAGCAAATGATGAAGCCTTTATTGCAAGGGAAGAGATGAATAACCAAGGTATTAGATTGAGAATTAAAATAGTTTCTCTAGCAAGATGGAAATAGAAGTAGACATGAGTACTGTATTACGCTTTTAGGCCAGAATTCTGCTGCACTGATACAGAGTCATAGAATTTTTGAGAGCCTGAAGGAATCTTTGACATCATTTACAAACCCTCATTTTACAGATGAGGAAACAGACGCAGAGTGCTGACTGTATTTAGTTATTTGAGACTGGGCGCTTACCAAAATATCTCCTGAATGCCTTTATGTGTTGGGAATGTCCCGACTACAAATTAGTACAATTGCAGGACTACATTGTTAAGTAGGTTGCTTTGATACCTGAACTTCATTAGGGTCAAAGGTCACTCTTTAATCCAGAGTACGGATTAAATTGACATTCACAGAGAAAACTAGTGTTTAAAAATAAACAAGAAAGCAGGATAATTTAAACATAGTGCTAGTGGTTGGGGAAAAAATAGATTATTTTAAGAAGGATAAGATAGAAGGTGGGCTTTAGGGTCCTTTCAAGGGTATAGTTTATTATGATGTAGTTCTGGAAAAATTTTTGGCTGTTCTTTTCTTTTTTCTTTTTCCAGTTTTTAAAAGGAAGAGCGGCTGTCCTTTTCTTATAGAGTTGTATGAAGATGGGTACTTTAAGATAGAAAGAAATAGATTTATGTTTGCTTTTCTAGCTAGGTACCTTTTGGAAAGCTGCAGATACCATCTGGGAAGAGATGGATGTGAATTGTGAAAGTCATGTCTTCTTAGGAGCTGTATTGCCTCCCTCTGATGCAGAAGTTGGAGAGTACAGAGAACCTAAATTAATGACTGGGGGGAAAGTGGCATTTATAAAGAACAGAGCTTTATTACAGTACCTTTTTTTTGGCACACAAATAGAACCAAGATAGGACCCATTTTGCAACGTGAGTGCCTAAAGGTATTGAATATATAACAGGCTCTCAAATGTATTTCTTGAAAGGATAAATTATGTGAGGGAGAATTTTTTTGAAATAATTCCAACTAAAGGAACTGGCCAAAAGTTGGAAGGGAAAGGGGGTGGGTTCCGATAGTAAAAATGTATGTTCGTGATGAAGATATTCCTGAGGTGGAAATAACTAGCGGCAGACGTGCAGGATAGAGAAAGTCAGCGTGTGCATGATTCTTGCCTGTCGTCCCAGACCCTCCTTGTTAGCTCCCTGGGCAATTGTCATCATTGCGGGGGTTTGTTTCCCACAGTTGCATTAAGAGTGATTTTCTAACACCAACATGTCATGTAAAGGAAATGCTAAGGTTCCCCAGCAGCATCGAGAATTAGATCTAAGCCTCTGGTGGGCCAGGATCTCTCTGGCTCCTGTTTTGCTCGCCATCCCACCCCCAGCATGCTCCGACTGTGCCCAGGTGTGCCCAGCTCCCCCAGGCTGCCCTGCTTCCTGCCCGCGTGCGCATGAGCGCCCTCCCGCCTCTGCCTGACTCCCTGCACTGGTCCCTGCGTGGCGTGGGGCCCTGTCCTCTGCCCTCATGCTTCGCAGCTGACTTGTACCTCAAATAAAAGCAACGTCCAAATACTCACAGAGGCATTTTTGACTTTAATGTTAAATGCTCTTAAAATCAAAAAGGTGTGCTCACAACTGGAATACTATCGTGTCTTCCCAGATTTTAAATTTACTCATTACCAGAAATTTATGGAATGCTTACTCTGTCCAGGACACTGTGCTTGGCTTTGTCTGAATTATTTTGGATTTGACACATGGTCCCGAGGACTGTTCTTAAATGGCAGTTTGTAAGAAAATAAAGCTGAAATAGAACCCATTTACCCCTACATTTTACAACAACAGAATTGTGGTGATCCAGAAAAAAAATTGTTAGCCTGCAAAGTAGTTGTGAGTTATCTTTATGAATGTGTTCAGAACATATTCTGACAATAGAAAAATCCATCCCATAAATTACAGACAAGTACCCATTCATAGTTTATATACAACATGGTAGTTTCCGTGGATCATGGTGACCAATGATACTTTAGCAATATTTACATTACCTTGTCTTTCTTCTTTGACCATTAAATGTGGTCCAGTTGTTGGAAGAAAAAAAAAATTTTTTTTTTAAGATTTTATTTATTTTGAGACAGAGTGTGCATGAGTGGGGGGAGGGGCAGAGGCAGAAGGGGAGAGAGAATCTTAAGCAGACTTCTTGCTGGGCGTGGAGCCCAACACAGGACTCTAGCTTAGGACCGCAAGATCTTGATCTGAGCTGAAATCAAGAGTCAGAGGCTTAACCAACTGAGCCACCCAGGTGCCCCAAATTTTCTAGTATTTTAAGAGCAGCTAGCTGGCTCATTAAGCAGGTCTTACATAAATGATCCGTAGAAAATCAGGGTAAATTTGAATAATGTATTGTGTTGTATGAAGTTATGTATGATTCCTTTAATACAGATTTTAAATGCATGTCCTGATCCTCACATAATATATAATTATTTTTCTGCTGTGTTTTGGTGCACTGTTATTGATGAAACTAAGAGTCTTCGAAATTGCCTGGTTGAGTATATTCGGTCTCTTGTTATTTTGTTTGTTTTGCAATTATTTAGCAAAAATATGTGAGGAAAGTCACAATCCTTAAAATGCTCTGGGAAACTCCTAGGATTACAATATTATAAATGGATATTCATTCATTCATTCATTCATTCATTCATTCTTTCATTTAATGAACATTTACGGGGTGTCTGGTATAACTTCTGCATGTTTCTGGGCACTGGGAATATAGTTGGAATATAGGGTTCATGTGTTATTCTTTTGTAGAGCTTAGAGTCGAGTGGGTGAGGCAGTAAACCAGTGCACCACACACACACACACACACACACACACACACACACACATTCGGAGAGTGAAGACGGTATCTTGCTTAGATTCTGGTACCAAGTCAGGAGTGTGTGTGGTTTTTCCACACCACCAAGCCCTTTTCTAGCACAGCCTCCAGTTGGGCTGATCTGATACTGTCTACCTGGAGAGACCATCACATCCCACAGGTTTTATCTGAATTATTTTGGATTTGACTAATGTTCCCTGAGGACTATACTTAAATGGAAGTTTGTAAGAAAATAAAGCTGATATATACCTATTTAACCTTTGCTTTTAGAACAATATGAATTATGGCAGCTCAGAAAAAAATTGTTAGCTGCAAAGTAGCTACAAGTTGACTCACTCTTAGAAGACTGCCCCCCTCCCCTTTAATCCAGTGGAAAGCCAAAATTGTTCCCTGTGCTTCTGAACAGACTGGCTATAAAACGGAGGTTTCCATGACCCCTTCTCAAACTCAAGTATCTTGCTAGAGCACCTCGGAGAACTCAGAGAGACGTTTTACTGATTAGAGTGCCTGCTTATTATTCAAGGATACAGCTCAGGAAGAGCCATGTGGAAGAGCTGTGTAGGGCAGAGTACAGGGAAGGAGCTCAGAGCTTCTGTGCTCTCTGGGCACGCCACTCTTCCCCAAATACCCATGTGTTCACCAATACGGAAGCTTTCTGAAGCCCATCCTTTGCATTTTTATGGAGACTTCATAACAGAAACATGATCAGTTAAATCATTGGCCTTTGGTGACTGATTCAACCGGAGGTTGGGGAGTAAGAGTGCAGGTTCCAACCCTGTAACCACAGGGTGAGTTCTCCTGGCCCCCTAACCCCCATCCTTCACTTTAGGTCCAAAAGTCACTTTATGGACACCTTATCTCTCCCATCACTTAGGAAGGTCCAAGGGTTGTAGGAGCTCTGTGCAGGGAATGGGGATAATGACCAGATATGCATTTTCTATACATCATATGTCATACTCAGGTAACATGAGAGTGTCCCCTACAGCATGGGAATAGCATTGGATCAGATAGTCAGGACAGGGCTCCCTGATTAAACTGAGACTCAAAGGAGAAGCCACTTCAGCAAAGGTCTGTGCAAGGAGCCTTCTAGAAGCTCAACAAATGCAGAGGCCCTGAGTTGAGAAAAAGCTCACTGTGTTCAAAGAACAGAGGAAGTTGTGAGTGTGGAAAAGGGAGAAGGGGGTGGGGAGCAGTAGGGTGATGGTCCCAGAGGAGGCTGGATGGGCCCAGACCCAGACCCTGTGGGCTACTGCAGGCCTGGTGAAGCATTCTGCTCTCTTTCTGGGTACAGTGGGCTGTCACTGGAGGACTTTATGCAGGGAGGTGGTGAGTTTCCTGATTTTCTAGGACCTGGCTGCTCTGTGGAGAAGGGAAAGCTGACAGTTGTCAAGCTGGTCCAGTGGGCATGGGGGGGTGCCCCTTTGGGAAAGGGGTAACACTGGAGTTGGTGTGGAGGAGCCCATCCAGGGAGCATCTGGGCACAGTGTAGACAAGGATTGCCAGTGGGGTTGGGGACCAGAGGGAAGTGGGAAATAATAAAGCTTAGTACAGAATAAAAATGGGAGGACAAGAAAGTCACTTAGAACATCCAAATTCCATTCTGTTCTATAGCCTGAGTTAAAAGTTATGGCACATAGTCATTATTAGAGTGAAACCGAGCTTTTCCAAAACAAATGCAATTCAGACACACTCGAAGCATGCTGGCTCTTGTTGTTGGCAGCGATAATCGTAAAGAAATTGTCTTCGAAGATGGCAGTTCAACTCAACAGGTAATTTCCGCCAAAAGCATAAAGACCAGCGTGGCCTCATCTGCAGGGTGGCTTTTGCTGACAGTCCTTGCTTTTCCACAGAGAGCGCAACCTATACCAAAAAATTCCCCAGAACCCATACAAAATTCGCAAGTAGACCTGCACTTAAAGAAGAATCCCATTTAGTGGTTTTGCATCCTTGGTCTTCTGAGAAGTCCTTAATCATGGTGGGAAAACCTCTGAACTTGTTCAAATTCCGAATGATACATGGGCCCAAAGGGATGGAATCTGCTTTGAGCTCCCCTGTGGCCCGCTGACCCCAGCTGCCTTTTCATCTCATTTTTCAAATCATTTCAAGTGACTTTGAGGTTCATGTGGCTAACCTGGCAACTCTTTAGGAACCCAGCCTTGGCATCCCCGCTCTCTCCTGCAGAAGGCAGAGGGAGAGAGAAGGATTTCCAGAAAAGATCTTTCCAGTGGCTGTAGGCTGAGCTACAGGGCCCATGGTGGGGAGGAGAGATTTGAACAGGGACAGCTCTAGACTCCTCCCTCCACGCACCTCATGGCCACCCTTGGTCACAAGCAAGGCTTTAGCATTAGCTTTTGTTCAATTTGACAGCACAAGTGGTTTAAAAAAGATACATAGCATTCTAGGCAGTTGTGCATTTGCCCACAGAGATGGTCCCAGCCCACAGAACGCTATCATTTTTGAGTCACCAATATGAATCGAGCTTTCCCAGCCAGTGAATAAAACTCAAATTCCCAGCGACAGTCAAAATTCCATATTCTCATTGCTACCCACCAAATGTTTGCCAGAGGCCTCTCTTTATGGTATTTCTATTCCATAGGCCCCCAAAGTTTGTGGGTCCTCAGTGAGGTCAGTTCTTGCCTTTTGCTGTTCTTCTCTTGTTCTGGGGTTTCGGTCCGTCCCCCCACCTCCAAACCACAGGGAAAATTTGCTCTTCTCACCCCCATCATGCACTGAATGGAGTCCTGAGTGAGGCAGGAAAGAGGCAAGCACTGAACTGAGCTGGATTTGGTGGGAGGTGTGGGGCTCCAACCTTTGACCCTGGGGTCTTGCTGCTTCATCCACACATCCGTTAGACTTAACCCTCCCCTGGTGGTTTTCATTCCCAAGCTCCGCTGGCCTGGTTTCATCTTTCAAACCTTTTCCCTTCTGGTCCCTCAAAGCACATTCAGGTTCTTTCTCCAAGGGCCTCTGGGCTCCCAGCAAACCAGGCATTGTGGCTAGGCACAGCTCTACGTGTCCCAACAGAGAGGAGGCTGGCCCCCACAGCTATGCTGCTTGGGCCACAGGCGGACCGGAGTCTGGGATCTGGCCAGCCACGGTAGTTTACGAGAGAGAAATCATGCTTAGGAACAGAAAAGGAGAGGTTACATAAATATATGTGGGAAATAAGCTCCAAAGCTCACAGATATTTGCTCTGCTGAAACTTTACCTTCTTTCTGTAGGGCCTTTTCTCCAGTGAAAGCTTACAAAGCCTCCGTGTCTGAAACACGTGGCACCCAGGTGTCAGGGTCAGACTTCCTTGCTCTTCCAGCCTCTCCCTCCGCTGCCTCCCCCCCTCCATCCCCACTCCAGATGTCTTTCCAGGGACTTCTAGGAGTCCTTGGAACATAACTTGTAAATCACCACACGGTGACATGAAGATCACAAAAAGGTAGATAGGCACGCTGCACACCGACTGTCTTCAGGAGCCCTTGTCTGCCCCCCACCCCCTTGCTGCTGGCTCTTCAGCCCACACTCAGCCTCCAGTGGCTCCTTTAGTTGCAGACATGTGCAGGCGGCCACAGTCCCTTGTGGATGGCGATCTGCTCTCTCTTGCTCCCTCCGGTACCTCCTGTTGCTGAAATTCACATCAGACTTTGTCATTCCTGAAATGCCTTCTGTGGCTCAGCCTCTCTCATAGGATGAAGACCCTGGACACTCAGCTCTTTGCTCACCGTTGTCCCTGCCCGCCTGTGCCCCTTCTCTGCTACTCCCCAGAAAACATCTGCTGACAGGTCCTGCCAGCCTCCCCGCCCCCGAGCCACCAGGCACATTCCTACTTCAGCCCTAGAATCAGGCTGTACAGCAGCAGGGAGCCTCCCACTTCCTGCTTCTAAGCCCCGCCCTCACCCCCCGGAGCCAGCTCCAAGTTAATAAAATCAGAGATCTGCCTTCAGTCTCCTGTGGTATGCCTTTCAGTAGTTAAGCCTGCAGCAGTGAGATCTCCGGTTTGCAAGGCAGGTTGCAGTCCTCGAGGCAGCTGGAGCAGCCACTGTTCTGCTGATGTCCTTCCACCTGCGTGGCCCTGGCCCTAACAAACCCCCGTGTTCAGAGTGCATCCCATTCCGAATAATGGGAACAGGGAAGAATCAAAGAAGGGGCATGTGTGCGCGCGTGTGTGGAGGTGTGGAGGTGTGTGTGTGAGACGAGAGGCCGGGTCTTTGAATGAACTGCTTACTTGAAAATTGTCTTTCTGCAGGTGATGTATCACCAATCAGCATGTCTCCCATCAGCCAATCTCAGTTTATCCCACTCGGGGAAATCCTTTGCTTGGCCATCTCGGCAATGAACTCCGCCAGAAAACCTGTCACCCAAGAGGCGCTGATGGAGCACCTGACCACGTGTTTCCCAGGTAACGGGAAAAGAGCATAGCACTTTCCGGATAGGGGTGCGGCCCTCCGCTCAAGGACATCAAAGGGACCATTTCTCATTTAAATGTAATAGGAAAACAAAAATTCGTTGCCAAAAAGGGCCAGAAACTTTTCTTAGTTCTATCATTAAAACCCAAGGCACCCCAGTTACTTCAAAAATAACTTGGGGTGTTATTGCAGTCCTTTTTAAATTGGCAGTGAGAAGAATACATTAAAGCAGAATCCATGCAGAATTCTGGCAAAAAAATACCAAGGTTCTGTTCAACCTCACCATAACCTTACTGAAATCCATGAACATCATGATTCATGGGAACAGGTCAGAAAATTTGAGTTGCAAGGGATTATACTAAAGAGACAGTAATGTCCAAAATAAATAGGTCTTGCGTGCTTGTGTCATGGCTTGATAAGTTTTAATCATCTGATATTTGATAAATCAGTTCAGATGTTTCCTTTTCTCTTAAATGTTATGAAGAGACTAGGCCAGCTGCTGCACGCGTGGTATCGGGTGTCTGCAGCATCGGAAGACCGTAGAGACGGTGATGAGCTCAAGACTGCATAACCTATCTCCAGAGAGGCCGCCCACTCCTCAGCTCTAGGGTGTTGACCTCCCCAAAACACAGACCCTGGCCAGAGTTGCAAATCTCTTACTTTTTCAAGAGAATTTGGACTTCCAATTTTATGTGAAATCTGTAGACTTCCTTCACAATTGGCAGTTGTGAGTCTGTATTGTGTGTGTGTGTGTGTGTGTGTGTGTGTATGTGTGTGTACATTTTAACACATGGATGCCAGCAATGTGCAAGTCAAATAAAACACATTGTCAGGCCCCCAGTTGACCACCTTGGCGTAGACTCCACCTGTGGCTACATTAAAAATGAACCCTTGACACAGGTTTCATTCAACCTAGAGGAGACCTTGGTCAATAGAAACTGGAGGCTGTAGCCATTAGCTCTTGCTACCGAAATGCTGGGTAACAACCATAGAATATCAGTGGCCTACAGCAGTGAACATTTATTTAGCTCCCATGTGTGTGGGTTCCCCGGGAGTCAGCTGATCCAGGCTGGTCCTTCCCAGGGGGCTCGACTCCACTTATCCCCCATCCTCTTTGGAAAAGGAGACAAGGAGAAGCCTGTTCTGGGATGACAGGAGCACAAGGAAACAGGCCCAGTTGTTCAAGGGCTCTTTGGCCCTTTGGTCACACCATACCCACTACCATTTCATTGGCCAAAGTGAACCTGAACTCAAGTTTGAGATGTAGGAAAATACACCCCATCTATGGGGGGAGGGCGGAAGGACTACTTCTAAACTAAATATTCATCTACCATATTAAGTCCCCCCACTTTTCCTTTTGCCCCCAAAGGATTTTATATTTCTCTCCCAGTGACTTTTTTTTCCTTCTTCTATTTTCTAATTAACATGTTTCAAAATTATGTACACTGTTTAAGAGCATGGATTCACCTTTGCAAGCTATAAATTGCCTTGAATTTTCTAACATTATCTATGAATATTCTTCACTCCCTGATGGTCTTCTTTGTTAACTTCCAGGAAAACTCTTTTCCTTTCAGTAGTAAGATAAGCAGAGCCCCTGGTGAGAGTGAGAGTGATCTAGGAGACAGACATTGTTTCCAGACGTGATGCCCTTGTGAAGAAAGACCCTTCTTGCAGCCTTATATCTGGCTAGCCACTTCTGACATTAAACGTCCCAGCAGCTCTGAAAATCCCTCAATTTTTATGTGGCTTCATGAGAGATCACATCACTTTTCCAAAATTGGTTGTTACATCTCTCCCATTGCTGGGCTATAAAATAGAGAATGGAAAGAACACAGGGCCAGTATGTAACAGTAAATTGTGAAAAATAGCAAAATAAAATAGTAAATTGTCAAGCAGCTGATGACAATACCACTAAGTTGGAATACTTTGCAGAGAAATTCATAGGGCACCTGTACTTAAAAGAACAACTGCTTTGGCTAGCTCTTATGGTAAGTGAACTTAGATCTCAAGGCCAAATTGTCAGATGGACTGAGAGGAGCTAACTTATCTTTTTTCATCTTTGTGACACTGACAACTAATTGCTCAACCCCAGATGGCAGGGGCACTGTATAAACCTGAGTCTAGGGCAGGGGTTAGCAAACTATGGCTGCAGACTAAGTATGGCCCACTTCTTATGCTTATAAATAAAGTTTTATTGGAACACAGCCTTGCCTAATTGTTTATGTGTTGTCTTTGGCTGCTTACGCTACAGTTTCAGAACTGAGTAGTTGCAGCTAGGAGATCATGTGGCTCACAAAGGAAAACCATGACTTTCTGGCTCTTTACAAAAGAAGTTTGCCAGCCACTGGTTTAGGGCATGGTAGTAATGATTTAAAGCTTTGTTCAGCAATAGTTCCATATTTCAAACTAGTATTTCATAAAATGTCTTTGTTCCTGCCTGTCTTCTTTCTCTCTCTTCCTCCTTTCTTCCTTTGATTTCCTTCCTTCCTTTTGCAAGCATTTAAAGGTACTTCAGAGCAAAACAATTTAAAAACTTAGTACAATTCAAATTCTATTTGAAAATGTATTTTCAATGACAGTGCTAAAACTGAAGGGATTTAAATACCATAGTTATGGGGCTTATTTTGTTTTCTTAAGGTAAGACTATCTACTTTCTCGTAGCTTACTGTTTGAAAATAAAATTTTGAAGTCTAACCGAACCTTATTAAAATATTTGAACTCTCATATTTAATGCCTATGTTATAAATAGAAAGAACAGTCTATATTTTGGCCTCTACATCCATATTCTGAAGAATGTTTTTTAGTGAGAAGCCTTCTAGTAAAAATGTCTGACATACTGAAACGTGAACCCTTTTATCACCTTTCTATATTGGTTGAGTTTTTGAAAACAACTTTTGTCTACCAGTTTCCATTACAGAAACAGGAATTTTTTTAAGGTATAAAAAGAATGAAATATTTGCTTCACCATTAAGTAAGTACTCCTTGTCCATCCATCCAGAATGATCACTTTTAAATCAGATTGGTACTTGTTGAGTTGTTATAGTCAGATCTTCCCGGGAGGAAAGCTGACCCTCAGAGAAAGAACTGCTAATGGGGCTGAAGTTGGTTTTCAAATTTGCTAGAGAATGTTAACATACTATAGCCCGTGTTCTGTTTCCCAACTCATCCCCTTAGGTCAGTTCTTGCAGAATTCTCCCTGGGCTAGTGTTCTTCGCACACAAGAAGAAATAATCCAAAGAAGGCCAGTGAGAGTTTCCGTCCAAAATGCTTAACATATAGAAGGTATACATGTGCTCTCTGTTCCAACAGTTGTCGGATCTGCGGGATTAAAGAGACCTTACAAGTCTAGCATCCCGTTGACAAGCAGTGTTTTTAGAGATCTGTTTTTGCTTTGGAAAGACGCAAAGGTGTGGAAAAGGAGAGAAGTTAGCTTTCAGCTCTATTTGTATATAAAGTTTATCTTTGTTCTTTAAGTCCTCAAATCTAAATTCGTGGTGAATTTTGGGACTAGAATCTGGAAGTGGTGGAAGGTGCAAACACTGACAATACCCATCACAGCCATCTCTTTCCCGGGGAGCCCTGCAGATTTCCTTGTGCAAGTCTGGATTTCACAGACACCTGAAAATACCGGTCATTAGACAAGGGCTTTGTAATAACATAATCATTCTAAGTATCAGTGACTCGCAGTGAAAGCTTTGAAAACTCACAGGTAAAAGAGTGGAGAGTGGATTGGACAGGGAATGCTTCTAGTTTGTTTTTGCAAATTACACATGATTGGACTGACAAACTTGAAAAACCAAGACATGAAAACTTTAGATCCAAATTCTCTTTGGGAACTTGTTCTTTTTTTTTTTTTTTTTTTTTAAAGATTTTTTAAATTTATTTGACAGAGAGAAACACAGCCAGAGAGGGAACACAAGCAGGGGGAGTGAGAGAGGGAGAAGCAGGCTTCCTGCCGAGCAGGGAGCCCGATGTGGGACTCGATCCGAGGTCTCCGGGACCATGACCTGAGCCGAAGGCAGTCGCCCAACCAACTGAGCCACCCAGGCGCCCCTGGGAACTTGTTCTTAATCCTTCCGTTGAGAATGCTCTGAGCACTTATTCTTAACGGTAACTAAACATGATGACACTGAGGTCATGATTCTGTATAGGTTCCTAAGTTTTCTATGATTGGCACTTGGAAAGCCTACATTCAGCAAATTCTGTTCATAGTACTAGAGCTGTGTTTCTGGATCACACCTGAGCTTTCCTTTATTATAGCAGCAGAGTCAGCGGGTCAATCACGAATACTTATAAATGAGCCTTACCATTTTGGGAGGGAACCTGTGTCTGTGACGGTAGCGATCGTAAGTATGCTGCCGTGTCAGACACAGTTCATTTACGGTATGGGTTTGACACCTGCCTGGCGGTGCCACCCAACCCCAGTGGGCATCATTTATGGGGCTGCAGTGGGCACAGAGTCTCAATCTTGGGAGTGGTGGTCTGTGTGAGTGATGCCCCAAAACTTGTTTGGTCAAAGGCCACGGTTGGGAGTAGGGTGTAGAAGCTCTTTTAAGTGGCTTCTCTTAGGTACGATCATGTTTTGTTTTATGATGGCACTCGAGAATTTCATATACAGGGTGTGGGTTGAATCACTAATCCACATGGAATTCATTTTGTGCAGAAATTATCAACAGATTTTTAAAAATTGTTATTGTACCAGCCTGGAAGCCATTTGCATAAATACCAGTGTACTACAACTCTCAAGAGTAGAGGCCTAGACTAAAGGAACCATACAATGCAAAAATTAGGTAATTATACTAAACAATACATTATTCAAAAGCAATGTTGCCTTTTCCATGTTGGTCACAAAGGATGCCTTCTTAAGATGGTAACATGGATGGATGGGCAGGTCACATCATATTCACAGACACTCTCCCAGGCCATTACTCACATTTTCATATCCACTTCTGTAATTCTAGAAGAATTGTGGAATCCTAAACTTAGTTTGAGTTTTCTAGCGCAGCCCTAACAAAGTACAGGGGGCTTAAACAACAGAAATTTATTGTCTTACAGTTCAGGAGGCTAGAACTGAAAAATCAGTTGGTTGGTTCCTTCTAAGGTCTGTGAGGAAAGAAACTGTTCCAGACCACGCTCCTTGGCTGATGGATGGACATTTTTGACCAGTGTTTCTTCACATTGTCTTCTTTCTGTGCATGTCCTTCTGCCCAATTTCCCCTTCGTAGGACACTGGTCATGTTGGAGTAGCGCCCACACTGATGACCTTGTTTTAACTTGTTTATCTCTGTAAAGCCCCTGTCTCCAAACAAGGTTACATTCTGAAGTTTGGGGCATTAGGTTTAAACACAGGAATGGCATGGGCAGGGGACGTTGCCTAATTCAACTAATTGTGATGGAGCTGGAGTTTGAATCCAGCAGTGTGTCTCTGGGCTTTCAGTCTCCACATTCCACTGCCCTCACGATGTTAGGTTGAGTCACATGAAATTGCCATTTTGCGGGTCAGACACGGTTGAATATTGGCAGTATGATTCAACCTGACCTATTTCCAAATTCTGTCATGCAGGTCAAACTAGTCAGTACTATCACGCTCTGTGGGCCGGCACTGAGGGATGGAGAAGGCCAAGAAATAAGTAAATGCTCTATAACCTGCGCAGTTTATGCTCTCTTATGGATTTGGACTCTTAATTTTGTCTCTTAAGAAAGACAAAGTATAAACCTGTACACAAAGCCCTTTGAAAACAGTATCAGTCACGGTGCCAGGAGGCATCTGTCATTTTCTCCTGGAATTTCTATTCTAGCGAATATGGTATATTTGTCAGTAACCAGACAGATGTAGAGCATTTAAATTTTCATGGGTGTACTTCTTAGGGCACTTGGATTATGAGGTAGAAAAACTACCTCCATCCTGCAGACTTAGTCTAAGAAGAACATTCTCACTTGAACTTTACTGACCCTGTAGGTATGGCTGTGGCTTTGGTGCACTTTGGAGTGGGAGCTTCCCCTAGTCGCTTTCAAAACTGAAGGTGATGGTTTCAGAATTGGAGGGTGTGTCATGAGCCATGATCAAGTCTTAACTGCCCTTTTATGTAACTTACAAAATTTAAGTTTATTAAGTAAGCTTAGTCTTGGAAAATGAGTGTATAGCTTCCCGTGTATATGCGAGCCTCCGTATGTGTTCTGTTTTCCACTGCCAGGATAGCTATTTCAACCCAGTTTCCCCAGTTTTTGGTGTCGAGAAAGGTTTTTGTAAATGTAAATTACATCATGTAAAACATTTTTCATCATCCTTTAAAAATACGCTGCCTTTGATGGCGCAGTTCAGTAAAGGCCTCATAACAACAGTACCAATCTCACTGCACCTGGCTTCCACCTCTCTTCCTGAACACCTCGGGTCCTGCTGACTTGCCATGTGATAGTACTCGGAAGCTTGGCAAAACTGGTAGGATTTTGTCTTAGTCTGCGCTGCTGTAACCAAATCCTATAGACTGGGGTCGGGGATGGGGCTGAAGCAACAGACATTTAATTCTCATAGTCCTGGAAGGCTGGGAGCTCTGAGATCAAAGCACCTGCAGTTTTGGTGTCTGGTGAGGGCCCTCTTGCTGGCTTGAAGACATGGCAGAGGGAGGGGGCTCTGGCCTCTCCCTCTTTTTACGAGGGCACATCCTGAGGGCCCCACCCTCAGGAACCCGTCTAAACCTCATCACCTTCCAAAGGCCCTACCTCCTGGTACCATCGCATCAGGGATTAGGATTTGCACGTAAGAATACGTGGGGGTGGGGTACAAACATTCACTCCCTAGCAGATTTGGAAAAATCAGGAATCAGCAACAAGTTCCCTCATTCTCATTCTCATGAGTCTCTGTTCCTTTGGTTTTAGGTGTTCCCACCCCAAGCCAAGAAATTCTACGGCACACTTTGAACACGCTGGTGCGGGAGAGGAAGATCTACCCAACTCCCGATGGCTATTTCATCGTGACCCCACAGACTTACTTCATTACTCCCTCTCTCATAAGAACTAACAGTAAATGGTACCATCTGGACGAGAGGATACCTGACAGGTCTCAGTGTACCTCTCCGCAACCCGGAACCATAACGCCCTCTGCCTCAGGCTGCGTCAGGGAAAGAACATTACCCAGAAACCACTGCGACTCTTGCCACTGCTGCAGAGAAGACACGCACAGCATGCTTGCTTCCACTCTGCAGAGGAAACCCGCCAAGGACTGCAAAGACCCCTACTGCCCTCCTTCACTATGCCAGGTGCCACCCACTGAAAAGAGCAAAAGTACTGTAAACTTTTCTTATAAGACAGAAACTCTCTCAAAACCTAAAGATAGTGAAAAGCAGTCCAAAAAATTTGGGCTCAAGTTATTCCGGCTGAGTTTTAAAAAAGATAAGACCAAACAGCTAGCCAACTTCTCGGCCCAGTTTCCTCCTGAGGAGTGGCCCCTGCGAGATGAAGACACACCAACTACGATCCCTAGGGAAGTGGAAATGGAAATCATTAGGCGCATTAACCCGGACTTGACCGTGGAAAATGTCATGAGGCACACTGCACTAATGAAGAAGCTTGAAGAAGAAAAAGCGCATAGAAGTAAAGCTGGGTCCTCTGCCCATCACAGTGGAAGAAGTAAAAAGAGTAGGACTCATCGAAAGTCCCATGGAAAATCTCGGTCACACAGCAAGACACGAGTGTCTAAAGGAGACCCTTCGGATGGTTCTCATCTGGATATCCCGGGTGACAGAGAGTATGACTTTTGTGATCCTCTTACCAGGGCACCCAGGGAGGGCTGCTTCATCATTGAACACAAAGGAGACAACTTCATCATGCATAGCAACACGAACATGATTGAGTCTCATTTCCCCATGACACCAGAATGGGATGTGTCTGGCGAATTGGCCAAAAGGAGAACTGAGATGCCTTTTCCTGAACCTTCCAGGGGAAGCTCCCACTCAAAAGTCCACCGAAGCCACAGCCATACCCAGGACCGAAGGTCCAGGAATGAGAGATCCAGCAAAGCCAAGGAGAGATCCAGATCGATGGATAACTCTAAGGGCCCCTTGGGTGCTTCTTCGCTAGGGACACCTGAAGACCTGGCTGAAGGCTGTAGCCAAGACGATCAAACCCCCAGTCAATCCTACATTGACGACAGTACTTTAAGGCCTACACACACAATTGGTCATCAAAGGGCTCATGTTTCATCCACCAGCTATAAAGAGGTGTGTATTCCGGAAATAGTCAGTGGCAGCAAGGAGCCTTCCAGTGCTTGTAGCCTTTTGGAGCCCGGCAAACCAGAGAGTTTGCCATCCTATGGGGAAGTCAACTCTTGTCCAGCCAAAACTGCTACAGATGACTATTTCCAGTGCAACACCTCCAGTGAGACCGTCCTCACCGCGCCGTCGCCTCTGGGAAAGAACAAAGAGGACCACGACACTCTGACTCTGGTGGAAGGGGTGAAAAAGCTGCCTCTGTCTGATAGGCAGGCCCCACATTCTTCCAGAGAGCCCGTAGGGCACAAGGAGGAGTCGCCAAAAGGGCCAGGTGGGGGCCCAGCTGCTCCAGGCGCAGTGGCAGAAGGGATTGCCAATGGACGCCTTGCCCAGCACCACAGCGCTGAGCCCAGCAGCCTGGACAAGAGGAAAGAGATATTCAGCAAAGACACACTGTTCAAACCTCTTCACAGCACCTTGTCTGTAAACAGCTATCACAAATCGAGCCTGTCCCTCCTCAAATCTCTCCCGAAGACACCTGCCGACACACTGCCAGGCCGATGTGAGAAACTGGAGCCATCCCTGGGGACCTCGGTGGCCCCAGCCATGCCGGGTTCCCAGCGTCAGCAGGAGTCCGGGGGGAACCAGGAGGCCTCTTTTGATTATTACAATGTCTCTGATGACGACGACTCTGAGGAAGGGGCCAACAAAAACACGGAAGAGGAAAAAAACAGAGATGATGTAGGCACCATGCAGTGGCTCCTTGAGAGGGAGAAGGAAAGGGACTTACAGCGGAAATTTGAGAAGAACCTCACCCTCCTCGCCCCAAAAGAAACCGACAGTAGCAGCAACCAGAGAGCCACGCATTCGGCACGCCTCGACAGCATGGACAGCAGCAGCATCACTGTAGACAGTGGATTCAACTCTCCACGGTAGGGAGAGGCAGCGCGTATGCGCACGCACGCACGCACTCACGCGCAGTCCTATCAGGGCCTGGGGCTTTATGCGAATCACTTGCAAAGTTTCTGATTTGACCGTTTTGATTGTGTGAATGCGGGGTAAGGGTTGCGTGAGTTGTCCTGTTAACAACCTGTTTCTGACTTCTTTTTCAGGAATTGAAACAAATGTTTCTGCAGCTGTAGAGATCACCAATCTGGACTGGTGGGTTGGCTCCCTCCCTGACATTTGCATCAGGCCAATCTAACTAGGACATTTTCCAGGATTTTTCTTCTATGTTTCTATTACCACCAGGCTGATAAAGATGTTTTTTTAGGTCCTCAAAAATAGTAACTTTCTAAGTAGAATGAGTGGTCAGTAGTCAATTGGGGCTTGGATAGGGCTTGAGTATAAATCGTTTGACTCAAGGAGTAGGTACAAGAGCTGATCTCAACACTTTTATGGGGGAATCTTAGATGCTAGTTGCCATCGCAATTCCGACTTTGTGCACTCCCTCCCCCACCTTGCTCATACACTTCACCCCCACAGAGAAATGGAATCCTGTGTCTCTCACAGAACTGTGAGGGGTCTGTGTTCCCTTAGATCAAAGAGTGTGCCCACACTTTTCTCTCTCCCTCTGCAGAATTGATACAACCCATTAAGGCATTCTAATCAAAGCTGGTAATTCAGAAAGGGTTAACAGCAGAGAGCGGCAGCAGCGCCTAACAGTCATGTCCGGCGCACTGAAGTGGTTCAGGGATTAAGAAAGCAAAAGAGAATCTATGCGATTCTTCCTTTTTTTTTTCTTCCTTGACTCTTCCTTCTCCTCAAAGGGCAACTTGGGACCTAATTCTCCTTCTAAATTCTACTCCAGATTGGTGACTCTGAGATGCAGAAATACTACTGAGAGGTGGACATTTCTCATTAGTTACGATTCCCAAGATTCTACGATACTGATAATTTTTAACAAGTACCCAGATATGCTTATATACTTCATTTATTTTAATTATTAAGAATGGAACTTAGTTATTTTGTGATCATTTCACTTTATCTCTGGATAATTTGGGGATAGCGCAGTCCCAAATCAGAATTGGGAATCCTTAATCTGCCCCGTATTAGGCCTTTGTTATTTCTTAAAGGGCTAGTTTTTTATTATGATGACGATTATTTTTGCCATGTAACCTTTTTTTCCAAGTTAACACATGTGTGGAATTCTAATGTCTAAACAAACCATGAGATACGGTGCTCTGCTTAAAGTGGCTGTGAGGCCAGGAGCCCCACGTCTCCTCTGCCTGTCTCTTAAAGGAGCCCTATCTGACCTCAGGGAGCCATGGCACCCAGTCTGAAAACTATTGGCCTGCCAATTAAGTGACTTTTCTACAAAATAACTTACACTAAATATATTTTTTTAATACTCAATCAAATCTTAATTTGCTTACCAATCATTTTATATATCCTTTTCTTTCTATTTCTCTCTTCTGCTCTTCTTTTTTCCCCTCTTGAATTTCTAACAGTGGATACCAGGGAGGCATAATTGAAGGTCTGTAATTGATGGTAGACGTTCAAAACCATGGCTTATGGGAGGTGTGGTTTATCTGCCTGTACCTTATGCTCAGCTGTTTCTTATTATATAGACTCTGCCTCTCTCGTGCTTTACACACCAGTTTCTGAGCTTGCGTGGTGCCCTCTCGGCCTCTGCACCCCACAGAGGGAAGACTGCGGTCCTCCAGATATAATTGCTATGGAGATGTCGAGAGTAGTTGAATGGGTTCTAACTCCACACCACAGGATACTGAAAGGTTTTTTGGTTTGTTTGGGGGGCAATAAACACAAATACTCATGAAATCATTGAACCAGTCTTGCCACAGAATGTATTGTTTTATCTCTAAATTCGGGATGCAGAATATAGAATTTATGAATGGGATTATTTCTTGAATTGAGTTTATTTTCATTTGTTCAATAAGGTACTTAAGGTTAAACGCTTTGTCATGGTAAGAGGTACGATGGTTCTGAGGAGACAGCTTTCTCACACTTAGCTATGTGTCTGTCCAGTACTGTTAGGTAGAATTTTCTCTGTAGGAATACATAGGTAGCCCATAAATTTCATGCCGTTAGATAATCTACAGAGCAATTCTTAATTTTGCCCCTTTCCTATTTAATATCCTTTGGTTAGAAACTAGAGCACAACTGTTTTGAAACTGTATTGTCGGTACACCTCAGTTAATCAACTAGTTGTTTTCTGATGCGTGGGAATGGTTTAGAGGAGAATAATTGAGTTCTAGGGAGTTTTATTCTCCAGCATGAGGAATTTTTTAGCCAGATAGCATTATCAGGCTGGTACCTCTCCACTGCCATGGGATACAGAAACTTTAAGGCAGCCATTTATTTGAGTCCTTGAGTCCATACTCCACTGGGCAACTAAGATCCAATAACAACAACAAAGACCCAAAAAGGTGCTCCCCATACTCCCAGTTTTCCGTGTTGGCTCAGAAGTTGTGTTCAGCCACATTCCCCAAATTCTTCAGCCCCGTTCATTAGGAAAGGGTTTTTAGAAGGAAAAAAGGTAGACGCTTCAACTATGCTATGAGATCTAATATTGAACATGAAAAATCTTGACCTGAAAAGGCTGTGATTCCAAATCTGAGGCCAAAACCTGGTTGACAAACACAGTGTGAAAATCCTCGGTAGCGAAGCAGCGGGGAACGTGTCTGCTTCGTGTAGCGCGCGAGCATGCGCTGTCTGAGCCCGGGGCCGACGGAAGCGCGGGCGTCGCAGGAGGAGCCCCACACCTGCTCCGCTCACTTCTGCCTATAAGATCGTGACATCTTATTGTTAAATTTGCGTTCCACGGGATTTCTTTTTCAAGAATGTTAAGAACTTCTACATTGGAGGACTATTTTTACTGCTAATGCTCTGTCTCCATTAGCTTTTTCATCACACCCAGAACCCTCAGGAGTGTCGTACCCTGCCCTTGTTATTATAGCCATAACGAAATCCATCCTTTGGAGAAACTGGAGTGCTGTATATATTCATCACTATGAATGACTCTGGCGGAAGGTGGTCAGAGGCATATTAGGGCACAGACAGCTTCCAACTTAGATGATGTTTTGCAGTGATGTGTGTGCACCGTACCTAGCACAGTGCCTGGCATACAGCGGGTTCTTGACGAGGGTGAAGCCTGTGCCTCAAAAGCCAGTTTCAAAGGTTTAAGTGGGTTTAAGGGCCTTTGGACCTTAAAATCCATTTTTCCACAGAAAATGTTGTTAGTAACATAGGCATTCTGAAACCAATTCTTAGCAGCTCCTTCATTAATTAGATGCCAGATGTACAACCGAAATATAATGTATCTAGCTTTTTAGTGTACCGATTCATTCATCGAGGCTTACTTCTTCGCAATCACTCCGTGAGTGGATAAATCCCCTAAATCTCCTCATTTTAAAGATGGGGATATCAAATACTGTAAAAAGTTACCATCACAGTTAAGAGTGAAACTGAAGGAACATGTCAGGAGACCTTTGGGGTTCTACATGTCGATTGACCTTCTTCCTCCTCTGCCTGACCCTGTGCCTCAGCCAAGGTGCTGGCAAGCCCCTGATGAATTTTCTTAGGGGAGATGTAAGGTAGGTAAGTAGGTGAGTCTGGCTCTTAACATCGCTTTAGCAATGATGATCTGGGATATTCTTTAGGTATATTCAGATCTACTGTAAGCACAATGAAAGAATTTGACCTGGTCATTTCTATAAACATATTACTCTTCTGAGGATGCCCTTCGCAGTCAAGAAAGATCCGGTTGTCTTTTCTGTAGTCGATGAAGAAACTTCTTTTAAATAGTTACTCCCTGGCTCCTTGATGAGAAGCAAACTCCAGGCCACAAGGTTTAAGATGAAATAATCCACTATCTAGGAAGTGCCACCAAAGTACAAGCATCCGCTGCTTTGTGAAACTTGTGTTAACATCCCTTCACTTTTACAAAAGACCCTACATTAGTAACAGCTTTCTTCATGACAGCAAAAATCTTTGGATTTCTTTCAGTTAGCAAAAACAGGCACCAACGCGGGTCCTTCGTAAAAGCAAAGAGGCATTAATGGCGAGTGTTTGGAAAGCATGTGTAAACTCTTTCCTACGTTTAGACTAATGAAAGATTTCAGAACAAGCACCCTACACTCTGATGGTGGGAAGAATCTATTTGGGGTTCAGACAAAATTGCTATTAATTTAGTATGGGAATGAAAGAGGGTTGGTGAGGGTGTCCACTGAGGTAGTCTGAATCTGCGCAGTCGGGTGCATGGATGTTTTGAGTATCATTGTGTTTTCTTCAATATCTTGGTAAACTTAAGTTTCTTATTCCCATTTTGAGGACCTTGAACATAGAACCTGTTCAGTTCCTATCAATCAGGCCGAGTAACCTTATTTCTGTGACTGCCCTACACATTTAAAATGTTCTGAATCTTCGGGAGCCATAAAACAAATTCAAGAGTTTCTAACTTAGAAAAATTAGAAGGGAAGTAGAAATACTAAAGCCTTTAAATCACCTCTATTCTAAAAGAAGCCTTGAAAAATAAAATATTGCTACCAAAGTGGGGGGAGGGGATGTAAACTTCACAAATGAATGGGGGAAACCTAAGATTTGTCATCTGAAAATATAGTGTGTTTCCATGAAAGTGTTAACATTTGAAACAGAGGTGCGAAGTGTTTTAAGAAGAATTTTATTCCCATCAGGGTGGCAAATTAGCTAATGGCATGCTTAAAGTCCACCAAAGTCAAAATCTGCTAATCAGGAATGAAAACAGAATCATTAGGGGTAAAACTGAGTTTATTCATTTATTCATTGAATTTCCAGCCTGAAATGAAATGATCACATATGTGTACTTAAGAGGATTCTTTTTAAAAATGAACGCGATAGCGACCTATCACATCCAATTTGGAAACAGTTTCCTCGAATAAGAAAGGAAGGGGGAAAACATTTAAAGTGCACTTAGCTGGATGAAAACCCATTGTTCAGGGTGCCGCTGATTATAACGTGTGTGAGACCTTCTGGAGCCCACATTGGAACGGCATATGTGAGTAATCAGTGTGAAATGGTGTATATATGACATCGTGAGCCAACATAGGAAATCCATTAACTACATCATTTGTTCTTCCTCTGGGGCTCAAGAGATAATTATTTATGTTGAAAACAAAACAAAACAAACCCTTTTTACTCTTTTAGCACTCGGGAGAGCCTGGCTTCCAACACGTCAAGCATTGTTGAAAGTAACCGTCGTCAGAACGCTACCTTGAGCCCAGTCCACGGCGGAGCTGGCCCGGCCTTCAACTTCCGAGCGAGTACGGACCCTGCAACCAACGAAGCCGAGAAATTACAGAAACCTTCCAACTGCTTGCAAGCTTCTGTTACTAGTGTGTGACGGTCGTTCTGCCTCCGATCTCCTGTCTCATTCGATACAGCCAAGTTTACGACACTGGGACTGATGTTTACATCTTGGGAAAGACAAGCATCTCGACCACAGTTTTTGTGTTTACTTAAACTGTGCTGCTAAGTAGGCTAGGGCAAAAAAACAAAAATCTTTATTTCAGAGTATTGCTTTTCACATTTATGGCTCTGTAGCAACCGAATAGCAGTAGGGGTGATGTGTATACTTTTGCTTCACTACTTGTAACTGAGCACACATAGGAAAGTCTAGACACTGTAAGTGTGATACACATTCCAATGTCATGAAGTTGCCAATTCCATTTTTAAATGCCACAGATGTGTGTTGCTCCCAGTCTGTGGTCAGAGGGTGCCACGGAACTGATCCTTGACACTTCCAAAAAAAAAAAAAAAAAAAAAAGGAAGCCACCCCAAAATGTCAAATGCCAGGGTCCAGCCTGAGGGAGACCAATGTGAGACTGACCGGAAGGGACCCCAGCCCTATTGTGTGTGAATTGTTTTTATGCACCAGTCGTTCCTCACTGTGAGTTTTCATGACACCATTTTTCAGGAGCCCGTGGAAGTGTGTCAGCAGGGGTCATGATCAAAATTCTGGGAGTGTTTGTTTTCAGGATTTTCTTTGTAAGTGTAACAGATGCTTGTCTGATTTTTAACCTTCCATAACCACAAACAGGAATATAGGCCTTTGATTCTGAAGTGGACGGAGGAAGGGGATCCCCAGCCTTGCTGGGGCACGGCATTGAGGGATGTAGGAGGGAAATGAGGACTCTCTAATGGTGTCACTCAAATATTTAAGGAAGATAATTTCCGCCTTGTGATACTTAGGATGATTCTATCTTAACTATAATAGATACGATAATTAGTTTGTTTAAAAGCAAAATGTTCTTTGTGATACAAATGAAGAGTATGGCCTGGGGATGTTATTCTTTCTAATGGAAGGACATTAATCTATTTTATGTAGTTTTAAATAGAATGCCTAAATTAGGCTATGGGAGATCATTTTTAATGGTTATAGGAAAGAGGAAAGTTAGGGAGAGTTGAACTTCAGGCCTTGTATTCCTGGAAAGATATCTATAGAAAAAACTTTAAAATAATTTTTGATTAGAAATATACATGTGCCCACGTAATTACCAACAGAATGTACTCATTCTGCAAGTATGGTATGATCCGAACTTGAACTCCCCTACAATTTATCAGAGTAACAATTATGCATACCTGAACTATGCCAGATTAATGTTTACATATACTTTGTGACCAATTTCAGGAGGCATTTTGAGGTGGATGTATAGTTACCAGCCCAACTTATTTCAAAATGGTTTCTTAACATTTTGCTTTGGTTTACAATGTCTTGTTGAATACAAAGACTGAGCAGCATAGGGATTACAAATAATCGAGCTTCAACTTTACAGAAAAGAGACATTTCAGAGTTCCCCATTTTATTGTATGAGAACAATGGACTAAATATGTAGATAATGGAAAATTATTTGCAGAAGGGTTACATATGACACAAGTAAATGGTCTGGCCAAAAGTTTAGTTCAGTGGTGTATGATGTTTGGAGCCATATAACCATAAAATAAATACCCAAAAATAAATCTAGGATCCTTCCACCTCAGACTTCAGTAATTGGCACAAAATGTGTGAAACGTTTCTACTTCAGTATTAGCTTCAATCACTAGGGATCTGTTTAAAGAATGTACTCCTGTACATAGTTGGACCGATTCTTGAAACATGGATACTCTCTTATGCTTTTTCAGATATTTGGAAGTTGCAGTAGGTCAAATTGGATTCATCAGGTTTAGTCTAGATTCCTTTTTTTTTCTTTTTTGTGCTTAGAATGAAACGTAAGCACATTTCTTGGTAAACCCCTATACTGCTAAAATGCTTTCAGTCTCGGCCTTATTTCCTCCAAGGCGTGCCCCAATTGCCCAGAAATGCACTATTTGTCTCATTGCTTAAATATGTCCAGGAGGAACAATAGTGTATCTAATAGACTATACACAGAGTCTCTTTCCCTTGGGAGTTATATACCATACGATTACTAAATTCTTCTGTCTGAATTCCTTTTTTTCCCAAAAACCTGCTCTCGAGTGTTGAATCATACCATCAGTTCATAAATAACATAACCATTGAAACAATACATCAGCCTCTCGTTGATCCTCTGAAAGTAGCCATTATAATAATCAAACGCTGTGTGGACCGGAAAGGAAAGCATTACCTTTAAGAGAAGCTTTAAAATAGGAATTTATCAGTATTTCACAAGAGATAGGTTTACAGAAGACACGATTCAAATAAAACATGTATACTATTTGCCTGATGCTATGGGGTACATGATTTTAAAAACAACAACAGTAAACTCCCTTAGACCTGGAGCCATTAGCGTGGAAAAGATGGGCTTTAAAGATGCTAGGATGTAAGCAGACGTTCCGTGCGGAAATGTCCCCGTCTGCATCTCATCAGGAGTTGTGGATGGGGGAGGCGTGGCGGCGGGAAGCGTTGTTACAGATGTGACCGGAGACCGTGCTCCGGTTGGCGGGCGAGCTTCTCAGTGACCAAGCCCCCAGCCCACGCCAAGCTTTGCCAACATCCTTTTCCTCCCCTGAACTGATAGCTTTGTGTGACGCGGCTGCTTCCCTAGTCTTCACTTAGAGTTTATCAGCTGAAAGGTTTACAGAACTGAGTCTGGTTGAATCTCTGTGTAGCGTTCAACTCTAAAGGGTCAACCCGTCTGTCGGCATTTTGCACACTTATGTATTATTATGATGCAGCATATTACTTTATGGCAATTTTTATTTTTACATATAACTACCTCCATAAATTTGATGAAGCGGCAGCAGTGTGTTTAAAGTGTATTGTTCAGAAAAGCAAAGTTGAAAACCTCCGTAAACATGAGGCCATGGCGTTCTGTGTGTGTGTCAGTGACTGCCCCTGTGGGCTCGTGACTTCTTCATGGTCCTGGTTTGGTTTCACGGCATTATTGCGCTTTCGGATGTAAACCTGTCTTTCCTCTCTTTCCCACGAAAGCACACTTAATTTTGTTACCAACGAAAGGAAATTGGAATCTCTTGTCTTTCCCCACTGCCTCCCACCCCACCCCACTCCTGCTAAGAGTTCTCCCCGGGGAAGAGCTGAGCCGATCGGTAAACATAATTTAGCAAGCTCTTCACTCCTGTAAGAATCTGATTTGGAAATGTTAGGTTTTCAGTAACGAAGACACACAACAAATTTGGACTGTGCCCGCTTTGAAGTACTTTGGGCTCCTCTGCCTTCACTCGCATGCTACCATCCTGAGCCCAAACTTCATTTTAATTAAAAGAGCTGTGTTCCGTTAAATACTTTGTATTTCATTTTATATATTTTGCACATCTCAGGGGACCTTAATGAGCATATGAAAAGGGGGGGGTGCCATCAAATTGAGAAGACAAATAGAGGAGCTGAATGGGGACCAACCGGGATAAAAATACCAAATTAGTGCTTCTCTGATGTTGTGAAGTGCAAATTCAGTTGGCATAAATTGAAAGTTAATCTGGACTGACAATGATCTGAACACCAGCTGTTCCCAAGTCTCCCTTTCTCAGAGCCCAACCAGCGGTTTGAAGATGTACATTCAAATTCTATCAATCACCATGGGGAGATAAACCTGTTGGTTGAAAAGGAAAGCATTGTGCGGCTTTTTGGGGTTCTTTGCTTTTTTTAGGTTGGGACAGCTCTGTAAAATCCTACCCAGGATAAACCACTTATCGCCACCAAGTGTACTTGAATATAAAGTTTTTGACTTAAATTATAGGCCTATAGCTCCCAATACAGAAGTGAACCTATTTTAAAAAGTCTCGCCATTTATAACATGGGCAGTATCTGGAGCTTGATGAAAAGCCAACAAGTTATGGCTTCGCCAGTTCATTGTGGGATCTCAAAGTGCTTCCAAAGCATTCAGATTGACAGACAATTAACCAAGCAGGTCCTATTTGTAGTGCCCATACTTGAAATGGACAGAGAGAAGGAGGAACCTCAGATTACCCAGAAATTCCGTGGCAGCTACCAGTGATCTGTTTTCTATCTGTTTGATAGACCATCATGAGAAATCACTGAATACAATGCTATTTTTCTGATGTGTGCTAATAAAGTCAAAGAAAACAAATAACAACTGTACACTTTTGTCCATTTTCATTCAAACAGTTCAGGGTGTTTGGAATTTTACAAAACCCACCCAAATGCTGTTGTGGTCGGAGGCAGGTTCTAGACATACACCCTTGTTTACAGTTTCCTATCGGGCTTTGGTAATTCCTGTGCTAACCTACCGTCCTTCAGGAACACGACTGCTCCGGGCAGTGGAAGGTGCTGAAACAGAAACTGTAATTAAAAACTTGATCAACACAGTCCTGCTGTAGCACACTAGAAATTCAGTACATA